>JAPVLO010000656.1:0-592681 GCA_027257055.1 Cephalopachus bancanus | reverse complement strand
ATTATATAAAAGGGCCGAACTTATGCCTGATTGGTATCTCAGAAGAAAAAAAGGGAAATGGAGAACAACTTGGAACAAGTATTCCAGGAGGCAATTCAAGAAAACTTTCCCCATCTCACCAGAGATGTGACCAGCCAAGCACAAGAGATACACAGAACATCCACAAGACATCAAATGAGAAGACCAACCCCTAGACACGTAATAATTATCCTACACAAAGAAGGCACAAAATAAAATATCCTAAAGGCAGCAAGACAGAAAGGTCAGACTATCTACCAGGAAAAACCAACCAGAATAGCAGCAGACCTATTGGCAGAAACACTATAAGCAAGAAGGGACTGGAGACCTATATTCAAAGTTCTCAAAGATAAACAATTTCAAGAAAGAATTTCCCATCCAGCCAAGTTCAGCTTCATCAGTGATGGAGAATTAAAATCCTTCCCAGACATCCAATCCCTAAGAGATTATGCAGCTTCCAGGCCAGCTCTACAGGAGATACATAAGGTATTAAGCACAGAAGAAAGAAAAAAAAAGAATGACTGCACACTTCCCAAGAGAACAGCAGAGCACAGAATCAACAAAGAATACAGCACAGGAGACTTGAAAACACACATATACATCAACTCCAAAGTCAAAAGAAAACAAGCAAAGAAAAAAAATTATAAGAACCTCATGACAGCAATAAACAATCACATTTCAATAATCAGCTTGAATGTGAATGGACTAAATGCACCACTGAAAAGACACAGAATGACAACCTGAATAAGAAACCAAGACCCAATAATTTGCTGCATCCAGAAGATTCATCTCACTACAAGGGACATACACAGACTCAAAGTTAAGGGATGGAAAACAAATTTCCAGGCAAATGGATCACAAAAGCAGGCGGGAGTTGCATCCTTAATACCAGATAAAGCAAACTTTAAGCTACCAAATGTTAAAAGACACAAAAGGACACTGCATAATGATGAAAGGTTCAATCCATCAGCAAGAGTTATCCATCCTAAACATAAATGCACCCAAACCAGCATTTATAAAGCAACTACTAAGTAAAGTAAAAAGATATTGACTCTCACACCAGTATAGTAGGGTACTTGAATACTCCACTAACAGCCCTAGATAGATCATGGAGGCAAAAAATCAACAAAGAGATCCAGAACCTAAATTTGGCACTTGACCAAACAGACTTAATAGATACATACAGATTATTTCACTCAACAACCACAGAATATACATTCTATTCATCACTCCATGGAACTACTCCAAGATCAAGCACATCCTTCGACATAAATCAAGCATAAGGTTGAAATCTTGCCATGCACCTTCTCAGACCACAGTGGAATAAAAATAACTATCAACACCAACAAAATTTTTCCCAAAGCCCACAAAGACATGGACACTAAACAGCATAATGCTGAAAAAGTACTGGGTCAATACTGAAATCAAAGCATAAATTTAAAAATTCCGGAAACAAATGAAATGAAGAAATATCTTACCAAAACCTCTGGGATGCCATGAAAGGACTTCTAAGAGGGGGATTCATATCTCTACAAGCACATATCAAGAAAATGGAATGATCACACATGGAGAGCCTAACAAATCATCTAAGGAAGCTTCAAAGAGAAGACTACCAAAACCCAACTTTACCAGAAGAATCCAATCAAAAAATAAGAGCCCACATACAGGACATAGAAGACAAAAATATAATTGAAAGCATCAACAAAACAAAAAGCTGGTTTCTTGAAAGAATTAACAAGATTGAAGGATCCCTAGTGAGAATAACCAAGAAAAGGAGAGAAAAAGCCCAAATAAACAGAATCAGAAATACAAAAGGGCAAGCCCCAACTGATCTCGAAGAAACACAAAATATTATCAGACATTTCTATGTATACCTATATGGAAACAAACTTGATAGCCTAAATGAAATAGAGGACTTTCTGACATCACACAACCTCCCCAGGATGAAACAAGAAGACATCGAGACACTAAACAGACCAATAACAACCCAAGAAATTGACTCTGTCATACAGAAGCTACCTACAAAATAAATAAATAAATAAATAAATAAATAAATAAATAAATAAATAAATAAATAAATCAGCCGGGCTTGGTGGCTCAGCCTGTAATCCCATGACTTTAGGAGGCTGAGGTGAGTGGATTGCCTGAGCCCACGGGTTCAAGACCCGCCTGGGCAGCAAGACCTCATCTCCACAATAAATCAAAAAAATCAGCCGGGCATGGTAGCGCATGCCTGTAATTCCGCCTACTTGGAAGGCTGAGGAGGAAAGATCGCTGGAGCCCAGCAGGTCAATGCTGCGGTGTCCGGGAGCAGCTGCTGCACTCCAGTCTGAGCGACAGAGTGAGACTCCAACTCAAAAAAATAAGTAAATAAAATTAATTAATTATTTAATTAATTTAAAAAGCAGAATTATACAAAATGTACAAGGAGGAGCTTATACCAAGCCTATTGAAAGTATTCCAGGTAATTGAGAAAGATGGAATTCTCCCCAAATAATTTTACGAAGCTACATCACATTGATACACAAACCAGGTAAAGATCCAACAAGAAAAGATAACTACAAGCCAATATCCCTTATTAACATAGATGCAAAAATCCTCAACAAGATTCTAGCAAATTGGATCTAAAAACATATCTCAAAAATCTTCCACCATGACCATGTAGGCTTCATCTCCAGAATTCAGGGCTGGTTCAGCATTTGCAAGACCCTAAATTAAATACATCAACAGATGCAAAAGCCGGAACCACATGATTCTTTCAAAACAATTAACAAACTAAAAATAAAGTACCCCGACGTAATAAAAGTATTTATGGAAAGTTCATATCTAACATCCTACTCAATGGTGAAAGAGCTCTTTTTCTAAGATTTGGAGCACAAAGAAGGTGCCTCCTTTTCCATTGCTATTTGACATGGTACTTACATTGTTAGCCTGAGCAATAATGTAAGAAAAAAAGGCATGCAAATTGTAAAAACGCCCCTGGTCATAGTAAAAATTATCTTGCATGTGGAAAATACTAATGGTTTCACACACACACACACACACACACACACACACACACACACACACACACACAAACCTGTTAGAATTTTTAAATTTAACAAAGATGCAGGACATGAAATCTATACACAAAATCAATTGCATTTCTGTACAATGATAATAAACAATCTGAAAGGGAAATTAAGAAAACAACCCCATTTATAATCACATAAAAAAATAAAATACTTAGGAATAAACTAAACTAAGCAGGTAAAAGATTTTACACAGAAAACTACAAAATATTGCTGTAAGAAATTTTAAATAGACACAAAAACATGGAAAAGCAGCCCATATTTATAGATATGAATACTTAATATTTTTAAAATGTTCATCCTTCACAAAGAAATCAATAGATTCAGTAAATTCCATATCAAAATCATAATGATCTTTTCAGCAGAAATTGAAAATTAATCTAAAATGCATTTGGAATTGTTTGTAAGAGAACCAGAGTGGTAAAAACAATCTTGACAAAGAACAATAGTGGAAGTCTACCATTTCCTGTTTTCAAAAAGTTGCTGCAAATGTACAGTAATCAAAACGTGGCAATGACTGAAATAAAGACATATCTCTTTGATGACTAGTAAGACTGAGTATTTTTTTCATGTATCTGTTGGCTGGTCATATGTCTTCTTTTGAGAAGTGTCTATACATATCTTTGGCCCACTTTGTAATGGGACTGTTTTTTGTTTGTTTTCTTTTCGGTATGTTTGAGTTCCTTGTATATGCTAGATGTTAGGCCCTTGTCAGTCATACAATTGGCAAATATTTTTTCCCATTCTACAGGCTGTCTCCCTGTTCTCTTGATGGTTTCTTTAGCTTTGCAGAAGGTTGCCAGTTTTATAAGGTCCCACTTGTTTATCTTATCTTATGGCATGGGTGCTTGGGGGTTTGAGCAGGAATTGGTTGCCACTTCCAGTTTCCAAGAAATGCAAATTATAACTATACTGATTCTTTTTTTCTTTTTCTTGCTTTCTTTTTCTTCCTTCCTTCCTTCCTTTCTTACTTTTTATCTTCCTTTCCTTTCCTTTCTTTTCCTTTCCTTTTCTCCCTTTCCCTTTCCTTTCCTTTCTTCCATCTCACAAATTTCACAACACAGTTTTTGTAGAAAGTGGGACCTTCCATCCTTTTTGTAATAATAACCTTCAGAAGCTCATTCGCCCTAAAGTCTGATCTTGTATTAATCATCACCATGTAAAAATATTTTTGCTTTGTCTTAATTAAACTGTTAGTCTTAAAGAAAAAACTACACTATGAGATACCACCAACTCTAGTCAGGATGGCTATCATCAATAACTCAAAATACAACAGATGCTGGAGAGGATGCAGAGAAAAGGGAACATTTCTACAATGTTGGTGGGAGTGTAAACTAGTACAGCCTCTGTGGAAAACAGTGTGATTCCTAAAAGAACTAAAAATTGACCTTCCATAAGACCACACAATCTTCCTACTGAGAATATACCCCCAAAAATTCAACTTACACTATAGAAAAGATACCTGCACAGGTATGTTTATCACAGCATTGTTCACAGTAGTAAGAACTGGAGCTAACCATGCTGCCCATCAAAAGAGTACTGGATTTTTAAAAATGTGTTACGTATACATGATGGAATATTACACAGCCATAAAGAATAACAAAATCATGAACTTCATAGCAACCTGGATGGTCTTAGAGTCTATAATACTGAGTGATCTATCACAGAAACAAAGAATTGAGTATCACATGGTCTCTCTCATAAGCAGACCTTGAACAATTATCATAATACTATAAGAAAAAGATAGGCAGTAGTCAGAAATTGCTGGGAGAGGAGCAGGGAAGTGAGATTGGCAGTAGTGGGAATCTGCCTGGGGAAGAGAGGGCACATCTCATCAACAAGGGTACCTGCATAATGAACATTTATATACTTAACCCTGAATTGTACCCTGCATTCTTAAAATTAAAAAATATAATAAAAGAAAAAAATTTAATAAACACAACGAAGACTGAAAGGAAATTTTAAAAATACATATATTCTATAATCAAAGATTATAGAAGAAAGAGCCCCAAACTCAACCCACACATATATGATCAAATACTTTTTTTTACAAAAGTTCCAAGATCATTCAATAGGGGAAAAAAGTGTTTCAACAATGATGTTGAGAAAACTGGATATCCACATGCAAAAGAATAAAGTGGTTTTTCACCTTAACACCATATACAAAAACTAACTCAAATATTAATCAAATACTTAAACATAAGAGGTACAACAATACAATTATTAAAAGAAAACAAATAAAATGTTTTTATGACTGAATTTGACAATGAATTATTAGATATTGCACCAAAGCAGAAGCAAGAAAAAATTAATTGGATGTTTAACAAAAAAGAAAAAACTTTTGTACATCAAAAGACATTATCAACAATGTAAAAACACAATCCATGGAAAGTGAGAAAATGTTTCCAAATTATAAATCTGATAAGGGAATAACATTCAGAATATGTAAAGAACTCCTACAACACAAAGAAAATGATTCAAAAATGGTAAAAGTACTTAAACAGATATCTTTCTAAATAGTGCATAGAAATATCTAGTAAGCAGAGTGACATCAGCAAAATTGGGGATTAGGAGTTCTTCCACTTTTATTCACCCACAGCAGCAATAATTTCACAGCCATTCATAGACAAAAATGCCTACGTGACAATTTGGGAATTCAGGTAGGATGTTTGAAATATCAGTGGAGTTTGAGACCTAAGGAGGCCAATGTAAGAAGGCAGAATTGTGACCAGGTGGTAGATTTGCCAACTTAAATCCCAGTTCCAGACTCAGAAATGACTGTATCCTCCTGTGGACTTATTTACAGCCCCATTTGACTTTGATCTTAAGACCAGAATACTCTACCAAGGGATCTGCGCTGAGTAGCACCTACTCATGTTTCAAATAACAGATCTGCCAACTTCAGTCTTAGCTGTGGACCCAGAAATGGCCCTGAGATTTACCTTCTGCTCCTCTAAGATGCAGTCTGAGATCAGTCCTACGAGCAGCACAGGGAACCACAAGGAGATATGCTGGTATGAGTCACTGTGGCAGGTTTGCTGACCTTTCTTACACAAAAAAACCTGAAATGTCCCTGAGATGTGATTCCATTCTCTCTCAGTTGCAATTTAAAAACTGTCTTGCTTGCAAAGAGACCCAAAGGAAGCATGTCTTTCTGAGTCCCTGGGGATAATTTACCAAACTTAGATATCTCATAGCACATCTTAAAACAGTAGTGAGACTCAGTTCTAAACTCTGTCATCTATAATATGAGAGTATTTCTGTTTACAAAAAGACCCAGAGGGTGACACACCCATTTGCGTCCCCAGAGACAGGTTTGCAGATTATGGTTTTGGCTGTGAATACTGAAACAGCCCTGTGACTTGATTCCAACTCCTTTCAGTCTCAATTGGAGGTCAGTACTGGCCTCCCAGAGATCCAACCAATGACACAGTAAGAGCCTTCCCAGGAATCAGAAGGAAGTCATAATAATGTGTCTGATAGTAGGTCAATCATTAGTAACTCTGAAGTGGACACTCATTCCAGCCCCAGTCTCACTAACCAAGGTCATGGGGAAAATCCAGGCATCCCAGGGACCAGACTCACCATAGCCCCTGTTAACAAGCTTGCAATCCATGAGCCTCACTAAAGACCTAGCAGCAGTCACATAACCGACTCAAATCTCTTTTGACTATGATCCTAGAGCAATCCCTTTCGCTCACAGACTCAAAAGGAGAAGGTCTTTTTCTGCAAAATCAGCCCATAAATACTGAAAAAAAGTGTTGACTTTTTAAAATGTTCAGACACCAACACAAAGTTAAATGCATAACAAAGAATCAGGCAAACATGACACCACTAAAGTATACTAATAAAGTGCAAATAATTGACTCAAAGAAATGAAGATCTACAAATTGCCTGGAAAAGAACTCAAAATAATTATTCTAAAGCTTAATGAGATACAAGGAAACACAAATAAGTTACTAAAGAATATAAGCAGACCATGTATGACAAAGTGAAGTTTAATAAAAAAAAAAGCATTTAAAAAATTTCTAAAGATGAAGAATACAATGATAGATGTAAAAAATTCAATAGAGAGCTCCAACAGGAGATACAGTCATGCAGAAAAAAATAACTAGTCAGCTCAAATACAGGTTAGTTAAAAAGAGGAAGAAAAAAATAGTGAAAACAAAAGAAATTCTGCAAATCTTATGGGACACCATCAAGGGTATGAATACATGAATCACGAGACTATCAAGGGAGTAAAGAGAGCAAAAAAGAGCAAAAAAGTATTGAAAGAAATACTAGCTGAAAATTCTCCAAATATTGGGGAACACGTGGGTAGTCAGAAATTAACTGACCTCTGAGCAAAAGCAATTCAAAGAAAATCTAGAGATGAATTATCACCAAATTGTCAACATAAAAGATAGAGATTCTTAAAAGTAGCATGAGAAGAGATTCATCAGAGACTCATCACTAATATGGAATTCTCCATAAAGTTACCAATGTTTCTGAATAGAAAACTTGCAAGCCAAAAAAAAAATGTGATATATTCAACGTGTTGAACAACAACAAAAAACTCAACAACCAAAAATAATATGCACGGCAAAGCAGTCTTTTCTAAATGAAAGGGAAATAAAACATTTCCAGAAGAACAAAAGTTAAGGGAAATTATAAACACTACACCTGTCTGATAAGAAATGCTGGAGAATTATTTCAGCTGAAGTGATATGATACTAATTAGTAACATGAAAGCATATGAAAGTATAAAACTTATTGGTCAAGGTAAATACATAGTTAACTTCAGAATACAATAGTATTGTAATGTAATATGTAAATTACTTTTAACCCTTACAAAAGTTAAAAGACAAAATAACTACAGCTATAGAAATTTATTAATGGACATAAATAAAAAAGATATAAACTGTGATTTCAATACATAAAACATGGGGAGAGGGAGTGAAAGAGTACAGCATAGGATTGCAATTAAATTCGATGTTTAAAATTAGATGTTGTAACTATAAGAGTTTTTGTGTTATCCTATGGTAACCACAAAGAAAATACCTCTAGTAGACATATGAAAGAAAAAGAAAATGGAATCAAAGCACAACCCTGCAAAAATTCAACAAGTCATAAAGGGAAACAGCAAGGTTAGATGAAAGAAACAAAGGAAATGTAAAACAGTCAGTGAACAGTTAAAAAAATGTCAATAATAAGTCCTTATATGTCAATAATTACTTTAAATATAAATGTATTCAATTGTCCAATCAAAAGACACAGTTATTAAATATATTTTTTATTTCAACAAGATGCCATCTAAGAGAGACTCATTTCAGCTATAAGCACACATTAGACTGAAGATGAAAAAAAAATGTGCAAACAGTAACAAAAAGAGAGCAGGAGTGATTATGACAAAATACCCTTTCAGTCAAAATGTATCTTAAGAGACAAAGAAGGTTGTCATATGATGATAGAGGTCAATTCATCAAGAAAATATAACAAATATATAGAATGAGAGGATCTCCCCCAAATGAATTGTTTTTTGGAGAGCAGGTCCCATATCCACATACATACACTCACCCTTGGGACACAATATAAAGCAAATAAAAATAAATAAAGAGAGAAATAAGCAATACAATAATAGTAGGGGAATATAATACCCTACTTTCAAAAATGGATACATCAACCAAGACAGAAAATCTTTAGGAAAACAGTAGACATAAGTAAGCACTATAGATCAAATAGACTTAACAGACATATACAGAACACTTTACTGAACTGCAAGAGAACACACATTCTTCTCAAGCATACATAGAACATTTTCCAGAATAGATTATATGTTGGGTCACGAATCAAGTCCAAACAAATGTAAGAAAACTGATAACATTGCACATATCTTTTCTCACCACAATGATATAGAACTAGAAATTAATAGTAGAAAAAATTTTGAAAAATTCACAAATTCACAGAAATTAAATTCCTGCTCCTGAACAACAAATGAGACAAAGAAAATAAATTATTTTGAGAAAAGCAAACACAAAAGCATAACATACCAAGATTTGTGGAATCCCCCAAAGGCAGTTGTAAGAGAGAAATTTATTGCAATAAATGTCATCATAAAAAGAAAGATTTCAAAAATCAAATCAACATTATTCTTTGTAGAGCTAACAAAAAATAACAAACTAAGCTTAAAGTCAGCAGAATAAAGAAAACTGTAAAGAATAAAAAGTAAATGAATCAAATAGACATGAAAGACAATAAAAAAACAACAAAATTATGAGTTTTTAAAAGATGAACAAAATTGACAAGCTTTCGGGTAAACTAATAACAAAAAGAGAAAATGCTCAAAATTATACATAAAATATGAAACATTAGGACTGATAGCACAGAAATACAAAGAAGCGTAAGACACTACCATTCCCAATTATAGGACACTAGCATGACTGGATGACTTAGAAGGAATTAATATTCCTATGCTAAATCATGAATAAATAAAAAATATTGCCTGACCAATAACAAGTAAAGAAATTGAATCAATAATCAATAACCTTCCAATAAAGAAAAACCCAGAAATAGCTTTGTGTGCGAATTCCACCAACTATTTAAAGAACTAACACCAATCTTTGTTGAACTAACACCAATCTTTGTCCAACTCTTTCAAAAAAATTAGAGGATGAAATAATTCCAAATTAACATTTGAGGCTAGTATTACCCTTATATCAAAGTCAGAAAAAAGTGCTACCACAAAAGAAAATTACAGGTCAATATCCATGTTGAATATAGATGCAAGAGTCCATAGCAAAATGTTGTCAAACTTAGTTTCTATCATATTAAAAGAATCATACAACATAATTAAGTGGGATATATCCCTGGGATGCAATAATGATTTAGTATATGTCAGTCAATAAATGTGATACATCACATTAACAGAATGAAGAATAAAAATCATGTGATTATGTCAATATATGCACAAAAAGCACTTGACAAAGTTAACATTTTTTCATTATAAAAACTTTCCAGTTAGGTGTAGAAGGAATTTACCTTAACACAATAAAGATCACATATGACAAGCCCACAGATAACATCATACTCAATGGTGAAAAGCTGAAAAGTTTTCCTGTAGAATCAGAAACAACAATGATGTTCACTCACATGAATTCTATTTAGCACAATACTGGGAATCCTAGCCAGAGTAATTGAGCAATAAAAGTAAATAAATAAAAAGCATCCAAATTGAAAAGGAAGATGCAAAATGATCTCTGCTTATAGATAATAAGATTGTCTATAAATAAACTAAAACTACATAAAATATCATTATCCAGTGAAGTTGTAGAACATAAATTCAATATTCAAAAATTGGCTGTGTTTTTATACACTAAAAGCAAACTATCCAAAAAAGAAACTATTTAGACAATTTCCCACTTACAATAGCATCAAAAGAATAAAATACATTAAAATAAGTTTAGCCAAAGAAGCAAAAGATCTATATGCTAAAAACTATAATACATTGATTAAATAAATTGAAGAGGGCACAAATAAATGGAAAGACATTCCATGTATTTAAATTTGAAGAATTAATATTGTTTAAATTTATTTACTACCCAAAGTGATCTACAAAATAAATATAGTTTCTATACAAATCTCAGTGACATTTTTTTACACAAATAGAAAAGAAAACTAGAATTCATATGAAATCAGAAAATACTTCAAGTAAGCAAAGCAATTTTGAGGAAAAAAGGACAAAACTGGAGACATCACACTCCCTGGTATAAACTATGTTATGAAGCTATAGTAATAAAAAAAGAGTATAGTACTGGCATAAAATCAATCACATAGATCAACCAATGGAACAGAATAGAAAATTCAGAAATAAACACTTACATATACAGTAAATATTCACAGGGCATTAATCCCCAAAAGTCAATGGATGAGTCCGTGGATAGCACCAAATTCTATATAGACAGTTTTATCCTATACATAGAACATAAAGTTTAATTTATAAATTAAGCATAGTATGAGATAAACAATAATAGCTAATAAAAATAAAATAATTTTGACAATATACTACAATAAATTAATATAAATGTAGTCTCTCCCTCTCTCTCACTCTGAAAATGTCTTATTGTACTATACTCTCCTATTTTTGGTCCATGGTTGACTGGGTAACTGAAACCATGGAAAGCAAAACCCTGTATAAGTGGGGCTAATGATATATGGTCAATTAACTTTTGACAAGGATGTGAAGGATACAAACTGGGAAAAGTATAATATCTTCAATAAATGCTGCTGAGAAAACTGGATATTCACATGTAAAAAAAACCCATAAAATTGAACTTTTCTCATACTATATATAAACTTACCTCTAAATGGATTAAAGGATTAAATGTAAGACCTTATATGATAAAACTTGTAGAAGAAAACAGAAGAAAACCTTGATATTTGTCTTAGTGATGATCTTTTTGATATGACATCAAAAACACAGAAAATATAAGCAAAAATAAACATGTGGGGCTACGTTAAACTACAAATCTCTTGCAAAGTAAGCAATTACCAAAATGAAAAATCACCTATGGAATGTGTATAAATATTTGCAAATTATATATGTGATAAGGATTTAATAACCAAAATATAAAAGGAACTCATACAACTCTATAGCAAAAATAAATAAATAAATAGTTAAATAAATAAATAGTTAAATAAATAACCAAATTATAAAGTGAACAAAGACCAACTTTTTTCCAAACACAACATGCAAATGACTTGCAGTTACATGAAAAGATGCATATATATAATTTTATTGGGCGGAAAAAAATCTTATCACATGAAACAGCATTCATAAACTTGAAGGATATTATGCTAAGTGAAATAAGTCAGACACAGAAGTGAAATCCTGTATGATCTCACTTAAGTGTGAAATTTTAAAAAAATCAACTTATAGGAGAAAACACGGTTGCCAGTGGTTGGGGGCTGAATAAAAATGAGAATATTTTGATTAAATGGTACAGCCAGTTATAAAATTAGCAAGTTCTAAGGATCTATTGCATTGAATAGATGGTGATAAACGTGTGCATTAATTTAAGTATAGTAATCATTACACAATGTATGCAAATATTGAATCATTACATTGTATACCTTGAATATATTCAATCTTTAATATCATTTAATTGAATAATTTGATATTTAAAAAGAAATATTCAAATGGTCACTAAGCAAATAAAAAATATGCTCAACATTACTAATCATTAGTGAATTGCAGATCAAAACCACTCTGAGTTATGACTTCATATGCGCTGGAATGACTATTACTATTAAAACAAACAAAATACTCAGAAAATAGTAAGTGTTGACCAGTTCATGGAGAAAACAGAATGTTTATTAATTGCTAGTGAAGATATAAAATGGTGTAACCACTGTTGAAAACATCTCCCCCAAATTAGTATGAGCATATGATCTAGCAATTCCACCTCTGAGCATGTATCCAAGAGTTGAATGCAGTGACTTGAACTGGAATATGTACTGTCATGTTCATTGCAATATTATTCATAGTAGCCAACCAGTGGAAGCAACTCAAGTCTTCATTGCTGGATAGATGACCAAAAAAATATTGTACACACACACACACACACACACACACACACACACACACACACACACATGCACGCCCACACACACACAAACACACACAATTATTCAGACTTTAAAAGGAATAAAACTTCAATACATGCTACAACATGGCTAAAACTTAAGGTCACTACACTTAGTTAAATAAATCAGTCACAAAAGTACAAAAATTGCAAGATTTCACTTACATGAGATATTTTTAGAACAGTCAAATTCATAGAGACAAAATGGAATGGTAGTTTAAAAGGACTGGAAGGAAGGAAATATGGAGTTAGTGTTTCATTGGTACAGAGTTTTTGTTGTGTAAGATGAAAATGTTATGGAGAGGGATGGTGGTAATGGTTTCACAGAAATATGAATGTATGTAATGCTGTAGAACTGTGCATATAAAATAATTAACATAGCAAATTTTTCATCATGTATATTTTACTACAGTGCAAGAAAATAAAAAAGTGAACTTCCTTTAGAAAATTAAGAGATGAAACTACCAGGGGAGGGTGGGGTGGTATTGGCAGTTGAGGAAAACTTCTAGGGGAGGGAGGGGCATGTCTCATCAACAAGGGTACGTGCATGATCAATGTTTATATACCTCACCCTGAAATGTACCCCACATCTTTATAATAAAAATTATAAATAAATAAACATAAAAAATTAAGAGACAAAGTTATCAGAGCACATAAAAAACAAAACCAAACTATATGCTATGTACAATAAATCCACTTTAAATATAAAACTTATGTTCACAAAAGCCCTACATCTAAGTAGAAAAGCTTTATTCATAATATCTATGGAAGCAACTATATTGTCTTTTAACAGGCAAATCAATAAACAAAGAGTGGTAAATCCACCAAGTAAAATACTACTCAGCAATATGAAGGAATGAATTACAGTCAAGTACAATGGCATGGATATATCTTACATGCATTTTCTACAGATATGTAGTTTCTACGTTTTGGGAGGAGGGACAAAATCTTATTTATAATAGAGTCACCTAATAGGACGTTTAGGGTGATATATTTTTATTGTTTGATATTCTGATGGTGAATAAATGGCACATACATTTGTCAAAATCCATAAAACTGTACACAACAAAGTACAACTTTTATTGTTAGTAAATAAAAAGTAATCAACCAGAATATTGGAAGGTTATAGAATGGAACACTGACTGTAAAATGATAATGTGTCTGTGTTAACAAATGTATGACACAACCTCAATTATATGGGTGGTGAGTTAAGATCACATAAATAACTTTGTTAATTTGTTGTCTAGAGAGCATAGGGCTAAGACAAAAAAGAACCATACACAATGCTGAACTTCAGTTGATAAATGTGTTTCTCACAGGTATGTGGTTTATAAATTCTGAAACTGTTTTACATATATATAGTAGGTCTTACTACATAATTTTCACTGTAGATAATAAGTGCCTTGTTTCTCTCTATGAGATAAATAAAGTACAAATAAGCAAGGGAACAATGTGTTCTTAAAATGGAGTTGGAGACATCAGTACAAATGTATGTCCTCATGCTTATTTTAACATATATACAGATACACTCAGAAGCAAGTGATTGATTTACTTGTGATTTACTACACATGCATTTATTTTCTGGCTTTGTCTAATGAGAGGCCTAAAAGCAATGAAATCTAATATCAAGCCACACACTTAACTCTCATATTTGGCTTTCTAACACTATTCTCCAAAGAAAGTAACCATGATGCTTGGAAGAAATGGCTGATTACAGTAATGGGGCAAGGGAAATGCAAGACAAATCGGAAACATCTTCTAGTGCCAGAAAGTAAGAAAGTGCTCAAAAATACCACATATGTTAAAGGGACAATGACTACAACCTGAAAGAGATCCCAAAAGTCCAAGATGGAACAATTTGAACAACATAAATGACAATAGTATTAGATTATAAATCAGATAACTTAAAAACAGTCATTGTTTTCTAATAATAAAAATAAATTATTTTATAAATAAATGAGTGGGGAAGTAGATACAAGTCTTTCTTGTTCAAGAATTCCGATTAATAAATGTAAAAAATTAATGAGGCAAATAGAGAGCTATCAATTACAGAAGTAACTGATTCAGGCAAAATCCATAGACAAATGCCAAAACTAGCAGGTGAAATATTAGGTAGAAACACGATATATTGCACAGCCTCACAGCATCTTTTTTCAAAGAACAAATTAATTATTGTGGTGGTGGTTTTTTTTAAAGTCCATGGATTTTTTTTTTTTTTTTTTTTAGTCGGAGTCTCACTCTGTCGCTCAGACTGGAGTGCAGTGGCCGCTCCCGGCCACTGCCGCCTCGACCTGCTGGGCTCCGGTGGTCCTTCCGCCTCAGCCTTCCAAGTAGCTGGAACTACAGGTGTGTGCTACCACGCCCGGCTAATTTTTTGTTTTATTGTAAAGATGAGGTCTTGCCAAGTTTCCCAGGTAGGTCTCGAACCCGCGGACTTTTGACACTCCTCTCTCTTGTAGGTGGATCTTAATTACCTTCCCCTTAATTGTGGCCTGGATTTAATGACTTAATTTTATATAATATAGTATGAGATATATTGCAAAAATTAACTTTACAGTGGAGAAACTTGTAGGTCTCTTTTTAATCAACTGATCTTGGTTAACATCATCATGATACCATATATCCCTGATATGAGAATAGTACTTGCCTCTGTGGTATTCTTCCCCAAATTCCATAAAATCAGTATAATAATGAGAAATAATTATACCAATTAAAATTGAGGGATATTTTTAAAGAAAACATGAATATATCTTTAGAATCTAGTGTTGAGTGAGAGACAGATGAAGTCAAGAGCACAATGTCGATTATGTAAAACAAAATTTTATATACATGTAATTGTAAATAAAAGCAACCACTTTAAAAATCAATGTAATACTGCCATGCTATGCTAAAATTAATCTATACTATGACTCAACATGTATACTCCAGTATATATGCAAGTACTGTTCAAATGTGTCAAGGTCATAAAAAAAACAGAATAACAAAGAAATTGTCTCAGATCAGAATTGACTGAAAAGACATGCAGACTAAATGCAATTTGTATTTTAGAGTATATCCTGTAATAGAAAAAGAATATCAGTGGAAAAAAACAGGAAAGCCCAAAAATTATGTTTGTGATTGAGATATTAGCATTACACTAGTGTTAATTTCTTGGATTTGATAAATATAGCATTGTTACTTAAATTATCAACATAAATGGAAGCTGGGTCAAGGATATGCAAACACTGTGCTACCTTTGCAACTGTACTGCAAATTTTAAATTATCTCAAATATTTAAAAATTTTTAAAAGATTTAAAAATTGTTTGATGTTTTAAGAATGTGGTAGATGCAAACTTTGGAATACTTTGATGTAGTTACAGGCAAAAAGAATCTAGTGCTGAGTGAAAGGCAAAGTGAATAGTACAATATCAATTATATAAAACAAAATTTCATTGTAAATCAGGGCAAACTTTTAAAAAACAATGTAAAACTGCCATGCTATGTTGAAATTTATCTATACTATGACTCAACAAATATACTCCACTGAATATACCCTAGAGAAATCATTATATATGAGGGGAGGAACAACAACAACAACAAACCCAGAATTATTTCGTGGAGTGTGGGCCCCTTGTAGTATAGGCTTTCCCTTTTAGGTAAGTGCTCTGGAAATTCATCAACATCAGTGTACCAGTTAACATTGCTGTGAGAGGCTGTGTTGTTTTCAGTGACTTTTTCTTTGGAGAGTCTCTCAATACATTTGCCCTTTTCACGATGGGTGATTTAGGAACACACCTGCCCACACTACTCTGAGTGTTCATTAGTTTCTTTTTGTTAGTTTGTTTTTTTTAGATGTGGAGTGCAATTCAGAATTAGGTAGATAAGTGGTCATCGCACAGGAAAATATTGGGCCTCCCTTTGGTCCCCACTTCACCTAGTTTGAGGTCAAGAACCCTTATTAATGTTATGTGCCTCCCCTCCCCCAGCAATTTCCCAGTACTGACAAACCCTTTCTTATAGTGTAATGATAAATGTTCAAGGACAGCTTATGCGTGAGAACATGTGGTACTGAGATCTTTCTGTGATAGATCACTGAGAAGTATAGACTCTAATTCAATCTAAGTTGTGGCAAAGTATGTAATTTTGTTCTTCTTTGTGGCTGCATAATATTTCATCACCTACATGTACCATATTTTTTTATCCAGTCCATTTTGTTGGTCAGCATGGTTGGTTCGATGTTTTTGTTATTGTGAGTAATGCTGCAATAAACATGCATGTGCAAGTATCTTTTTTATAGAATGATTTCAGTTCCTCTGGGTATATTCCCAGAAGGCGAATTGCTGGGCTGTATGGCAGGTCGATTTTTAGATCTTTTAGGAATTTGCCACAGTTTTCCAGAGGTTATACTAATTTACAGTCCCCCTAACACTGTAGAAGCATTCCCCTTTCTCCGCATCCTCTCCAGCATCTGTTATTTTTTGAGTTATTGATGATGTCTATTCTGCTTGGAGTTTGGTGGTCTCTCAGAGTGGTTTTAATTTGTATTTCTTTGATGATCAGTGAGACTGATCATTTTTTCAAGTATCTGTTGACTGCTCATATGTCTTGTTTTAAGTGTCTATTTGTATCTTTTGCCCACTTTTTTATAGGGGTGTCTTTTATTTTATTTTTTCCTTTTGGCACATTTGAGTTCCCTGTAGATACCAAATGTTAGGCCTTTGTTATACAGTTGACAAATATATATTTTTTTCCATTCTGTGGGTTGTCTCCCCACTCTCTTCATAGTTTATTTTGCTTTTCAGAAGCTTTTCAGTTTGATGAGGTCTCACTTGTTTGTCTTACCTCTTATGGCTTGGGCATTTGGAATTTTGACTAGCAATTTGTTGCCTATATCAATTTCTGTAAAAGTGTCTCTTGTGTTTTCTAAGATTCTTATAGTTTGAAGTTTCATGTTTAGGTCTAGTATCTATTTAGACTTGATTTTTGTGTATGGTGATAGATAGGGGTTCTGTTTCAATCTTCTGCATGTGGTCAGCTAGTTTTCCCAGCACCACTTACTAAATAGTTTCTTCTTTCCCCAGTGGTTGTTGGTGGAGGCTTTGCCAAACAGGTTTGTTGAGAAACTGATGTTTTGCTTCCAGAATCTCGATCCTGTTCCATTAGTCTATATGCCTGTTCTTGTACCAGTACCAGACTGTTTTGATTATTGTAGCCTTACAGTAAAGTTTGAAGTCTAGAAGTGTGATACCTCCCATTTTGTTTCTCTTATGAAGGGTTGTTTTGTCTTTTCATGATCTTTTGTGTTTCCATATGAATTTCTATATTGTCATTTCCAAGTATGAAAAGAATGATGTTGGTTATTTAATGAGTATTGCATTGAATCTGTATATTGCCTTTGGTAAGATGGACATCTTAAAAATGTTGATTCTTCCAATCCATAAGCATGGACTATTTTTTTTTTTCCATTTGAGTGTGTCTTCTTTGATTTCTTTGAGCAGTGTTTTATAGTTTCTGTGGTAAAGGTCTTTCACCTCTCTGGTAGGAAAGATGCCAAAACATTTCATTATCTTTGTGGCTATTGTGAAAGGGATTGTGCTTTTTCTTTGGTTCTCTGCCTGTTTGTTGTTGGTGTATAAGAATGCGACTGTCTTTTGCATGTTTATTTTGTACCATGAGACTTTGTCAAAGTCCTTTATCAGTGCAGGGAGGTTTTTGACAGATTCCCTTGGATTTTCAAAGAACAGGGATCATATCATCAGCAAACAGAGAAAACTGAACTTGTTTTCCTATTTGGATACCCCTATTTTTCTTCTCTAGTCTGATTGCTCTAGCTAGGACTTCAATACTTTGTTGAGCAGGAGGGGTGAGAGTGGACAGCCTTTTTTGTTCTGGTTTTCAGAGGAAACACTTCCAATTTCTGTCAGCTTAGGAATATCTGTATGGGGGTTTTATTGTAGTTGACTCTTTGTATTTTAAGGTATGTTCTCTCTATGCCTAGGTGTTCATGGATTTTTAATCAAGAAGCCATGCTTGATTTTATTGAAAGCTTTTTTCTGTGTCTAAGGATATAATCACTGGTCTTGTTTTTACATCATTTGATATATTTAATTACATTTATGGTCTTGCAGATGAAGAATCAGTCCTGCTACCCAGGGATGAAGCTTACTTTGTCATGGTGGATGATTTCTGGGATGTGTTGTTGAGTTTAATTTGCTAGAATCTTGTTGAGAATTGTTGCATCTATGCTTATAAGCAATATTTGCCTGTAGTTCTCTTTCTTTGTTGCATTTTTACCTAGTTTGGGTATCAGTGTGATGTTAACTTCATTAAATGATTTGGCGAGAGTTCCATCTTTCTCAATTGGCTGGAATACTTTCAATGGAGTTGGTATCAGCTCCTCTTTCTATTTTTTGTAGAATTGTCCTAGAAAGCTGTCTAGTCCAGGGTTTTTATTTGTAGGTAGTTTTCTTATGACAGAGTCATTTTCCTGGATCTATTGGTCTATTTAGGGTCTCAATGTCTTCTTGTTTCAACCTTGGGAGGTTATGTGATGTCAGAAAGTTATACATTTCATTTAGGTTTTTGTGTTTGTTTCCAAACTGGTGTGCATAGCAATCTCTGAGAATCTTTTGTATTTCTTCAGGGTCAGTTGTGACTTGATCTTTTGCATTTCTGATTGTCTTTGTTTTGCATTTTTCTCTCTTGTCTTTGTCAATCTGGCTAGAGGTTTGCCAATCTTGCTTATCCTTTCAAAGAACCAACTTTTTGTTTTGTTGATTTTTTTCTATGATATTTTTGTCATTTATATCCCATATTTTGGCTTTTTCTTTGCTAATCTGGATTCTTCTGTTGAAGTTAGTGTTTTTTTTTGTTGTTGTTTTTTTTGTTTTTTTTGAGTTGGAGTCTCACTCTGTCACCCAGACTGGAGGGCAGTGGCCGCTCCCGGCCACCGCAGCCTTGACCTGCTGGGCTCTGGTGATCCTTCCGCCTCAGCCTTCCAAGTAGCTGGAATTACAGGCATGCGCTACCACACCCGGCTGTTTTTTTATTTATTGTAGAGATGAGGTCTTTTGATGATCTTGCTTTCCAACTCCCTTAGGTGATTTGTTAGGCTGTTAACTTGTGATCTTTCTGTTTTCTTGATGTGTGTTCATAGAGATATAAATTCCCCTCCTAGTACTGTTTTCATGGCATCCCGGAAGTCTTGGTAAGATTTGTCTTTGTTTTCATTTATTTCCAGGAACCTTTTAATTACTGCTTTGATTTCTCTGTTGACCCAAAAGTTGTTTAGCATCATGCTGTTTAGTGTCCATGTCTTTGTGGGTTTGGGGGGATATTTGTTGGTGTTGATATTTATTTTTATTCCATTGTGGTCTGAGAAGATGCATGGCAGTATTTCAATCTTATGAAATTTGTTTATGCTTGATTTATGGCTGAGAATGTAGCCAATCTTGGAGTAGGTTACATGTGTTGATGAGTGAAATGTATATTCCATGATTTTTGGGTGGAGTGCTCTGTAGATGTCTACTAAGTCCCTTTGGTCAAGCATGAAGTGGAGGTTATGGATCTCCTTGTTGTTGTTTTTTCTAAATGATCTATCTAGGGTTGTTAGTAGGGCATTTAAGTCCCCAGCTTTGATATTGTTAGAGTCAATATCTTTTTTTCAGTTTTCTTGGTAACTTCTTTTAAAAGCTAATACTTCTGTGTTGGGTGCATGTATGTTTAAGATGGATATTTCTTGTCGATGGAGTGAACATTTTATCATTATGTAGTGTCCTTATCTTTTTAAATTTTTGATAGTGCAAAGGTTGTTTGGTCTGATAGTAAGATCACAACTCCTGCTTTCTTTTATGTTCTGTTTGTCTGATAATTTGGTTTCCATCTTCTAACCTTGAATCTGTGGGTATACAGTCTGGTGAGATGTGTCTCCTGGAGACAACATATTGTTGGGTCATGGATTTTTATCCAGTTTGCCAGTCTATGCTTTTTCAGTGGGGCATTTAGTCCATTCACATTTAGGCTGATTATTGAGGTGTGAGAATTTATCCCTGTCATAAAGCTCTTATAGAGTTTGCTGTTTGTTTGTTGTTTAATTGCTTGTTGGCTTTCTTTTGATTTGGGGGTTGACATGTTTGTGTTTTCAATTTTGCAGTCAAGATGAATGGTGTTTTGGTTCTCTGTTTTTCTGAATTTTTTGGAAGAGCATGGTCATTCTTTTTTTTTAAATTTCTTCTGTGCTTAATACCTTCTTAGGCATCTCTGTAGAGCTGGTCTGGAGGCAGTATAAACTCATAGAGATTGAAGGTCTGGGAAAGATTTTAATTAGCCATCACTGATGACACTTAGCTTACCTGGGTAGGAAATTCTTGGTTGAAATTGTTTTGTCTTTGAGAAATTTGAAGATTGGACTCCACTCTCTTCTAGACTTTTGTGTTTCTGTCTATAAGTTAGCTGCTATTTTAATTAATCTTCTCTGGTAAGTAGTCTGACTTTTCTCTCTTGCTGCTTTTAGAATTTTCTCTTTTATGCCTACTTTGTATAAGCAAATTACTGTTTCTAGGAGTTGGTCTACTCATTTTATGCCTTTCAGGGGTTCTCTGAGTCTCTTGTGCTTGGAAGGTCATGTCTGTGATGAGATATGGAAAGTTTTCTTGAATTACCTTGGGGAATGTTTGTTTCATTCTGGTGTCACTCTCCTTTTTGCTTCAGAGATACTGATCAGACATAATTTTGGTCTCTTAATATAATCACACATCTCTTGAAGGCTTTGTTCCATCCTTTTAAGTTTCTTTTTTATGTTTTCAACAGATTGGCTTAGTTCCATATTTTGGTCTTCAAGCTCTGAGATTATTTCTTCTGCTTGGATATTTCAGTTTTCCATGATTGTCAGTGTATTACTTATTTCATATACTATACTCATTTTGGCTTGCATCTCTGTAACAGATTCTTTCATGTTTTTGTCTTGCCTTTCTTTGTTCTTATTCATCTTTTCCAACCTTTCCTTAATATGAGACTATTTGTGGTCTGAGACCAGTCAATCTTGGCACTCTTCATTGTTTGAATTTGAGAGTCAGTATTCTTGTGCACTATCCTTTTTGGACTCTGTGGGAGTACTTGTAAGTTTTTGTTAATTTCTCTTCATTTGTGATAGATTTTTCCTTTCTCTTTACTTTTGTTGCTCAGTGAGTGAGGGAGTAGTTTTCACTTATTTTTGCTCAGCTTCCTCTTCTTCCTTTGGTAAAACCTCTGAATTTGTTTGATTTTGAAGTTGAGTTGGGGGTAGGGAGCTGTACTGTCCTTTTGCAGCTTAGTGGTTTGAATTAGGTGTGTTGGGATGTGCTAAGGTTCAAAAGCTGCTTGTAGTTCACCATGTTCACTGATTGAGGTGTGGGTTCCCAAGGAGCCACTTCCCACCACCTCACAGTATATCCATGCAGTGGGAATGTATATATCTTCCCTGGGTACAAAATAACATAAGAGAAAGGAAAGGAACTGAGAAAAAGAGAAGGGAAAAGAAAGGACAATGAAGAGGACAAAGAAGAAAAGTAAAAACAAACCAACAGACAGACAAGCCAGTAAAAAGAAGAAAAAAAATCTGACAATATGAGATTTTCACAGCCATATATACACTTATGTGAAAAAAGAAAGATAAGGGTTAAACAAAACAAAATACACAGACCGCTACAAACTATGTGGAAAGAGCTGGGATAATTTAAAAAACAAACAAATACCTTTTCTAATTCTTGAGCACCCTCTTGTGGCAGTTTCTAAAACTTCAGGTTTCCTATAGGCATGCCTCAAGCACTGCTGCTCTTGGCTGCAGCAGAGGGGAGGAGCCTTCAACCTCTAGATCGTCCCCCTGCTCAGCGTGTGGTCAGGGGGAGGCTGCAAACCACCCCCAACTGATCCACCCATGTCCAGCCCTCTCCGTGTGTGCTTTTCAGGATGCTCCCCACCTGGGTCACACGTCTTATGAATCACTGGGTAAAGGGAACTGGGTCATTTTAAAACTCACCTTCACTCTTGCACTGTGGGTTGAGTTCTTCACCTCCAGTTGTAGTCGTAGACCCGCAAATGTTTCAGTTTAGGGGATGGGGTGCCTGGGTCTCCTCGACAGGCCTGTCCCACGAAGGATACTGCACTCAGAGTATCCTATTTGGATTGGCAGTGATCAGTCTCAGAGAGGTGCTGAATTCACCCCTCAGTCTCAGGGAGTAGCTCTGCTATTCACATAGGCAGACCAAAGCCTGTTTCTACCCAGTTTCCAGGATAAATGCAGTAGCGACGTCTCTATATCTTGTCCTCTACTGGGACATAGCAACTGTTGTATTTTCTCCATGGTACTCTGTGCTAATGTTCAATCTGGCACCAAAGGCTGTGGTGGCAGGCAGCACAAGCAGCAGGTGTTTTTTTTCCACTTTCTTCTGGGTAGGGTTGCAAAGATGTTGCCTGCCTCTGGGTCGTGAAGCGCGCTGGGATCAAAGTAACCACAGGGAGCAGCTACCTCACCAGGAGAGCTCAGGATGCTTGTTTCTGTGTCCTCACTCAGCACTGGTATACCCACTTGCCAAGACATTCGTCCCTGTGCCCACTCACTTATGTGAAGACTCATGCATTCCAACTGACTCTATCATTCTCTTGGAATTCTCAATCTTTTAAAAAATCAGCTCTTGGCACGACTCCCATGGCTCATCCTCCCTATTCACTCAATGTGATCCTGAGCAATTTGTTTTGTTTTCCCAAAAGAAAAATGAACTCAAAGGGAAACATTTTTTTGTTGTGAAAAATGTGAAACTAAAAATGGCAAAAGTACTAAAAGCCAAATTGACAAGTTCAAAACTGTTTTGAGCATAGAAGAAAGCATCTTGAAAGATGTGTTGCATCAAACAGGCAGTAATTTGAAGGTGACTAAAGTTTAAACATGTCAGAATAAATACACAATTTTTCAATAAATACATTTCTGTTTCTTTTGGGCTCCACTTGTATGTGCACCAAAAGATATGATATGAATGCTCATAGCAGTATTACTAATCATAGTAAACCAAACAAAAAACCCAGCACCAATAACATAATAACAAGTGGAAAGAATACAAATGCCCAGTGATAAAAGTAGATGAATAGAATATATTATGGTAATGCAAACATTGTATTGATATAAGGCAATAAAACTGAATGAACTTCAGGTGTACAACTACACACACACACACACACACACACACACACACACACACACAAAAACACACACACACAAAATGACTGAATCATAAGAATGTAATATTAGAAGAAAAAAAGACAAGTTTCAGATTATATACAGAAATTATTATTTATTAAAGCACAAAACAAATAAAATTAAATAATATATGTGATAAAATTACAGGAAAAGTAAGAATAAATTATGATAAACTTGTAATTAAGAACAGTGCTTATCTCTGAGATGTGGAAGGAGATAGACAGTTGGGAGAGGGGAAGAACAAAGCAGTAGATACCATAAATTGGTGATATTCTGGTTCTTAGATTGGGTGGTATGCACACAAACGTTAATTTTATGATTATACTTTATACTTAACATACATTATATGTTATTTTGCATATATCAAATATTGCATCATAAAAGTAGAATAAAAATGCATATATTCATAAAAGATTATATATTTTGAAAGGCAAAAATAAATTTGACCATACATATTCGCACATTAAGGTGATCAAATATTGGGGTAAAAAGAACAAGATAGACAGATTGATTACAAGATGGTAGATGAGTAGATGAGTGGTGAATGGATGTACAAATGAATATATACATGAAACACGAGGAATGGTTATTTGCATGGTGTGAGGTGTGCCATGACTAAGGCATATAATTAAATCAACATCTTGATTTCAAGTTTTTCTCCCAAAAATGTATGCTACAGATTTTTAAAAAATTATTACATGGTTTGCATAACTTTTTATTTTTAAAAATATCAAATTATTATTCATCATATTCTGCTCCATTCTTCCCTTCAAAATTCTCATGAACATATATATATATGTATTAATGCACATATTAATATACATTAATATAGTAATGTATAAATTTTCATTTGGAAAGAATAAACATTGGGCAATCAACTATTTTTAAAATAAGAAAAAATAATTGGAGAAGTATAAGTGTGGAAGAGCTCTAAATTACCTCACCTTTGAATTTGTATAAAATTAGTGATTGAGATAGATAAATCTTATAAAGTGTTATCATAGCAATGAAATTACCAGCTCATTCCTCCCTTAAATTGTAACTTGAATATGTACAGAAAATACCTGTGGTGTTTTGATCAGGCTGTGTAGAGATTAATAGAATATAGTTGACCATTGAAGAATACAGATTTGAACTGTGTGTGTCCACTTGTATGAGAGTCTTTTTCAACCAAATGTAGATTGAAAATACAGTACTTGTGGGGTGCAAACCACATATATATGGAAGGTAGACTTTTCACATATGCAAGTTCTGCAGGGTTGACTGCTGATTCTTGAGCATGTGTAGATTGGGGTATGTGGGTTTCTGGAATCAATCCCCATGTATACAAAGGATGACTGTATTTTCACCTAGCTTACTTTAAATGTATACTTTTGAGGCTTTTGGAAACATCTGTAGAAAACTATTTGACCCACTTTGAGGTGTTCCACATAAATTTCTTATATTAAATTAATAGAGAAAACCACACAGCACTCATTTTATCATCATATTTTATCATATTGAGCAAATAACATACTTTGTTCATCTCCTTCCTTGCTGTTTCTCTCAACCATCTTTACTTTTTCTTCTTCTTTCCTTCTTTTACAAACACTGAGATGAAGCTGAATAAAAGAGATTGGGTGACAGAATTTTGTGTTTCCAACAACAAATTATTATTCATTTTTTCACATATATTGCCATACATTTCATAATTAACAACTACTACGATTTTTAAGTTTGTACTAGTGGTGTCAGTGACACAATGGTTAAAAATAATAGAGGAGGCTCAGGGAAGATGGCAGTGGAGACAGACAAACTATGAGAGTCACTGTGTGAGTGAGTGAGTGTATGGACAATTTTGTGTATGTGTCTGTGAGTAAGTGGGCATGTGAATGGCTGGCTGAGTGGGGACTTAGGAGCAAGTGACCAGGGCTCTCCTGATGAAGCAGCTGGTGTCACAGCTGCTCTGTTTGGTCCCTAGCACTTCCCAGGGCATAGAAGCTGAGCACCATTTTTTTTAAATCAGCAAAGTCCTTCCCAGGAAGAAGCTGCAGGAAGTGACTGCCAGCTCCAGGCTCTGCCTCCCACCACAGCACCTGGCCAGATATTGACAGTAAGGGCCACAGAGGGAGTGCATTGAGGGAGCCAGAATCAGAGTCCTACAGTAGAAGATGCTATCATCTTGAAAACTGGGCAAAGAAGGGTTCTGGCTTGCTCACCACAGAACAAGAGACCCAATCCCTGTGACTGATGGGTTAATGACTCAGAGGAACATCCTGGAAACACAAAATTTGATGTTTTTTGGCCCTCTATGCTTCCCTGATCAGGACTCTGAATGTGTTCTATTTTGAAAGAAGACTGGGACTTGGAATCTTTGTTGTCTCTTAT
The DNA here is from genome assembly GCA_027257055.1 of Cephalopachus bancanus. Taxonomy (NCBI): domain Eukaryota; kingdom Metazoa; phylum Chordata; class Mammalia; order Primates; family Tarsiidae; genus Cephalopachus; species Cephalopachus bancanus. The sequence goes on along the minus strand of JAPVLO010000656.1, from coordinate 566,395 downwards.
AGTTTGAGAGTCAAATAAGGTGGAGGATGGTGAGCTAGGTTTCAAAAACTACTTGCAAATCACAATGTTCTTTGATTGAGGTATGTGTTCCCGAGACCCACTCCTACCTCCACACTATATGATGATGCAATGGGTATAGGATGAGTGCAGAGTCTCAGATGCCCCACTCCTTGCCAGGATTCAGTCATGGGACAAAGGATGTGACCCGAAAAGAATGAGAAGGACCCCCCCCCAAGAGATCAGCAAATAGATTAGCAGTGAGTCCAAGGTTGACATCCCCTGAATGTCAAACTTACACTGCTGGAGCACAACTGAGAAGGATGAGATGGAGACTAGGTGGAGCTTGGGCACCAGTTGTGATAGAACTGGACCCCAGAAGAAGCCTGGCTGGGCTGGCCCCTGCCAAAACTTGAGGTGGAGACAATCTCACACCTTCCTACCAGAGGGGATCCTCCTGACCATACCAGAATGAGAGAGAAGGACTAAAGACTCAGCCATCCACACCACCCCCTATTCTTTTCCTGAGCCAGGCACTCAGGAGGTTGAGAATTAGACCACACTTCCACAGGAAACAGCAAAAGGAACAATTACAGAACCTGCCACAAGAGGACACATAGTGCCCAGAAATTTTTGTACAAATGGTTGTGTTTTTTTTTTCTAATTTCTTTGTGTATGAATGTGTATGTGAGGGTTCAATTTGCATCTGTCCTTTATTCCCTTTTACTTTTTTCTTTCTTTCTGCTTTCTTTTTTGTTTTCTGTTTCTGTGTGTATGTGAATGATTGCTCATCTTTCTGTTTCTATTTTTTTGGTCTCTTTTTTAGCTTAACATGTGCATGAATACATGTGTGAGGGCTTGATTTTCATTCTTCCCCCCTTCTTTTCTACTTTCACTTTGTGTTGGGAGTGTGTGTGTGTGTGTGTGTGTGTGTGTGTGTGTACTTCCTGTGTTTTTTTGGGGGGGATTGTTTGTTTTCTTTTTCTCCTGTTTGGTTTGGTGCGTTTGTGTGTGTGTGTGTGTTCTATTGTTTTTTACTTTGGTTTTGCCTTTGTTTTTCTGTGTTTTTTTGTTTTGTTTTGCTTTGTTGTTTTATTATTTTTTGTCCTTCCTCTTTATTCCATTTTTCTCTGTTCTCCTCATTGCTGTTATATTATCTTGGACTCAGAAAGTATACACACATACCCATTGCATCATCATATAGTGTGGAGGTGAGAGTAGGTCTTGGGAACACATACCTCAATCAGTGAACATTGTGATTTGCAAGTAGTTTCTGAAACCTAGCACAGCATGCTCCACCTTATATGACTCTCAAACTATAAGAGACAGCAAAGATTCCAAGTCCCAGTCCTATTTCAAAATAGAACAAATTTAGAGTCCTGATCAGGGAAGCATAGAGGGCCAAAAAACATCAGAAATCAAAGTCCCTCCCACTGCCACTGACTAACAGAACTAAAGAGAAAAGAAAGAAATCTGTCACAAAGGAGGAAAAACCAATGGAAAACCACAGGTAATTCCCAGTTTACCAAAGAGAAAATAACTGAAAAACCAGACTTCAGAGCCCAAATAATGGAGGTCACCAATGACTGGTCACAGAATGCAACAGGGATTAGGGAATGGATGGAAAGTTTGAATAAGACTCAAGAAAGACAAGATGCAACCCTAAAACAACTTGTAACAGAGATTTTGACCATTAAAAAACTTCATTCAGGAATAAACAACAAGATGACAAACATGGAATGCAGAATTAATCAAGCAGAAGAGAGACTTTCAGAATTTGAAGACCAAAACATGGAATTAGATCAATTTTTTAAAAACACACAAAGAAAACCCAGAAAGAAAGAAAAAGTCCTGAAGATATGTATAATTATATCAAGAGGCCAAATCTACACCTGATTTGTATTCCAGAAGAAGAAAGAAAAACAGAGAATACCTTGGAGCAACTATTCCAGGAGGTTATACAGGAAAACTTTCCCCATCTCACCAAAGATGTGACCATCCAAACACAAGAGTTACAGAGAACGCCCCACAATTCGTCAAATGAGAAGACCAACCCTAGATACATAGCAATTTGCCTACTCAAAGTAGGTACAAAAGAAAAAGAATCCTAAAGGAAGCAAGAGAAAATGGTCAGACTACATGCAGGGAAATAACATTCAGAATAGCAGCAGACCTATTGGCGGAAACACTACAAGCTAGAAGGGACTGGAGTCCAATATTCGAAATCCTCAAAGATAAAAACTCCTCAAAGATAAGAATTTCCTATCCAGCTATGCTCAGCTTCATCAGTGAGGGAGAATTAAAATCCTTCCCAGACATCCAATTTCTAGAAGGTTATGCAGCTTCCAGACAAGCTTTGCAGGAGATGCTTAAAAAGGTATTAAGCACAGATGAAAGAAAAAAGAAATGACCATGCAACTCCCGAGAGAACAGAACATAGAATCAGCAGAGAGCACATCACAACAGTAAATTTGGAAAACACATACATCAATCCAACAGTCAAAAGAAAACAAAGAAAACTTTATAAGAACCTCATAATGGAGATAAACACTCACATTTTAATAACCAGCCTGAACATGAATAGACTAAACACACCACTGAAAAGATATAGAATGGCAAATTGGATTAAAAAACATGGCCCAATAATTTGTTGCATCCAGGAGACTTATCTCACCACAAGGGATGCACACAATCTCAATGTTAGAGGATGAAAAATGAATTTCTGGGTAAAGGGATCACAAAAGAAGGCAGGAATCATGATCTTAATATCAAATAATACAACCTTTAGGCTATGAAAAATTTAAAAAGGTATGGAAGGACACTATATAATGATCAGAGGTTCAATCCATCAACAAGAAATATCCATCCTAAACATATATGCACCCAGCACAGGATCACCAGAGTTTATAAAGCAACTACTAAGAAAACTAAAAAAAAGATGTTAACTCTAATACTATCATAGCTAGGGACTTTTTAAGTGCCCCCACTAACAACCCTCAACAGATAATCAAGGAAAGAAATATATAAAGAGATCTGGAACCACAACTTGATGCTTGACCAAATGGACTTAATAGATTCCTACAGAAAATTCCATCCAACATTCACATAATATATATTATACTACTCATCACATGAAATGTACTTTAAGATTGATCATGTTCTCTACCATAAATCAAGCATAAATAAATTTCATAAGATTTAAATACTGCCATGCGCCTTCTCAAACCACAGTAAAATAAAAATAAATATCTTCACTAGCAAAATTCCCACAAAACCTACAAAGATAAGGACACTGAACAGTATGATGCTGAATGACTCCTGGTTCAACACAGAAATCACAACAGAAATTGAAAGACTATTGGAATCAAAGTAAAATGAAGAAACATCTTACCAATACCTCTGGAATGCCATGAAATCAGTTCTAAGAGGGGAATTTATATCTGCACAAAAGCACAAAAAGAAAATGGGAAGATCAGAAGTTAACAACCTTACAAGTCACCTAAGGGAACAAGAAAGGCAAGATCACCAAAACCCTAACTTCAGCAGAAGAATCCAGATTACTGAAGTAAAAGCCCAAATATGAAACATAGAAGACAAAAATATCATACAAAAATCTACAAAACAAATCAAGTTCTTTGAAAGGATAAAGAAGATTGATGGACTTCTAGCCAGGATAACCAAGATAAAGAGAGAAAAAGCTCAAAAACACTATCAGAAACACAAAAGATCAACTCACAACTGGCCCTGAAGAAATGCAAAAGATTATCAGATATTACTATGCACACTTGTGTGGGGGAAAAAAAACTGTATAATCTAAATAAAATTGAAGAATTTCTGACATCGCACAACCTGCCAAGGTTGAATCCAGAAGGCATTGAGATACTAAGTAGACCAAAAAAAAAAAAGCCCAGGAAATGGACTCTGTCATAATAAAATTACTTATATATACTTAAAAAAAAGCCCTGGACCAGACAACATTTCAGAGCAATTCTAAACCATATCAGGTGGGGCTGATACGAATCCTATTGAAAGTATTTCAGGCAATTGATAATGACAGAATTCTCCGCCAATTATTTTACAAGGCTAACATCATACTGATACATGAACTGAGTTAATATTCAACAAAAGAAAGACAGCAACAGGCCAATATTCCTGATGAATATATATGCAACAATATTCAACAAGGTTCTAGCAAATCAGATCCAGCAACACATCTCAAAAATCATCCACCATGACCAAGTAAGCTTCATCCCTGGGATGCAGGGCTGGTTCAAACTCTGCAAGACCATAAATGTAATTAAATATAATAAGATATGTAAAAACAAGAACTATGTGATTATATCATTGGATGCAGAAGACGCTTTTGATAAAATTCAGCATTCCTTCTTGATAAAAACCCTTTAACACCTAGGCATAAAAGGAATATACCTCAAAATAGTAAGTACCATCTGCAATAAACCCATAGCCAACACATTTTTAAATGAATGAAAATTGGAATCATTTCCCTGAAAACTGGAACAAAAAAAGGTTGCACACTTTCACCCCTCCTATTCTATTAAACATTGTGTTGGAAGTCCTAGCTAGAGCAATAAGACAAGAGCGGATATCAGGGGTATCCAAGTAGTAAAAGAAGAACTTCAGTTATCCCTCTTTAATTGCAATATGATCCTATACCTCAAAAATCCAAGAGAATCTGTCAAAAAATCCTTGCATTGATAACAAACTTTGGCAATGTCTCAGGTACAAAATAAATGTGCAAAAGACAGTTGCATTCTTACACACTAACAACAAAGAGGCAGAGAAACAAATAAAAAGCAAAATGCTATTCATAGTAACCACACAAAAAATGAAATAGCTTGACATTTTCTTAACTAGAAAAGTGGAAGACCTTTGCAAAGAAAACTACAAAACACTTCTCAAAGAAATACAAGAAGACACAAACAAATGAGAAAATATTCCATGCTTATGGATAGGAAGAATCAACAATGTTAAAATGCCCATCCTACCAAAGACAATCTACAGATGCAATGCTATACCTATTAATTTGCAAACATCATTCTTCTCACACCTGGGAATGACAATACAGGAATTCATATGGAAACATAAATGACCCTGAATAGCCAAAATAATCCTTCATAAAACAAACAAAGTGGGAAGTACCACACTTCCAGACTTTAAACTTTATTATATGGCTACAATTATCAAAACAGCCTTGTATTGCTACAAGTACAGGTATTTAGAACAATGGAATTCCAGAAGCAAAACCTCTGTTTCTCAATCAACTCATTTTCAACAAAGTCTCCACCAACAATCACTGGGAGAGGAGAACCTATTCAGTAAATGGAACTGGAAAAACTGGCTGACCACATGTTGAAGATTGAAACAAGATCCCTACCTGTTACCATACACAAACATCAGCTCTAAATGAATCAAAGATCTAAACATAAAACCTCAAACTATAAGAATCTTAGAAAAAACAGGAGACACCCTTTTGGGAATCAGAGTAGGCAACCAATTCCTGATCAAACCCTACATGTCCATGCCATAAGGGATATGACAGACAAGTGGGCTCTTGCTAAACTAAAAAGATTCTGCAAAGCAAAATAAATCATCAAGAGATCAGGGAGAGAACCCACAGAATGCGAAGAATATTTGTCTGCTTCATATCTGACAAAGGCCTAATATTCAGGATCTACAAGAAACTCAACGTGCCAAAAGGAAAAGCAAACAAACAAAAAACAGCCCTTTTAAAAAGTGGGCAAAAGACATGAATAGACACTTCTCAAAAGATGACATGAGCAGCCATCAGACATATGAAATAGTGCTCAGCCTCACTCATCAACAGATAAATGCAAATCAAAACCACATTTGCAGTGGGAGATGATATCTGACCATTTGAGCATTGGTTAGCCAATATTGCCACTTGTATTTCATTAAATTTATTACCACAAGAGGCACCCTGCTGTTAGGTGTTGTCCCATAGTTAGTTTGTCAGCTTCTGTTATCAGGAATGCTGTGGCTGCCAGGGCTCAGAAACAAGGTGACCAGCCTGGGCTACATAATCTAGCTGTTTGGATAAATATGCCACAGGTCTATGCCATGACCCTAGCATTTGAGTTAATACCCCTACTGCAGTGCCAACATGTTCAGTGCACGTATAAAAAGAAAGACTTAGTCACATCTTGGAGTCCCAGACCAGGTGCATTGGAGAGGGCCTGTTTAATCTGTTCAAAACCTGTTGTTGAGCCTTTTCCCATAGGAGAGGCTCCTGTTCACCCCCCCTTTGTGGCTTCATAGAGGGGTTTTACCATGATGGAGAAGCTAGGTATCCAAATTCTACAGAATCCCACAGCCCCCCAAAACTTCTGAATTTGACACCGGGTAGTTGGAACCGGTATTGAACACACTGCTTGTTTTCTTAATGGACCATTGCTGCAAACAAATTCTTGTTAGGTTATTATTAGCTGTCTGACTTTTCATTTTTAACTTTTGAATGTACAGATTTAAATGCTTCCAATTAGTTCCCTGGAGGGGTGAGACCCATCAGGGAAGCCCAGAAACTCCTGAGACTAGAAGTTATTCACAAATTTAGCAAGCTGGGTAATAGAATGTACTAGCATAGGAATAGAACCATTCTTAGGGTCACTTTCTCTTTTCTTACAGTTGTTGGTTGGGTCCTTCCTCTCTTCAATTTTTAGCAGCATTTACTCCCCTAGGATGTCTGGGTTTTCCATGGTCAAGGAAGTTCCTAGGGAAGTAAGCTTATGAACTGTGATTAAAATTTGTCCCAAGTGGACATATTCCCTTATGAGCACCTATGTCTGTGGCCCCATTTCCTTCAGGTGTAGGAAAAGGCCTACCATTAAACAATTTCAAAGTTTTAATGAATCCTATTTTAGGGACTGACTTGGATCCTGAGTGATGCAATACCAAATACCTCTGTTCAGTTTACTTGTGTTTTCCAAGAATTTCTAGTGATTATTACGCTAAACTGCAAATTGAAAGATTGAACTGTCCTAGTCCTATATCTGATGGAGTTTTCTTTGGATTTGCCAAGGGGTGGAGTAGGCTGCAACTTGGCCTGCAGTAGAATGTAATTTTTAAAATGTTTGAATGCCTTCTAAATCCTATCTATAGAAAATTTATCTATGTCTAGCTTGTACTAGTTCCTGCCTTAATTATTTATTCTTCAGAGATTTGTTGATCCCATAATCATATGAGGTCCTGAGAGGTGAAGGTCTGTTTTCTGTAGCTTTTCAGAGTTGACAGCGGGCATAGTCCTACCTAGCCAGAGATTGAAAATCTCTCCTTGTCTAACTTGAGGTGTCCAGATATGTTTCAGCAGTGACATTGTTTGCAGGCACTGACTGGAATCCTTGCATGACCATTATGTGGGCATGGAATTTCTGGATTCTGGCTTAATAAAAGGAATAAATGAGGGAAACCCCTCTTTTAAGAAGTAGAACATTTAAGTGAAGTCAGGCATACATTTTGACAATTTTAGGTGGTGGCTGATCACCTTTTGTACAAAAGTTACAAGGCCTGAAGTTACCAGCATAACTTAAGTGATAAACTTTCATTTCTGTGACTTTATTACAAGTACCAGCTTTTGGAATTTTTAGTGTATTTCTGGACTATAGTGACAGCCTGGCAGATTGTTTTAGACTATAATTTGAACCAGTCACACAAGTGAATTTTATATAAAACTTGAAGAGAAATCCGAAAATGTTTGGAGACTTGCATTCAGGAAAGACTTTATTATGTCTAGATTGTTTATAGAACTTCTTTTATATATATCTATTTTTCATAAACTTTCATTTTTGGCATGCTCGTACCATTTTTTGACATGTTTGAACCATCTATTTTTGTTCTATACCCCTTTTTAAAATTTTCAGACAACTATTTATTGTATTATAGGACAGAAATTTGCCATATAAGATCTCTTAGATAATTTTTTTCTTATAAACCTTATTTGTACACCAACAACTTTTTTATGTTTTTCTTTTGTTTACTAAACTAAAACCTTATTTGTACACCAACAATTTTTTATATTTTTATTTTGCTTTTTGCTTTCCTTCTTTTACCCTTTTATAATCTTCCATAGTCATAATTTGAATTAACCTTTTAGTAACTTTTTATTAGAGGTTAAGTGAAACATTTAACTTTTGGAACAACTTTAACTCCCACTAAAGAGCAGGTGTCAGGAGAAAGAAGTTTAGTACGAGCACAAGGGCTAAAACCTTAGCCTCAATATTAATCAATAAATTAATTTGGACCCCAGTCGCATTCATACAGACCCAAGGATTCTCTGGGGTGATGGCAAACAGAGCAACGGGCTGGGCCATGGCCCTGCTGGACCCCTTCTGTCAATGACCACCATGACCGAGCTAGGTGTTTCCCCACTCTTTGGGTGATGCTGCACTGGCTCTTTCAGTGGTCTTTTAGTCTACAAATTGGAAAAGGTCCTGGGGGCTTAAGCCATTGAGAACAATCAGGCTTCAAATGCCCAGATAGACCACATTCATAATAACTGATACCATTCCCCTTAGCAGGTCTATTCTTACTGGGTATCTTTTGGGTGGCTGGAGCTTTGCCACTAGTGGCAACTGCCAATGGGTTTATTTACTTGTCATCTCGCTGATGCTCATCCTGGAGTCCTTCTCTCTTTTTTTTCTTAATGTCTCAGTTTCTAAGAACTTCAGGAACTTTCTGTAATTGGGAAGTTGGTATTCATAGTCCCAAGTTAAGCCTCTGGAGTTAAGTATTTAATATTCCATAGGATATAATCTTGTTTACAAAGTAGTGAAATAAATTTTAAAAATGCCTCTGCATACATAACTTGACCATTTTTCTTTAGGTCTACAAAGTGAATTTAATTACCAGATGGTATTAAAGCAAGTCTTGCTCCTTTCCAAACCTCATTATCTGCTAACTTGTAGTGAATTCAAATTTGATTTTAATAATGCACTCATTTTTTAACAAAATTTAAACTGCATTATTTTAATTTGTTTCAATTATTTAAAATCTGTCCCATTGGGGTGTCTAAGGGTACAGATTATTACACATTTTCTTGTTCACGTTTCTTGAAAACCCAGAATTGGTTTTTGAACAACTTGCGATTTATTCCTCAAAGGAGAATTCTAAAACAAATAAATAAGTAAATAAAGCCATAAACAGCAATTCCATGTATCCCTGGGACCCTGATGGCTTCTTCCAAGCTGAATGTCCTCAGCCATTCTTGAAGCTTTTTTCCCTTCTCCAGGACTTTCCAATGATGCCTACAAAATGGTCTGGTACAAAACTCTTTTAGAGTGAACAGACCACGTAGATGTAAAATGATCTCTTCTTACTTATTTCTAATTATGAACAGGCAAATTGTTAAAAAACCCTTATGAATTACTAAATAGTAGTCTTAATTATAAGATGTGGACAATTAAGTGAGAATGATCAGGTCTCACTCTATGCACCCAAGAGTGTGCCTAGTATTTTACCTGTCCATTAGAAGTACTGAGCTTAGCAAGGTGACTTAATCAGGTGGGAATGGCCAGTCCCCATGCCTCATTATGTCCAGCAAAGCATTCAGCATTTAAAGCTTTACCAGTCTTGTAAGAGGTGTGCTAGTCAGGCATAGCCAAAAAAGCAAGCAGTAGTGTTATTTTGCTCTACGTTTTAAAATAGGGACTTAGCATACATTACAAGCCTCTAAGAGACTTCCCAACAGTTTTCAAGGACAAGCCATTGATTATAATCTTAGACAAGGCCTAAACCTTTAGAAACAGACTCACTTTCAACTAACCTGGCTTCTACCATTTGAAAACAAGAACAGTCTTTTCAGTCCCTTAGTTGCCAGAGACAGATTACAAAATTATTTTCTCCAAGGTTAGCGCCAACTTGCACTGAGTTAACAAAAGGCTAAGTAGCATATAAGAGATATTTCTATGATTCTTTACAGGTGGATTAGAATGAACTCCTTCAGAATCCATGAAGGAGAATGCAGGCTAAGGAAGGGAGAGGGTGTGGTCCCAGGAAAGAATTCAAGATAACCGGTAGCATTTCACATACATAGCAGGCAACTTTCCCACATCCTTGACAACAAAAGACAGGAATTTTAACAGTGTCAATGGGTTGGGAGAAACACCACACAAATAAGGTGGGGAGCCAACACTTAGGAAATCATAAAATGACATAAATAAACATGCACTAATCGAGTTTTTAAAATATGACATGTCACATTAAACAAAGCATACTAACCCAACCAGCTTTTTAGCAGATTCAAAATGACAGACACACACAAATAAGAGAATGAGGGATATGGGAAACACCTGTTTTGTCCTCCACTAGGCATCCTCCTTGCAAAGATATTTCAGACACCTCTTAGCAATTCACAGGTTGGTACAAACCCCAACCCAGATCAACTTTTGTCTCATTTACATGCAATCACACAATGCATTCTTCAACCCTCCACCCTAATCCTGGGAGTTCATCTTCAGACAAGTGTTACCTTCCACTACCTTTGAGTCCTTTTCTTCAGACTGGAGATTACTAGCAGACCCTGGGAGATAATCAAGCTCCCCTTCTGCCATCTGATGGCAGGTCTATGCAAAGGTCCTTGTTCCTACCCTTTCCATTGGGTGGTTGTTCTGTCCTTTCCATGAGGTGGTCACCCTCATGCCAGTTCCTCACCTCTTGGGTCCCTGATGTGCTTTTGTGGTCAGAGACTCAGTGAATGAGGAGGGGCCTCCCTCTTATGGATCAAAAGGTCCATTGTGTGCCAAGTGAGATTGCCTCTCCCATCGCCCCAGAGGTTGTATCCTGATGACAAAGGAGGTGGAAAACACCATCTCTGAACTCTCCTATTCCCAGTCCATGCACCAAGAAATGTTGCAGAAAAACAGAGAAGCTGTGACACTGAGGTTATCTTAGGAAGTAGCAGTGTATTAGCACAGGCTGAGCAACTTGTAGAGAGAAGAGAGGGGTGTTATACCTTAGATTAGGTAAGGGAGGGATTCGGGTTGTGTGACTATACATTTTTCTTTGGAATTTGCAAGGTTGTACTTAGCAAAACCAGATTTTCAAAGAACAAATGGTCTCCAGGATATGCATAACAAACAGGGATTGTAAACCAAAGAGAGGATTTGGGTTAAGGTTGTGAATTGGTTATTATCTTGCATTTCCAGGGAAGTGCCTTGTGGCTATTTAGTTTTCTCAAGCCTCATATCTATCAGGTTTGGAGTCTGCAGGTTGATCTTTAAAAGAAATAATTTTAACTGTTTTAAGCCCCTCTCTGCCATATATTGAGAAAACACCTAACCCCATTAATAATGGTTATCAGGGGGACTCCTGAAGATGGCAATGGCATAGGTGGATCCGTGAGACTCTCCGAACGTGAGCTCCCAAAAAGACTCTTACTTTTCTTCCTACAACCCCCTGCCCACCGCCAGCCACACTAGTACAAGGCCCAGGGACCTTTGGTCCCATGCAGGGCCAGATATTGTGGCCTGGCTGTGGCTGCTCCACTATATGTAACTCCAGCCAGCTGGGGAATCCGAAATCCCGGATCCCAGCTCCCTCCCTGGTTACATTGTCATGACCAGCACCCAGCACCAAGCTGCCGGTCACCCAGGGAGGCTCTGGGCGCACACCCCTAAGAGATACCATTCCTATTTCTGGCTGAAGTGCCCTGTGAGGGACCCAGAGCCACCACCTGCCCTCTGGAACTTTGGAGATCTGGAGCCCCAGGCCCAACCTGGCTGAGGCACTCAGCATAGTGACTGAAAGCTTGTGTAAGGGAGCTTATGTAAGGTGCTGATCAGAGGCTTCCATCTCCAGAAGAGGGAACCCCCGACCCTCTCCTCCACCCCAGCCTGCTGGTGGCACACCGGATCCAGTGCCCAGCTGTGCAGCTGGTCCCACCTAGAGACCCACACAGGACCCCTAAAAGTGAAAGTAAAACTACCACCTCCACCATTTTTAAGGCAGATTTGCATCTCCCCACCCTCCTATCAGAGCCTCCAGCTCAGTTCCCACAGTGACATCATTAAACAGGAGACAAAGCCCCTCCCCTACGCTGAACAGAGACAAGCCACAGATCTCCCAGGCAGCAGGCTAGCTGCCTGCAACAAAAACAGAGGGGAGAGGCTGGAGATTAGAGCTCAAGGGATTTTAGCCACTAAGAGACAAGAGAAAAATCCACACAAATGAAGAAACCAAAAGAAGAATATGGGTCTCTCCAAGACTACTGGGAGGGCAGACACTGAAAAAACTGACTTTGGAATGCAAACAATAAAGAGCTCCCAGAATGACTGGTCTCAAACTACAAACCTAGATATCAAGACATTAATGGAGAGACTAAAAAGAATTGAGGAGACTCAAGAAGAAACTAGAAAGGAGCTGATATCTCAGGTAACAGTAATAAAGAATACTGTGAATGAAATAAATAACAAACTGATAAGCATGGAAAGCAGAATTACCCAAAGAGAAGAAAGAATGTCAGAGCTTGAGGACCAAAATATAGAACTAACCCAAACTCTCAAAAACACAGAAAACAAGCTCAAAAAGCCAGAAAAAAACCTTCAAAAGATGAGCAATTACTTCAAGAGACAGAACCTAAGAGAAATTGGCCTTCCTGAGGCAGAAAGAGAGACAGAGACCACACTGGAACAAACCTTCTATGAGATCATTCAAGAAAACTTCCTTCATCTAATCAATGATGCAAAAACTCAAATACAAGAAATCAGAGAACCCCTGCAAGACAAAAAATGAGAAAACCAACTCCTAGACACATAATAATTCACCTAAACAAAGTAGGCATAAAAGAAAAAATCCTAAAGGCAGCAAGAGAAAAAGGCCAGATCACCTATCATGGAAAATCAATTAGAATAGCAGCAGATTTATCTACAGAAACCATGCAGGCTAGAAGAACTTGGAGCCCTATCTTCAAAGTGCTAAAAGATAAAAAATTTCAACCAAGAATAACCTACCCAGCCAGATAAAGCTACATCAGCGAGGGAGAATTAAAATCTTTCCCAGATATCTAATCCCTAAGAACTTACGCTGCCACCAAACCACCTCTATGTGAAACACCCAAGAAAGTACTAAACACAGAAGAAAAGGGGAAAAAAAGAGCAACGTTCTTCACAAGAGTACAGGAAAAAGAATAAAATACATATGAACCAACCCCCAAAACAAAAGAAAGACAATAAACCAAGGGGAAGAACAACTCTCTAAGAACTCTACAATAGGGACGAACTCTCACATTTCAATAATTAGCCTGAACTTTAATGGACTAAATGCACCACTGAAAAGACATAGAATGGCAAAATGGATAAAATATCACCAGGCAACAATATACTGCCTTCAAGAGACTCATCTCACTAGAAAGGACATACACAGACTCAAAGTAAGAGGACGGGAAACAAATTTTCAGATGAATGGAACACAAAAGAAAGAAGGAGTCGCAACCCTAATCTCAGACAAAATACCAGTTAAGCTATGAAAAAATTAAAAAAGATACAGAGGGCCACTACATAATGATAAAAGGCTCACTCCATCAACAAGAAATATCTACCCTAAACATATATGCACCTAACATATGTGCACCAACTTTCATAAAGCAACTCCTAGAAAAACTAAAGAAGGATATTGACTCCAACACCATCATAACTGGGGACTTTAATACTCCACTCACAACCCTAGACAGATCATCGGGACAAAAAATCAGCAATGAGATCTGGAACCTCAATGTGACTCTGGACCAAATGGACTTAATTGATACAACAGAACACTCCATCCAAAGACCAGAGTATACACATTCTACTCATCACCATATTGAATGTATTCCAAGATCGACCACATAATTGGCCATAAATCAAGCATAAGCAAATTTTAAAAGGCCAAAATTCTACCATACACCTTCTCAGACCACAGTGGAATAAAAATAAACATTAACACCAACAAGGTCCCCCCAAAACCCACAAAGACATAGGCACTAAACAGCATGATGCTAAACAACTCCTGGGTCAATGATGAAATCAAAACAGAGATCAAAAAATACCTGGAAACAAATGAAAATGAAGAAACATCTTACCAAAAATCTCTGGGATGCCTTAAAAGCTGTAGTAAGAGGGGAATTTATATCCCTACAAACACACATGAAGAAAATGGAAGGAGCACAAATGAACAGCCTAACAAGCCACCTAAAAAAGCTTGAAAAGCACGACCACAAAAACCCTAATTTCAGCAGAAGAATCCAGATCACCAAAATAAAAGCCCAAATCCAGGACATAGAAGACAAAAAGATAACGCAAAAAATCAATGAAACAAAAAGCTCATTCTTTGAAAGGATAAACAAGATTGATGGTCCCCTAGCTAGACTGACCAAGAAAAAGAAAGAAAAAACCCAAATGAACACAATCAGAAACACAAAAGATAAAGTCACATCTGACCCTGAAGAGATACAAAAGATCATCAGAGACTACTATGTACACTTGTATGGAAAAAAACTTGAAAACCTCAAGGAAATGGAGGACATTCTGTCATCACACAACCTACCTAGGTTGAAACAAGAAGAAATTGAGACCCTAAATAGACCAATAACAATCAAGGAAATTGACTATCTAATAAGAAAACTACCTACAAAAATAAGCCCTGGGCTAGATGACTTTCCAGCAGAATTCTACAAGACATTTAAGGAGGAACTGATACCAATCCTACTGAATCTATTTCAGGCAACTGAGAAAGATGGAACCCCCCCCAAATCATTTTATGAAGCTAACATCACATTGATACCCAAGCCAGGTAAAGATCCAACTAAAAAAGAGAACTACAGGCCAATATTTTTTATGAACATAGACGCTAAAATTCTCAACATGATCCTAGCAAACCGGATTCAACAACACATCTCAAAAATCATCCATTATGACCAAGTAGGCTTCATCCCTGGGATGCAAGGCTGGTTCAACATTCATAAAACAATAAATGTAATTAAATACATCAACAGATGTCAAAACAAAAACCACATGATTATATCATTAGATGCAGAAAAAGCTTTTGATAAAATCCAGCACCCCTTCTTGATAAAAACCCTCGAACATCTAGGCATACAGGGAACATACCTCAAAGTAGTAAAAGCCATCTACGAGAAACCCACAGCCAGTATACTCCTAAATGGACAAAAATTGGAACCATTTCCCCTGAAAACTGGAACAAGACAAGGATGCCCACTCTCACCCCTCTTGTTCAATATAGTATTGGAAGTCCTGGCTAGAGCAATCAGAGAAGAGAAGGCAGTCAGTGGTATCCAAATAGGAAAAGAGGAAGTTAAATTATCTCTCTTTGCAGATGACATGATCGTGTACCTTGAAAACCCAAGAGAATCTGTCAAAAACCTCCTTACACTGATAAAGGCCTTTGGCAAAGTCTCAGGATATAAAATAAATTTGCAAAAGACAATCGCATTTCTTTACACCAATAATAAACAAACAGAAACCCAAATAAGAAGCACAATTCCATTCAAAATAGCCACACACAAAAAAATGAAATACCTTGGCATCTTCTTAACCAGAGACATGAAAGACCTTTACAATGAAAACTACAAAACTCTGCTCAAAGAAATCAAAGATGACACAAACAAGTGGAAAAATATCCCATGCTCGTGGATTGGAAAATCAACATTGTGAAGATGTTCATCTTACCTAAGGCAATCTACAGATTCAATGCAATACCCATCAAATTACCAGCAACATTCTTCTCAGACCTAGAAAAAACAACACAGGAATTCATATGGAAACACAAACGACCAAGAATAGCCAGAACAATCCTTAACATTAAAAACAAAGCAGGTGGTATCACATTACCAGACTTCAAACTTTACTATAAAGCTACAGTCATCAAAACAGCTTGGTATTGGTATAGGGACAGGTGTATAGATCAATGGAATAGAATTGAGATCCAAGAAGCAAAACCTCAATTTCTCAACCAACTCATCTTCAACAAAGCATCCACCACCTATCACTGGGGAGAGGAGAACCTATTCAGTAAATGGTGCTGGGAAAACTGGCTGACCACATGCAGAAGATTGAAACAGGACCCCTATCTATCCCCATACACAAAAATTAACTCCAAATGGATCAGAGACCTTAATGTAAAACCTTAAACCATAAGAACTTTAGAAAATGAAGGGCATACCCTCATGGAAATTGGAACTGGCATCCAATTCCTTAACAAAACTTGAAACCCACAGTCCATAAGGGATAAGATAGACAAGTGGAACCTCATTAAACTGACAAGCTTCTGCAAAGTCAAAGAAACCATTAAGAGAGCAGGGAGAAAGCCTACAGACTGGGAAAAAGTATTTGCCAATTCCAGGTCCGGCAAAGGCTTAACATCTTGGATCTACAAGGAACTCAAATGTGCTGAAAAGAAAAAAAACAAAGAACCCCATTATAAAGTGGGCAAAAGATATGAACAGACACTTCCCAAAGGAAGACATCAGAGCAGCCAACAAACACATGAAGAAATGCTCAGCCTCACTAATCATCAGGGATAGAGGATGTGCTTATTCTCTGGAACCACAGTGGAAGAATTGAAATACTTTCGAGCTGAACCTTCAGCACTAAGTAAGAGTATACGATGTAGAGAAGGAAAATGATCATTGCAAACTAAGTAAATAGCATGAACAAAGGCATCAAGTTATAGCGTTAGTGTCAGGAGTAGTTAGAGGACTTACTACCTGAAGGAAGATGGGGTGCATATAGTAAGAACAAGGCTAAATATATAGGCTGGAGCCAGATAGGGAATTGTTTTGATTTCTGTGTTATGAAATGGGAAGTTATATTCTACAAGTCAATGGTCTTCAAACTGTACTACAAGAAGCTATGGAGTTTCTTAGTGCATTTTAGGTACAGTGGAGGGAGAAGAAAAAAAGATTGAAGTATAAAAAATATTAAAAACAATGTATATGGCAATTGGGGGTGACAGCAATTGGAAGGTTTTCTAAAGATAAAAAATTTATGACCATGTTTTAAGAAGAAAACTGTAGCAGCATCAGCACATATAAATTGTAATGAATGATTGGTTTCAAAGATACCAGTTAGAAGGCTATTGCATTCATTGTCCAGGCAAGAGGCAATAAATGACAAAAGTAGGAGAGTTTTTCAGTTAATGAAAGACAATTTTTATCTTTCATTTCTTTCTTGTTCTACAGCATACCCCTTTTGAAGTATATTATATCAAGTTTTCATATTGTATAGTTTTTATCTAGACTTCATAAGTTCATCTAAGCTCATATGCATACATATAATAAATTTTTAAAAAGCCATTGCTTTACTATTCAGATTGTATTTGCTATATTAAGAAGTCTGAAACTTAATACTAATTTTGGATTCATTCATCTTTCTTGCACCTTGTGTGGTGGGCTGTAGTAAACATATCAACCGAGAATTAAAATAACATTGAGAATATCAAGTTCATGCCATGCCTACTGCAATGATACTCAGTATTGTATACTAAGAAGATTTGCCCATTTCAGTTAGCAATCTGTATTTGTGTGATTCCCATTGATCTTAGTTAAGCAATACGTTTTCTAATTCACTCCCTATTTCAATGCCCTGCCATTTCTAATTGGCCATGTCATATCCTTAAAACCCACAAACTTGGGGTGAGATTATGATGACAGAAGAGAGACAGCTAAAGTTTGTTTCTCCTATGGAGTAACCCAAGATAGAGAGAGTTTCCTCAGCACCTACAGAGGAATGGGATCAGAAATATACTTGTTGACTCATAAAAGAAGCAATAATAATAACGTAGTACAAAGAAAAGAAGAATCAGTTGACTTGGTTGGAATTAACCAGACTTTCACCTGTATCATTGCACAGGCCATGAGCAGCCTCCATACACAGCAGGGAAGATGAGTAAGAAGAACTCTATGTTCCTGCCACAGACTTGGATGATTCCCTGAAACTTGTGGGACTCCAGACCCACATGGGAAACTGCCTTACCTATTGCCATGCACTGCTGAAACCCATGGGGAGTGGTACAGGATAAAAAAGTCCTGAGAAGCAACAGCCACTGTATTCCAGGAACACGAACCTTATTGGTGGCTGCCATTTAGTCAGTCTGGAAGGAAATAAACTCCAAGGGAAAAATCCTCAATGGCAGAGAGTTCTTGGCTGGTGCAGGCTGCTTTGAGAACATCTGAGTCCCTGAGAATGTCTACACTTTGGCATTTTGATTATAGATTGTCTGAGGCTAAGGTAGAGAACTGGGTGGAATTCATTGCCATAGTAACCTTTCACTTCCAAGGTAAATGCTTGTGCAATTTCTGCCCAACAGCATTATCCCAGTGGCCAGGGATTTCCTCTCAATCATCAATGAGGTAGCCAAGAGTGCACACAGGTGGAGAGGTTGAGCTCCTTTCCATTGTGGCCCCCCTCCAATGTTCAAGACAAAGAACTTGAGTAACCTCACAGGCATACTCACTGTCTAGAATAGCTAAACATTTTCTTGGAGCAACATAGGCCAAGCAGAAAGCCCACAACCACAATTGCAGCTAGTGACACATCCTAGCTAGAAGTAAACAGCATATTCCATCACATCAGAAATAACACTTCAGCTTTAGGGAAAGCCTGACCCCAGACTCCAGCTAATACTGTTATCCAAGCCATCTCAGCCACTCAAGATGTTGTTATTTTGTGCAGGTACCCAGTCTAGGAATGCCACAACTGACAATCAAGAAACTTACCACACCAAGGCTGTATATAACTAAGGGAACCCCACAGCACTTACTTAAGCCCCCTACCAACCTCAAATAAGAAGAAATAGTCTAACCAAATGAGAAGGAATTAGGAAAATAATTTAGACAAAATGAAAAAACAGAGTTCTTCAACATCCCCAAAACACCTCACTAACTCTTTAGTGATGAATCTTAACCAAAATGAAATCTTAGAAATTCCAGAGATTGTATTCAAAAGGTTGTTTATAAAATTTCTCAATGAGATTCAGGAGACAGTTGAAAACCAACATAAAGAAGTTTTAAAAAAATATTCAGAGCCGGGCTCGTGGCTCAGCCTGTAATCCCACACTTTGGGAGGCTGAGGTGTGTGGATTGCCTGAGCCTGCAGGTTCGAGACCCGCCTGGGCAACTTGGTGAGACCTCATCTCTACAATAAATAAAAAAATTAGCTGAGGGTGGTAGCACTCCTGTAGTTCCAGCTATGGAAGGCTGGAGTGGAAGGATCACTGGAGCCCACCAGGTCAAGGCTGCAGTGGCCAGGAGTGGCCACTGAACTCCAGTATGACTGACAGAGTGAGACTCCAACTCAAAAAAAAAACAAAAATTCAGGACATGAATGAAAAGTTATACAAAGAAGTAGAACACATTAAACAAGAAAAACAATTTGAAATTCTGGAGATGAAAGAATTATAATTTTTTTTTTTTTGAGTTGGAGTCTCACTCTGTCGCCCAGACTGGAGTGCAGTGGCCGCTTCCGGCCACTGCAGCCTCGACCTGCTGGGCTCCGGCAATCCTTCTGCCTCAGCCTTCCAAGTAGCAGGAATTACAGGCATGCGCTACCATGTCCAGCTGATTTTTTGATTTATTGTAGAGATGAGGTCTCGCTGCCCAGTTGGGTCTCGAACCCACGGACTCAGGCAATCCATTCACTTCAGCCTCCCAAAGGTGTGGGACTACAGGCTGAGCCACCGAGCCCGGCTAAAAGAATTATTTAAGGAAGGACAACATGTGGTGGAAAGTTTTGACAGTAGACTAGAATAAGTAGAAGAAAAGTTCTCAGGATTTGAAGACAAGGATTCTGAAGTAGATCAATCAGACAATAAAGAAAAAAATCAAGAGAATAGAACAAAAACCACACCGAAATGTGGGATTACATGCAATATCCAAATCTAAGAATCATAGGTGTTCCTGAGGAAGAAGATAAAACAGTAAGTTTGGAAAACCTATTTGAGGGAATAATAAAGAAATACTTGTCTGGCTTTACCAAATATTTAATCATCCAGATACAAGGACCTCAAAGAACCCTCAAAAGAGTCAATATAAAAGGTCATCCTCAAGGCATATAATCATCCAGTCATGCAAAGTAAATGTGAAGAAAAGAATTTTAAGAGCAAAGAGACAAAAGCATCAAATAATTTACAAAGGTAAACCTATCAGACTAACAACAGACTTTTCAGAAGGAACTCTACACGCCAGAAGGGATTGAGGCCTCATCTTTAATATCCTTAAACAGAATAACAGTAAGTCAATGATTTTGTAACCTATAAAACTAATTTATAAAAATGAAGGAGAAATGAAGTCTTTCTCTGACAAGCAAATGCTGTGAGAATTTGTCACCACTAGACTGGTTCTACATGAAATACTCAAAGGAGTTCTAAATACTGAAACAAAAGTTCAATAAGTTATATTGTTTAAGGCCTACACCAAAAATCATAAAGCTCACAGAACTTATAGAAAACTAACACAATAGAGAAAAATGTTAAGTAAATAA
Organism: Cephalopachus bancanus; assembly: GCA_027257055.1. Taxonomy (NCBI): domain Eukaryota; kingdom Metazoa; phylum Chordata; class Mammalia; order Primates; family Tarsiidae; genus Cephalopachus; species Cephalopachus bancanus. The sequence goes on along the minus strand of JAPVLO010000656.1, from coordinate 545,897 downwards.
AGAAACCAGATAAGACTAGGCATGATGAATAATATAGTAATTTACATATCATTACTAATTTTGAACATAAATGGCCTAATGCACCACTAAAACTGGAAGAATGGATTAAAAACACAAGCAATATCGAAGTGCCTGCTGTCTTCAAGAGATACACTTAATATGCAAAGATTCCCATAGACTCAAAGTAAAAGGGTGAGGAAAATATGCCATTCAAATGGAAACCCAAAACAAGCAGAAGTAGCCATTTTTACATCAGACAAAACAGACTTTAAGTTAGCAACAGTAAAAAAAAAAAAGATTGTCGTTATATGATAAAGGAATCAATCTAATGAGAAGACATAACAATTTTAAATACACATGCACCTAACACCAGGGCCCCCAGCTTTATAGAACACATTTTACTAGAACTAAAAAAAGAAATAGGCAGCAATACAATAATAGTGGGAGATTTCAACACTCCACTGACAGTGATGGGCAGGTAATCAAGGCAGAAAACCAACAAAGAAATATTGGCATTAGATTAGATACTACAGCAAATGAAACTAAGAGAAATGAACAGAGCATTCCACCTGAAAACTACAGAATATGCATTTTTCTCATCAGCACATGAAAAATTATATAACAGACCACAAATCAAGTCTTAATGAATTCAAAATTATCAAAATCATATCAAATACCTTCTCAGATCACAATTAAATAAAACTAGAAATTAACTCCGAGAAGAACTTATGAAAACAAACAAAAACATAGAAGTTGCACAATTTGCCCCTCAATAATAATTGGGTTAAAAATAGAATAAGCATAGATATTTAAATATTCCTAAAATTGAATGACAATGAAACAAGTTATCACAACCTCTGGGACACAGTCATAACTGTGCTAAGAGGAAAAGATATATTGTTTAAGGCCTACATTAATAAGACTGAAAGATTGCATATTGACAACCTAATGTCACACCTCCAGAAACTAGAAAAACATGAGCAAACCAAACTCAAAACTAGCATAAAAAAGAAATAATGTAGATCAGACAGAATTAAATGAAACAGACATTTTTAAAGTTACAAAGGATCAATGAAACAAAAGGTTGGTATTTTTGAAAGAAAAAAAATTTGACAGATCACTATTTAGATTAATTAAGAAACAAAGAAAGTAGATTCAAATTAGCTTAATCAGATATGAAAATGGATACATTACAGTTGATATAATGAAAATACAGAAGATCATCTGAGATTATTATGAATACGTCTACAGAAACAAACTAGACATTCTAGAGTAAATGGATAAATTATTGGAAACAAACAACCCTTAACCTTAATACATGAAAAAATAGAAAACCTCAACAGATAAATAACAAGCAGTGAGATTAAACATAATTAAAAGTCTCCCACCAAAAAACAACAAAACAAAACTCTAGGATTTGATGAGCTTACAGATGAATTCTATCAGACTATCAAAGAAGAACTTGGTACCAATTTTACTGAAGCTATCCTATAAGACTGAAGAGGAGGGAATTTTCCCTAACACATTCTACAAAACCAGTATCACCCTGATACCAAAGCCAGGAAAAGATATATCAAATAAAAAAGATCTACAGGTGAATATCCCTGATGAACATAGATGTGAAAATCTTCAACAAAATATTAGCAGACTGAATTCAGTACATAAAAAAAAAATACCGCCACAATCAAGTGGGTTTTATCCCAGGATGTAAGGATAGTTCAACATACACAAGCAATAAATGTGATCCACCACATAAAGTGAATTAAAAACAAAAATCACATGATCATTTCAATAGACACAGAAAAAGTGTTTGATAAAATATTATGTTCTTTCATAATAAAAATCCATAGCAAAATAGGCATAAGGGGAACATTCCTCAAAATAATAAAAGCCATGTATGACAAACCCACAACTAATGTCATCCTGAATGGAGAAAAGATGAACACATTTCCTCCTAGGACTGGAAAAAGGTAAGGAAGCCCAACTTTCACCACTCCTATTCAGCATAGTTTTGGATGTTCTAGGCAGAGCAATCAGGCAAGATAAATAAAGGTATCTAAATTGGAAAAGAAAAAATCAAAAATATCTCGGTGTGCTGATGGCATAATCTTATGCCTAGAGAATTCTAAAGTCTCCTCCAAAAGACTCCTGGACTTAATAAATGAGCTCAGTAAGGTTTCACAATACAAAATAACACACACAAATTAGTAGCACTGCTGTACACCAATAGTAACCAAGCTATTGGTCTTGAATCAAATCAAGAACTCAGCCAAAAAACGAAAATACCAAGGAATATATTCATCCAAGGAGGTTAAAAACAAAAACAAAAACAAAAAAACTCTACAAAGAGAACTACAGAACACTGATAAAATAAATTGTAGAGAACACAAATGAAGAATCACCCTAAATTCATGGGTTGGAAAAATCAGCATTGTTAAAATGGCCATATTACCCAAAGTAATCTACATATTTAACACAATCCATATCAGACTATCAATGTCATTTTTAGGGGAAAAAAAAAAAAAAAAAACTTTGGCTGAGGTGAGTGGATTGCCTGAGCCCGCGGGTTTGAGACCTGCCTGGGCAGCGAGACCTCATCTCTGCAATAAATCAAAAAAATCAGGCAGGCGTAGTAGCTCATGCCTATAATTCTGGCTACTCGGAAGGCTGAGGCGGAAGGATGGCCGGAGCGCAGCAGGCGAGGCGCGGTGGCCGGGAGCGGCCATTGCACTCCAGTCTGGGAGGCAGTGAGACTCCAACTCAAAAAAAAAAAAAACAACAATAACAACAAAAAAAACCTTTATGTGAAACCAAAAAAGAGCCAGAATCGCCAAAACGAACTTCTAAGCAAACAAACAAACAGAAAGCTGGGATCAGCACATTACCTGACTTCAAATTATACTGTAGTAACCAAAACAGCATGGTACTGGTACAAGAGCAGACACATAAATGAATTGAACAAAATAGAGAATCCAGAAATAAACCCAAGTACCTACAACCAACTGATCTTTGACAAATCTGACAAAAATTTACACTAGTGAAAGTACACTTTTTTCAACAAATGGTGTTGAGAAATTTGGATAGCTACATGCAAAAAAGTGAAATTTGATCCTTGTCTCTCACCATATACAAAAATTAACTCGAAATGGAATAAAGACTTAAATGTTACATCTGAAACCATAAAAATTCTAGAAGAAAACCTAGAAAAAATTCTTCTGGACATTGGCCTAGGCAAAGAACTTATGGCTAAAACCCCAAAAGCAAATGCAACAACAACAAAAATAAATGAATGGGACTTAATTAACCTAAAAAGCTTCTGCACAGCAAAATAAAAAATCAACACAGTAAATAGACAACTTACTGAATGGGAGAAGATATTCTCAAACTATACATCTGATAAATTACTAATATCCAGAATCTATAAAAACTCAAACAAATCAGCAAGAAGAAAAGCAGATGATTCCATTAAAAAGATAAAATGACATAAACAAACATCTCTCAAAAGAAGATATACAAATGGCCAAGAAACCTATGAAAAATACTCAATATCATTGATTGCCAGGAAAATGCAAGTTAAAACCAAAATGAGATACTACTTTACAGCAGTTAGAATGCAGTCTACCATTTGATCCAGCAATCTCACTACTAATTATATACGCAAAGGAACAGAGGTTGTTATATTTTAAAAAGACACCTGTATTCCCACGTTCATTGCAGCACAACTCACAATTGCAAAGTTGTCAAATTAACCTAAATACCCATCAAGTGATCAGCGGATAATGGGAATGTGGCATATATACATTATGGAATACTAGTTTTTTCTGGGTTTTCTTAAAAGAATTTTATGGTTTCAGATCTGACATTTAAGTCCTTACTCCATCTTGAGTTAATTTTTGTGTATGGTGAGAGATAAAGATCAAGTTTCACTTTTTTGCATGCAGCTATTCAATTTTCCTAGCACCATTTGTTGAATAAATTGTAGTTTTAGCCATCAAAGAGAATGGAATAATGTATTTTGCAGCAACTAGGCTGAAATTGGAGAACATCATCCTAAGTGAGCTAACACAGAAACAGAAAACCAAACACTGCATGTTCTCACTTGTAAGTGGGAGCTGAATTGAGAATATTTCAAGACTTAGAAAATGGCATAATGAGCCGGGCTCTGTGGCTCAGCCTGTAATCCCGCACCTTTGGGAGGCTGAGGTGAGTGGATTGCCTGAGGCCGCGGGTTCGAGACCCGCCTGCGCAGTGAGACCTCATCTCTACAATAAATCAAAAAATCAGCCGGGCGTGGTAGTGCGCGCCTGTAATTCCGGCTACTCAGAAGGCTGAGGCAGAAGGATCGCCGGAGTCCAGCGGGTCGAGGCTGCGGTGGCCGGGAGTGGCCACTGCACTCCAGTCTGGGCGAAAGAGTGAGACTCCAACTCAAAAAACAAAACAAAAAAAAAAAAGAAAATGACATAATGGACATTAGAGACTCAAAAAGGAGGGGGTGGGGAGAACAAAAATCACCTATCGGGTACAATGTGCACAGGTGGAAGTGGTGGGTACACGTAAGGTCCAGACTTTATTGCCACTATACAATGCAACAATGAAACCAAAACCTATTTGTAACCCTTAAAGTTATTAAAATCAAGAAAAATAAACAGTATTAAGAAAACCTCGGTCAGGCTCAGTGGCTCAGCCTGTAATCCCAGCACTTTGAGGGGCTGAGGTGAGTGGATTGCCTGAGCCTGCGGGTTCAAGACCAGCCCTGGCAATTTGGCTAGATCTCATCTCTACGATAAAATTAAAAAAAGAAAAAAAAAATTAGCCGGTGTGGTAGTGCATGCCTGTAGTTCAGGCTACTTGGAAGGCTGAGGCAGAAGGATCGCCGGAGCTCAGCAGGTCGATCCTGGGGTGACCATGGCATGCCACTGCACTCTAGCCTAGGTGACAAAGTAAGACTGCAACGCAAAAAAAAAAAAAAAAAAAAAAGAAAAGAAAACCTCAGAAACCTCACAAACAATTATATGAGGCCTATCCTTTGGTTAGAATAAAGTAATTGATGCCCAAGAAGAAAATTTATTTTAAGGTTCTTTCCCCTAATATTTAAATCATTAAATTTAGCAGATTTCCATAGATATTTATATCAGGACATTCATGTACAATCTGTTAGTCTTCTAGTTTTTGAGACTTTTGAGTATTATATATTGATCTCTGGATCTTGTGGCATTAACTACAAGTTTTATATGTTTCTTAATTTTTAAAATACAGTGATTGTCATAAATAAAACAAACTTTAAATATTTTCTTAGTTTGTGCCTACTTATGTATTATGTGCTTCTTCCTAAGTACAGCTTATAATGGATGTAAAATAGTAATCTATTGATAAACTATTCTAAAGATATTGTATTTACAAATTCTGACATAAACTGTGATATTAGGGTCCTGTCATGTCTTAGCCCAAATTGAGTTTAACTGAATATATTTACCACCTATTCCACCAGAATAATTTCTTTGACAATTGTAGAATGCAATGCCTATGATTAAGGCATCTGGTAGAGTAAAATATGAGTATATACTGTATGACTTTCTTGATAAAAAATTACATTAGTCTTAGAGGAAAGTATGTTATTAATGCTAAATATTACTAGTTCTTATGTCAATATTGTGACTATTGTTGTTTACCACAGCAGTCTATAGTTATATGCAACAATGACTTAAATAGATGTTAGATTACAATAGTTTTGCCATAAAAATGTTTTTCATTATTTTAGAAAAATATTAGTAACATGACCTGGATTAAAATTATATTTTTTCTACTTACTGTGTGAAAATTCACATTTTTCTGAGTCTTGTTTTTTTCTCTTTCTGTAAATGAAGGTAATAATATGCAAATCACAAAGTTGTTGATGAATTGAGATAATATATGTAGTAGAGTCTGGCAAGGGGTTTGATACATAATGTTCAAATATTATATTCAAAAGTATACAAGATGACTGAATTCACATTTTATTGGTATGTATAAATAATTACAATCTTATTTTAGGCTTTGCAATGACTTTGTTGTAGCGCCAAGGAAATAAAACTGCTTTGGGTCATTTGTAAAATAGAGTAATACCATACTATATGATAATTTCATAAGGAAATAAGAGTATGAAAGTGCTCATTCTAAAAGTTAATACAAATTTAATATTGATAATTATACTAATAAAGGTTACAATTTTGTGTGATTTATGCACATTTATTTTATTTTACTTTATTTTATTTAGGGTCACAGTTGCAGTGCTGTAGTTAGAGATTTGAACTGAGGAAGATCTTAGATCTACATCAAATGATTTACAAAAAAACTATCAGGTAGTGATAAACATTTCTTTTAATACCAATCTTCATATCCCAGAGAGATCACATTCGTAATGGACAACCTAGACACTATGAGAAATTATCCTTCCAGCAAAATACAGTATTTCAAATGAGAAAGAGGAAGAAGGAAATGCTGATTTCCTAGCGATGTGATATAATTCTGTAGGTATTGGATGGAATATTACTCTTACAGTATTGAGTTTATTACAAGTGAGTTTATTTATTAAATTTTATTTTACTATAAAGTAAGTGTACAAGTAAGGATTAACTATACAAGTAGGTTGCATTCAGGTGAAGTTTATGCCTCCAATCTAGCCTTCGCTTCCACTGGTGTGGGACCAGGTACCCTTTGTGTGTTTCATGACTGCCTCCCCGGCAGTGCCCAGTGACTGCCAATCCCTCTCTTGTGCTAATGTGACTAATGTTCAGGTCCCACTCAGGAGTGAGAACATGCAGTATTTAGTTCTTTGTTTTTATGATACTTTACCAAGTATGAAGGTCTCCAACTCAAATTTGCTGTGGAGTCCATGATTTTGTTCTTCTTTATGGCTGCATAATACTCCATCACATAAATGTAGCACATTTTCTTTATCCAGTCCATTTTCAATGGGCAATAGGATTGGTTCCATGTTTTTGATATTGTGATTAGTGAGGCTGTAAATGTGTGTGCAGGCATCATTTTTGCAGAACTATTTATGTTCCTCCAGGTATATTCCCAAAAGAGGGGTTGCTGGATCATATGGAGGGTAAATTTTTAGTTCTTTTAGAAATTACCACACTGCTTGCCATAGAGTTTCAACTAACTTGCACTCTCACCAACAGTGTAGAAGTATTTCCATTTCTCTGCACCCACACCAGTATCTGCTATTTTTTAATGTATTAATGATGGCCATCCTTACTGGAGTTAGGTAGCATCTTATTGTAGTTTTGATATGCATTTTTCTGATGATTAGTGAGACTGAGCATTTTTAAGGTATATGTTGGCTGCCTGTATATCTTATTTTGAAAAATATCTATTCATGTCCTTTGCCTACTTTTTAAAAGCATTAGTTTTTTTGTTTGCTTGCCTTTTTTCTTTTTTTTTTGCCTTTCAACTAGTTTGAGTTTCTTGTAGATCCTGGATGTTGGGTCTTTGTCAGATAGGTAATTAGCAATTTTTTCCCCCATTATATTGGTTGTCTCTCCACTCTCCTGATGATTTCTTTCACTGTGCAAAAGCTTTTCAGTTTGATGAGGTCCCACTTCTTTATCTTAGCATTTATGGCGTTTGTTTTTTGGAGATTTGGTCATGAATTTGTTGCCTACTCTGACGCACATGAGAGTGTTTGCTGTGTTTTCTTCTGGGGTTCTTCTAGTTTGAGGTTTTACATTTAGGCCTTTGATCCATTTAGAGTTGACTTTTGTACATGATGTTAGGTAGGGATTGAATTCTATTCTTCTGCATGTAGTCAGCCAGTTTTTCCAACACTATTTGCTAAATATGGCCTCCCTTCTCCAGTAGTTGTAACTGGTGGCTTTGTCAAAGATGAGTCAGCTGAGAGATTGAGATTTTGCTTCCAGAATCTCTGTCCATTTCCATTGGTCTATGTGCCTATTCTTGTGCCATTACCAGGCTGTTTTGGTTACTGCAGTATGATAGTGAAGTTTAAAGTTTGAACATGTGCTATCTCCTGCTTTCTTCCTTTTGCTGAGGATTGCTTTGGCTATTTGTGTTGGGTTTTTGTTTGTTTGTTTGTTTCTGTCTGAATTTCCATGTTGTCATTTTCAGGTCTGAGAAAAATGATGTTGGTAAATTGATGAGTATTGCAACAAATCTGTGATTTGCCTTGGGTAGAATGGACATTTTGACAATATTGATTCTTCTGATTCATGCGCATAGAATTTTTTTTTCCATTTGTTTGTGGCATCTTGAATTTTTAAAGCAGTGTTTTGTAGTTCTCATTGTAAAGAACTTTCACTATTCTGGTTAGGTGGATGCTAAGGTATGTCATCTTTTTGTGGATATTGTAAATGGTATTGTGCTTTATATTTGCTTTTCTGTCTGCTTGTTGCTGGTGTATAGAAATGCAACTGTCTTTTGCATGTTAGTTTTATAGCCCAAGACTTTACCAAAGTCAATTATCAGTGCAAGGAGTCTTTTGACAGATACTCTAGAGTTCTCAATATATAGAATCATATCATCCACAAGAAAAGATAGCTTGACTGTCTATTTTCCTATTTTGATACCTCTGATTTCCTTCTCTTGCCTGATTGCTCTGGCTAGGACTTCAAACACTATCATGAATGGGAGGGGTGAGAATGGACCCCTTATATCCATTCTTAGGGGGAATGCTTCCAAATTCTGTCCATTGGGCAAAACGCTGTCTGTGGGTTTATCATAGATGGCTCTTACTGTTTTGAGAAATATTCCTTCTATGCCTCAGTACTCAAGTGTTTTTATCAAGAAGGAATGCTGGATTTTGTCAAATTGTTTTTTAGTAATGATATAATCATGTTGTTCTCGGTTTAACATCTGCTGATGTGCTAAATTATGTTGATGTCTTGTGAATGTTGAACCTGCCCTGCATCCCAGGAATGAAGTCCATCTAGTCATGGTGTATGATCCTTGAGACATTTGTTTGATCTGATTTGCTAGAATATTACTGGGAATATTTGCATCTATGTTCATCAAGGATATTTGTCTGTAATTCTCTTTCCTTATTGACTCTTTTCCAGGTTTGGGTATCAGTAAGATTTTGGCTTCATGCAATGAGTTGGAGAGCATTCCATCTTTCTTGATTCTCTGGAAAGCATTCAACAAGATTGGTATCAACACTCCCTTGTATATCTTGCAAAATTCAACCAGGATGCCATTGCATCCAGGGCTTTTTTTCTATATTTTTAACAGACTGTGTTAATTCAATATTTTGGTTTTCAAGATCTGAGATTCTTTCCTCTGCTTGGTTGAGTGTGTTCCCAATATTTGTTACTTTGTTGTTGATTTTAAGGATGGAGGTCCTTATTTCCATTATTTCAGAGTAGGCTTTTTTGAAGTTAGCTAACTTCACTTTTACATTCTGTACAATTTATTTGCTGGTTTCTTCTTGTTTCTTTTGGTTTTTGTCAAGTTGTGCTATCCATTCTCTGATTTCTTTGGTTCTTACTGGGCAGGTTGCACTGAGGGGTTTCCATTGTTTGTGCTCTTGTGGCTGCTTTTTTGTGTGCTGTCGCTTTAAAATTCTGAGAATTGTTTTTTTCTTCTTGCATCTTTTGTCACAGAACTCTCTTTACTCAGAGAGAGGGAGAAATTCCACTCAGTGGCAGGTTCTTGTAAATGCGGATTTTTTTTCTCAGCTGCTAAACTGGTCAGGCCAGATTCTCGGTCCCCTGCTGCATGTGATTGATGGCTAGTGGTAGAAATGGGGTGGTGAATAGACCCAGTATGATTCAGAATCACTTGCCCCCTCCATCTCCTAGTGTGAATTCAACTCCCATACATGCATAACTTGGAGTGAGGGAATGGGCCACCTGAATTCAGGCGGCTGCCTTTTTGGTCTCTGTGTGTTCCAGGAGACCACTGCTCTTTGCCAGGATTTCATCCTCCCTAACGTGTTCATGGTGCCTCCTTTAATCAGCAGCTGGGTCCTCACTCTCTGAACTGTGTCCAAGGGAGGCACAGTTTGTTACTCCAGCAGGTGCTGGAAGTGGGTTTTTCAGTCAGATCCCCTTGCTTACGGACCTTCCCTGCATGGAAACTGTTTCCTTCTACACCTGGTCTCTGTTGCCCACCACTGTATCCTGAACAGGTTTCCCCCCACATGAAACTGATGTTTTGAGCATTGCTTGGAGAGGTGAACTGATTCAAAGCATCTTATAATCACTCAACCGATCTACCTTTTCTCTGTGTGTGCCTGGTGCAGGGCAGGAGATAGGGTGCCTGGAATTCCATGCTGTGACTGTCTGGAGTCTATACAAAGAGACCTTGTGGGATTCACGTCCAAAAGTGCTCTGGGAACTCTTCTAATGGCAGCAGAATATCTACTCTCTGTCTTGCTAAGGGAGAACAATGTCAATCTGCAGCTCCATAGTGGCCATCTTGGCTCCTCCCCTCACCGGTTTACTTCCATCATAAACTCACAGGCATGTAAAAAAATCCCTACAAAATATAACCTTATTCTTAGTCTTTCTCCCTAGGAACTGATGATGGTATTAATCCACTCTCATATTAATAAAAATCACCTAATTTCCACTTCTTGCAATTTCAACAGATAAAATTTGAATGAATGACGGTTTATTCATGTGGTTCTGATTTTTGAAGACCATTTATTTCAAATCTTTGAGTTTGCAAGCCTAATTTATGTAGAAAACATTCTACCATGGAAGTTGGTAAGCCTTGACTGATCTTAAGATATTCTAGAAAATAGATGTCTGTGGAAAGTGTTCTCTGCTAAGATATATTATTGTCTCTTATTAAAATCTACCTCTTTAAAGTCTATGGCATGTACTGGGAAAACTTCACTAATTAAATATCATTTTTCCCTTAGGCAATTTTGATTGTCAAATTTAGTTCAGTTCAATGGTGTCAAAAATGAAGAGTATGTATTTTGTAATGTAGTGAAATTGAAAAAGAATATTTTACAAAGAGAAAGTATATATTTGGAGATTGGCAAGTATTTTAGTGTGGCTTAAACATAAGATACATGGACAACTGGCAGGAAATATATTAATATGATAAGATGAAATTTTAATTGGTAGGCATTATGAAGACATGAGGTATTTTAGAGTGTGATGGGATCATATTTTATCTTGAGATTCCAGCAAACTACTATTTAAGTCAAATAAAGCATCTCTACAACATAACTTGTGACTGCTGTACCAGACTGTTAACTGTATTTGTGAAACTGAAATCTCTGGACAATGACTGTTGTATTAGTGAGAAGTATAACTTCAATAATTCAATTCAAATGTCTATACCTAGGTGAAACAAGGATGAGGACTTTATCATAACATAGGTAGCAGATTTTGTTTTATTTATGTGAACAAAACACTCATTTGAAACTTGAGTTCTTTAATAAAGAAAATTTTAACCTACAAAATATCAAAAATGAGAATGAAAAGTTATATTCCACAATTCTAAAATAATGCAAATTAGCTGCTGCAGAATGTCTAATTTTAAATGGTACTAACTCTTAAGAAAACTGCTATAATAAAAGAACAACAAAAATGAAAATTACAACTAACTAGTTGTATTTGCTTAAAATCACCTATTGAACAATAGATACAATTGCCTCAATTTTAGCAGACTTCATATTGAATTGTTTTTTCCAGTAGTAAACACAAGTATAGTTGCTTTCATAAGAGTATAGCCAGTTTGTGGTTTAAGAGGAAAAGAAAGAAAAGAAAAACAGTAGTTAAAACCATGCCCACATCGGACCAGCTGCCTCTTTTGTGAAACTTGGTAGCTAAGAATATGGGTTGTGATTATTATCTTTACATCATAAGAGAAGATTAGAAAAAGACTAAAAAATAATGATTGAAGAGGAAGAGAAGGGGAAGGAGGAGAAAGAAGGGGAGGATTCAATAGAGATTGTATGCAACCCACAACAAATAAAATAAATATGATCTGACTATTTACAAAAAAAAATTTGCCAGACAATGGCCTAGAAGACATTTGGTTATAACTTATCGTTGCAAAAATACACGCATTCAGAATTAACTAAAATCTTTATAAGGTTATTTAAGAGGGAGCTTATAGCAAGTATTAGGTTCCTACACCCTAGATTTAGGGTTTTTACTTTAGCACCCTTCAAGATAGAATGAAAGCTTCTCAGTATATACACAGCTGACACAAAATACTTCGAATCATTTATTTTTAAGAAAAAAAGTGCTTAATGTTTAGTGCAAAGACTTGATTAAGTCGTTTAACTCTAGTATTTTTTTAAAAAATGGATTACCTACCCTTATGTAATCTTGAACATTTCAGCCATCCATAAATGATGTATTTAGAAGGTATAAAACAGAACAAGATGTGCTGCTTTTCCATCAAATGTGTTCTAATGAAGTAGAAAAATAAATATATTGGAGAACTTCTGCCTAGAATATCAGAAGCATGCAACTACAAAAAAGTGAATATTGAATTACATATTTCATAACATTTAGAAAACACCCATTCCAGAGGAGGGTCAGCCACTGAGGCACTCATCCCAGAGGACAGCCAGTCACTGGAGTACCCACAATAAAATAGAGATAGTCACATGTGCACAAGTTATGGAGCAGGGCCATTCAGTGGGCCATGGGTCGCAGAGTAGGAACAGTCACTGGGGCAATAATCACAGAGGAGTGCCTGTCTTGAAGCACCCATTATAAAGGAGTGCTACTTACTGAAAGACCCATCACAGAAGAAGACTAGGCACTGGAGCACTCGTTACAGAGGAGGGCTAGTCACAGGGACACCCATATCAGAGAAGAACTAGTCACTGGGGTACCATCATAGAGGAGGACCAGTCACTGCAATACCCATCCCAGAGGAGGACCAGTCACTGAGGCACCAATCTGACAGAAGGGATAGTCACTGAGGCATCACTAAATAAAATAAAACTGAAATGCAACTGTTTTTGTTGCATTGATTTTTCTATCACATAACTCTAATAAATTAATTTACTCTAACAATTTTTTGTGCCATCTTTAGGATTTTTCTACATATAAGATTTTGTCATTTGCAAACAGACTATTTTACTTTTTCCATTTTAATTGAGTTGACTTTTACTTCTTTTTCTTGCCTAATTGCTCTGTACTTTCAGTAGTATGTTCAAGAGAAATGGCAAGCGTGCGCACACTTGCCTTAATTCTGATCTTAGAGAAAACGTTTTTAGTTTTCCATTATTGATATGATGTTATCTGTGAGCTTTAAATATATGGCCATTGTGTTCTTGAATTAAATTCTTTCCATACCTAGTTTGTTGAGATTATTTTTCTATGTCATAAAAGGATGTTGAATTTTGTCAAGTGCTTCCTCTGCATCTATTGATATGATTATATTCTTTTTATTCTTTATTCTGCTAATGTGGTGTATCACATTAAATAATTTGCATATATAGAACGGTCTTTGCATCAAAAAGATGAATCATATTTGGTCATTAGGTATAATGTATTTACTATGCAGTTGAATTATAATTATTGATATTTTGTTGAGTTTTTAAAAAACCTAGGCCCATCAGGGATATTTGTCTCCAAATAGTATCCAAAAAGACAATTAAGAAAATAATCACATTTATGATAGCATCAAAAAGAATAAAATATTAAGGAATAAACTTAACCAAGAACTGAATGACTTAGAAACTGAAAACTACAAAAATTTGATTAAAAAAATTAATGAAGACAAAAATAAATGGAAAGACATCTTATATTCACGGGTTGAAAGACCTAATATTGTTAAACTCTCCTTACAGTCCACAGCAATATGCAGACTCAATGTAATATCTGTCAAAATTCCAAAGTGGCTTTACAAAACTAGAAAAAAAAAGTCCTAGAATTCCTATGGAATCAGAAAATGTCCTCAAATAGCCATAAAATCTTGAGAAAGAAATAAACTGGAGGAATCACAGGTCCTGATTTTACAATATGTTACAAAGTAACAGTAGTTAAAACAGTATGATACTGTCATAAAAACAAACACATAGACTAGTGGGACAGAATAAAAAGCCCAGAAAAAATGTATTTAGAGTCAATTGATCTTCCATAAAAGTGTGAAGCATACACAACCAAAAAAAGGAGAATTTCCTCAACAAACAGGGTTGTGACAACAGGGTACCTGCAAGCAGGAAAAAAAAAATTTATACCCTATCTCTCATCGCACCCTACACAAAAATTAGCTTAAAATGGATTAAAGACTCAAGCATCAGGTCTGAATGTCTAAAACTCTTTGACAAAAACATAGAAAAAAAACTTCCTTGATATTGGTCTTGTCAATCATTTCTTGGATATGACACCAAACACACAAAGCAATGGAAATAAAAAGTTCAAAAACTAGAATTAGTCATATTTTTGGTGTAGGGACATGAGAATTATATTTTTTTTATTCTCATGAGTAGAATACGGAATTATATATTTCATGATATTTAGTAGCCATTTTAAGATAACATTATTCAACCATGGTATCTTTCCTCCATAAGAAAAAAATTTCAACATTTTGGCTTCCATGTGTATTTATCTATATTTTACCTATATATTTTATCCATTAAAAATAGAAATACAAATCCTTACAAATTACAAAGTGAATTTTAACAAACTTTTGGCCACGGTTTCATTCTAAAAGCAATGTAGTGCTTTGAAAGTAACAGCACTTTTAAAATGCAGTGCTTTTTTTTTGCTATTATACCATGATTTTATATTCATGATTTTCAATGAGACCATTTCAGAAATGTCACAGAAATGAATCTAGTGAAGGTTGAGGGGTAAAATTAGTGATTTAAGATTAAGATGAATACTAACTCTACAAGTATTTTGGATATTATCACTAAAAAGCCAAAGTTTCCAAAAGATATTCTTCTTCTAGAATCAACTTCTACTATAGCATACTGACAATTTGCCAAGTCTCAATAAAGTTCTTAATAAGTGCCTAAATCCAGAGTTCTCTTATTATATCTTTATTTTCCTACCCTGTGCCTCTAAGTAAGTTATCCATAACATAAAGAATACATCTATAATTGCATGTTATGCAACACCATTCTTTACTTAGAAGGTAGCATAAGGTTCATAACTTCCTAAATTTAAGCTTTTCACAATTAACATCATTTTTTCTTGAAATTGCCAACCAAGAATACTATGATGATCAATTGCTTTATCACCCTCCTGTCTTTGTAAAGTACATCTGTATAGTTTCTACTGTGTATTTGCTTTGCCCTGTTCATAATATTTTTAAAGTTTTATTTATATTTTTCTTACATCACAAATGGAATATTCATCAGTCTTTTAAGATAAGAATTATAAGCAACTTGAGAGCAGGCATTAATTCCTAAAACCATGTAAGAACATTTTTTTTTTGAGAAAATATCTGAATACTTTCAAAGATATGGTCTCAAAACATGTAGAAATTTAACTGACAATGTCATTACCTACTACAAATTAAAGCAACTTAGCCAAATGACATATTTCATGGATGTATTACATTTCTCTCTTATGATTCACAAAAAGCAGAATTTTTAGTTGTAGGACATTTCAAAACAGCAATTTCAAAGATATAAATTGCTCTGATTATTTTTAGGAAAACGTTATAATTTTTTTTATCATTTGTAGTTCACCAAACAATCAACACATTTATACTAATCCAGTGTTTTATTTCCCAGCATTAAAATTTATCTTCAACTTTTTTATATTTAGGCATATATTTTGTATGTTTGCGTTTGTAGCTCCACTACATGACTACACATATAGGTATCACTGTAGACACTGGCCAAATATATTTCTGCAAATTAAATAGAGTCAACATATGATAAGCAGCACCAGAAAAATTTTGTTTAAAAATATAAGGCATCTTCTTATCAAACAAACTCATTTCCAACAACAACAAGGTGTGCTGTACTAGTTAATGTATTTCTGCATCCAAAACATGATGTAATAAAGGGGCTAGAGTAGCTACAAAGATTAAGGGGATAACACAAATATGAGATAAAAACAAAGATAATGTTGGTACTGTTTTTCATGAAAAGATTCAATAAGCATTTCTTAAACTGAATCTGGTTGCCTTAAATCAGAGTTATGAAGAAGGCTAACAACTTAAGAACAGGCAAAATTAATCCATGTTGATAGAAATCAAAACAGTGAATGCTTTTTTGGAGGAGGAGATTAAGTGAAAAAAAGCACAAGAAAATTTGGGGGCTTAAATAAATGTTTAGTTAGTTGTTGGTAACATAGCTGTATATATTTTTCAAGACTCATTGAACATAAAATCTGAGAATTTTACTGTTTGTAATTTTGCTTCACTGAAAAAAAGGAGAAATTGAATAACCCGAACATACACGTATTCACCCAATATCAATTTTCCAATATATTGATTCATTCTCATGAAATCTCATTAAACCATGATTTTCAGGACAAATAAAACAAGCTATTCCTACATATGGGCTAAGTAAATAATTAAGTCATATGGCAAGATTTATTATGTTATTTGGAAATGTAAATTTTAAACTTAGCTTTGAAAAGTCTGCATCTATTTCACAATGGAAAGGAAAAATATTGATATTGAAAGCAATTTATTTTCTGTTAGTTTAAAGTAGCATTTTGCTATATTCTTCAGAGTTTCTGATCTGTAACCTCTCTTTCTCCATGAACTAGTCCCCACATAAAAAGGTTGGTATTCTGTGTAAACCTCTACAAACACTATTTAGAACTTTGGTATAGTTTACTATTAAAAGCTAAAAAAGAAATTTCAGAAAGACTGGGTTTGATTATTTTGCATTTTTCTCACAAATAGAACCTCATCAAGAAAAATATAGACTTAAAAATTGTTAAGGAAATAAAAAACATAATGAATAATGCTATAAGGAATAGTCCTTTTAGGTAAAATCTAAAGGTTTGGCATATCCGTTACTGTAATATAAAACATACAAAATATAAAGCATTTTGACAAAAATCTTCTGAAGTTGCCCTGAATTAGAACAAAACCTTTAATATGAGGGCTATGATACACTTTTTTAAAAAAGCTATTACGAAGTAAGAGCAAAATCTTCCTGTTAGTATGTAAAGCTGGAGAAAACAAGATTCTGAGTATAAGGTATCCAAAATATTGTTTTTGAAGTTATAGAATGAGATTATTTCTTAATGGGACCTATTAGCCTCATGATTCAATGATTCTAGCATGTATAATTACCTCTAAGTGTATAAAACTTAACAGGTAAGGGCATTTATTGCTAGAAGATTATATTTTAATACTGAAAATATTTTGCGGTAGAGTAAATTATTTTGTCTCCTATAATATTATAACTATTTATTAACAAACTAATATTATTTTATTTTTCTCTAAAAATATTACAACTAATTATACATCCTCATTTTTATAGTACTAAATTCACCTAACTATAAACAGTTATATGTCCTCATTAATTCTTATAAATAATATCCATTTTGAAGAATTCAAATTCAAAGTTTATTTTAATATCTTCATGTTTGCTATGATCAAATGATTTTCAAGCACTTTTTTTTTTTTTTGAGTTGGAGTCTCATTCGGGTCCCCCAGACTGGAATGCAGTGGCAAGCTCCCGGCCACCGCAGCCTCGACCTGCTGGGCTCCAGCGATTCTTCCGCCTCAGCCTTCCAAGTAGCTGGAACTACAGGCGCGCGCTACCACGCCCGGCTAATTTTTTTTTTATTTATTGTAGAGTTGAGGTCTCGCTAAATTACCCAGGCAGGTCTCGAACCCGCGGGCTTAGGCAATCCACTCACTTCAGCCTCCCAAGGCGCGGGATTACAGGCTGAGCCACTGAGCCCGGCTCTCAAGCACATTTTAAAAAAGGTCACATGGGCTAATAATTTGCTGAGAAATTTAAGTCTTGAGAGACAAACAAAACAAAGACAGAAAAAGAATTTAAAGTAAATATACACTTAACAGAGAAAGATGTAAAATGGCTCTTAAATATAGGAAAACAGGATTAAATTAATTCTTATTAAGAAATATATAAATTAAAACCACTGAAATAGCACTTCTTACATAGCAGATTGGTCAAAAATTAAAACTATGAAAACACATTCTGTGGGAAAGAAAATAAGCACACTACTTTAGGAGAGGAATGTGGCAATATCTAAGAAAACTACACTTTGTACTTACCCTTTCACCCAGAAATTTGTTATAAGACTTCTTCTTGAAATACATACATTCGGCAATATAAAAATACATATGCACAGTGTTATTTATGGCACTATTATTTGTAATTCCAAAATAAGATTTAAAAATTCTCACATGGGGGAGTGGTTGAGTAAACTTTACTACATCTTCTAAATGGATGATTATATAGTTGTAAAATAAGAACAAAAGATATATCTATGAATACACACTGGAAAATTTCCAGAATATATTGCTAAGTGAAAAAAAGGCAACAGGAGAGAGTATATGTTTTGTGCTATAATACATGAGAAAGCTACATAAAAAAAATATTGCACAAAAACTAATTTAAAAAGTACAAGTCAGAAATTAAATAGATAAGTTAGCTAACAAGGGCTAGGTGGGAATGAGGTGCAAATACCGGGAAATATGAAAAATTTTGAACGGAAAAATGTGAGAGAATGATATGTCTCTGAGTATTACTTGTTACATAGTTTTGACTTTCTGAGCAATGGTAACATTTCAAAACACCAAAAGTAATGAAGAATTAAAATTAACGAATATAAAAAATGAACACAAATAGTAAAAAAATAAATTAATCATCTTACAATGAGTAATATAAGCACACTGAAGACAATATAGAAATAAAGAGTTAAGCTAGTTAACATTGAAAACAGAAATTTAATTATATTAAATAAGGATAATAACAGAAATTGCTATATATAAATTTGTCTTCTTAGTTTTGTTTCGTAGGTTTTATAATGTTATTTATAGCACTTTTATTGAGCTATAATTCAAATATCATGAAATGAATGCATTTAAGAATTCAATTCAAAAATATTAATAAATAAACTTGTTTATTTATAGAGTTGTGCAATCATCACAATTTAATGTTAGGACATTTTAATCACACTAAAATGAAACATTATAACCCTACCCTCTCATGTAGCCCTAGTTAACCGCCATTCTATTTATTATCTTTACTAATTTTCCTATTCAGTGCATTTTCTATAAATTGAATCATACAATACATGGCTTTTACCACTTAGTGCAATGGTTTCAAGGTTAATTTATTTTGTGGCAAGAATCAGTACTTTATTTCTTTTTATGACCTTCAAATATGTTTTTTGACAAGTATATATGTGTATGTGCACACACATTGTTAACCATTTATCAGCTGATAGACATTTGAGCTGTTTCTATTTTTTGACTAATCTAAATAACACTGTTATGAACATCTGTGTGCAAATTTTTTGAATAAATGTATGTTTTAATTGAACTGGCTATATACTTAAGGGTCAAACTGCTGGGTCATATGGTGAATCTAGTTTTCATCTTTTGTGTAACTACCAGATAATTTCTAAAGCATTCTACAACATTTTACATTCTCACCAGCAGTGTGAGATAGTTCCAATTTTTCCACATCTCCACTCTTATTTATTACTTTTTTAAAAAATTTGAAACAGTAATTATTGAATTAAGGTATTCAACTGATTAGATGAGACTCACCCACATGCATGGTAACTTGCTTTTCTGACAGTCTAATAATTTAAATGTTAATCTTATCTAAATGAATAACTTTACAGCAACATCTAGACTTGTATTTAACCAAGTATCTGGGCACTGTGGCATAATAAAGTCGACACACAAAGTTGACCAGCAAAATCCAACCCTTTCTTCACTTGACACCTATACACATTTAAAACCATACTTAATCTTCAAACAAGATATACAAGGTTATTATTTTACCTAACATGATATAATTATCCTTTGTACATTAAAATACACTAATCTTTTTTCTAGAAGAGAATGTACATTCCTTGGGTGATGTTTGCTCTTTTTCTTATACTTTGCAATTTAAATACTATAGTGCAAAGCTAATAATACTCAAATACATAAATAAAGTCAATAATCTTATAAGATAAAGGAATACAAAATGGCAGAAAATAGTTATTTGACAAGTGTTGATACAAGCAAACATATTCAAAACATAATAAGAAATATGAATGACAATTATTGTCTTCTATTTTGTAACTGGTCACATAGTAGTAGCTGGTATTTGTAACTATCTTCTTCTACAATATATTCCATATTGTCTTGACCATCAGGAAGCACTTCAGCTGGTCATGGTTAATTACGTGGTGGGGTTATCCAACCCTTCATTGCTAAATGGTCTGGGCCATTAGTAGCTCTGTTTCATTGAGTGCTTGTAGTTTTTCATTTACTTTAATCACAGAGCATGATAATCTTAAAAGACACTGTAAGAGATTGCCTGTATTCGAGAAATCCTTGTCCTTACCTCCACTGTGAAGTAGTAGTCTAATTTCCCGTTGGTAGTTATAATCAGTCAACCCAGTCAGTCCAATAACTTTCTTCTTTGTTGATTCAGAGGCATGAGGAGCCCCTAATGGCTGGGTAGTAGTCTTAGCTTCCAGTTCAGTGGAATCATTGCTGTGACTCCTAGTGAAAGGATTTTTTCCCTTTGGTGCCAAAATCTCTAGGACATCTGAGCATAGGTTCATGAGAACAGAAAGTACAAAATTTGCTAGTGAATTACCAGCAGTAATAATAACCGATGTCATTCTCATTGCCACTCTTTGATTCCTGGACCCATGAATCCTGACACTAGAGAGACAGCACAAGGTATAGATTCTGATTCAGAGGCTATACAATCTCCTGGAAAAATTTTACACAGTCCTGCAAGGTAGTTTTACCTAGCCTGCAATGTAACTGAGTCTTCAAAAGGCCATTTGTGATCATTAATTTTAGGCATCAACTTGACTGTATTAAGGGATACTCAAATAACTGGTAGAGCACTATTTCTGGGTATGTCTATGAGAGTGATTCCAGATAAGATTGGCATTTGAACCAGTGGGGATCAGTAAGGAAGGTCTTTCTTCACTAAGGTAGGCAGGAATTATTCAATCTGTTGAAGGTCCAAGATAGAGGAAAAAGACAAGGGGAAGTTGAATTTAATTTTTGGTCTGGATCTGGAACACCTATTTCCCCTTGCCCTCTAAAATGGAACTCCAGGTTCTTAATCATTTGGACTTCAGAATTTACACCGGTAGTCTTAGATTGAAAGTTATATCATCAACTTCTCTGATTCTCAGGTTGTTGAACTTAGACTGAATTATACCACTGGCTTCTCTGGTTGTCCAGCTTTCAGAGTGGAGCTTCTCAGTCTTCATAACAGCAAAAACCAATTCCCATAACAATTATCCCCTTTATGTATCTGTCATTTATCTACTTATCTATAATCTATCTCCTATTGTACTTGCTTCTCTGAAGAACACTAACTGATACATGATTCAACACTTCTATCAAACCAGCTGCTTTTGGATAGTGGGGAGCATGTTAAAATTGGTGAAATCCCTGAGCATGGGCCCATTACTGTACTTCATGTGCTGTAAGAAAACTTCTAAAATTAGAAGCAATACTGTGTGAAATAGTATGATGGTGGATCAAGCATTCTTAAGTCCAGATACTGTACTTTTGGCAGAAGAATTGTTTACAGTGTTAATTGTGTCTTTGCTGTGCAGAAAACTGTTTAGTTTGATGCCATCCCATGTGCCAACTTTTGTTTTTGTTGCCTATGTTTTCAGGATGATATTTTAGAAATAATTGCTCACCTACTATCATGGAACTTTCCCCCTATGTTTTATTTTAGTTGTTTTATAGTTTGAGGCTTTATGTTTAAGTCTTTAATGCCTTTGAGTTGATTTTTTATAGGCACGATATAAAGATCAAATTTCATTTTTTGCATGTGGATTGCTAGTTTTCACAACATCATTTATTGATGAGATTGCCTTTTTTCCCCATTGTGTGTTTCTGACATCTTGTCAAAAAATAATTGACTATAAGAGCATTCCTGAGTTTCTATCCTGTTCCTTGGATCAATATATTTGTTTTTTATGCCATTATGCAATTACTATTATGTTTCGCTTACAATTGCTTTATAATATGTTTTGAAATTAGGGAATGTGATGTTGCCAGGCTTGTATATTGTATTTATTGTGGTTACCAAGATTGGTTTGATTATTTTGGGTGTTTTGTTGTTCCATTTAAATTTGAGATTTTTGTTTTCTGTTTCTTTGAAAAATGACACTGGAATTTTGACAGAAATTGCATTAAATCTGTATGCTGCTTTGAGTAGTATGGACATTTAAACAACATTAATTCTTTCAACCACAAAGACAGGGCATCTTCCCATTTATTCCTTCTTTCTACTATTGAGTTCTCCAGTGTTTTCTAGTTTTTGGTACACAGATCTTTAACCTCCTTGGTTAAATTTACACTTAAGCATTTTATTTTGTTTTTTGTTGCTATTGTAAATGGGATTAGTTTCTTAATTTTCTTTTCAGATAGTTCATTATGAATGCGCAGAAATGTTACTACATTTCGTATGTTGACTTTATATTCTGCAACTTTACTGAGTTTGTGTATCATTTCTAAAAGTTTTTTGCTGGAATCTTTAAAAGTTTCTCTGTATAAAATCATATCATTGGCAAATAGAAACAATTTTATATCTTTTTAATCTTATTAGAAAGCTTTTTCTGCTTTTCTTTTGAATAATTTTTCTGATTACAACATCCAAAACTCTGTTGAATAGTAGTCATGAGAGTAGTGGGCATCTTCTTCTTGATCTTAGAGGAAAAGCTTTCAACTTTAAATCACTGAGAATTATGATGAGAGGCAAGATGGCTACCTAGAAGCAGCCAACTGGCATCTCTCTCACAGAGTAAACCAAGAAAGAAAGCATCAGATAAAACTGCTGAATGAAACTTTGAGTTATGAGCATTGACAGTCTCAGACAAAGAAAGGGGAGCTGGAGGTGGGGCTGGGGTAACCTGTCATTCTGGCAATGCCTCTCTCCCCATGTGAAACCATTTGCACAAAAGAGAAGGCTTGGTCAACTTCATATTGTGGCCACAGCAGCCAAATAACCCATTTTCTACTGGTGTAGCCATTTGTATAAACAGGTGGGAAGCTGAAGAACTGTCCAGTCTGACCTAGCCCTCATTGACCAGTTTTCTCTCATCACCTCATTCAAAATCCCAGGGACTGAGGAATGTTGGGGACTTCCATAGTTTTACTCATTGCCTAAATTATCTGTGCACTTCCCTGGGGAAGAAAAGACTAAGGAAAAAGCCCACAGTCATCATCACAATTAGCTGTATTCTGTAAGTGCCATCTCTGCCAAATGGAGGTCAATTGGCAGAGTCCATTTATAACATAAGAATGCAGCCATGGCACTGCACATCTCACAGACTAGTCCATAAAGTGAAGCATCAGAGGGCTTCTCTAGAGGAACCTCCAGAGACATCAATGACCAACTCTTCAAAATTATGGACTTTGCAGCCACTTGGATAGATTTAGAGTCTATAATACTCAGTGATCTATCACAGAAACAATGAACTGAGTACCATATGTTCTTACTCATAAGCAGACCCTGAATACTTATCATAATACTAGAAGAAAGGATTTGGCAGTAATGGAAAACTGTCGGGGGGGGGATGGGACACACTTCATCAGTAAGGATAATTAGGCCGGGCTTGGTGGCTCAGTTTATAATCCCAGCACTTTGGGAGGCTGAAGTGAGTGGATTGTCTGAGGCCACAGGTTCAAGACCAGGTTGGGCAACTTGGGGAGACCTCGTTTCTATAATAAATAAAAAATTAGCCAGGCATGGTAGCACATGCCTGTACTTTGGCTATTTGGTAGGCTGAGGTGGAAGGACTGCCAGAACCCAGTAGATCAAAGTTGGCGTGGCCGTGAGCATGCCATTGCACTCCAGTCTGGGGTGACAGAGTGAGACTCCAACTCAAAAAAAGTAAAGAAAAAGAAAATAAGGGTAACTGATCTCAAGCCAGGCAAAGTGGAGACCAAAGTGAGGCCCAAACTATACCTGTACAATGACCATTTGTATGCCTAACCCTGAACTGTACTCCACATATTTAAAATAAAAATTTAAAAAAGAATTCAACTTCTGTGCCTCTAAATCACTGGATACCTTGCAGACACCCTCCAGCACCAGACAAATAGTGGCAGCTTCCTAGGGCAGCTAGACTCAGAAGGGCAGTAAGACTCACAGTGGTAAGACCCTCATGGATTAGCACTCTCAGGGGAAGGGGAAGTGCACAAAACTGGGAAGTGCCCTGTGGGATTAAAAAAATACCCAAAAAAGCCCACCTCAGCAATAGTCACCTTGTCTAACTAAAACAATAACAACAACAGAACAACAAAAGAGTCTGCCCTAACAGATGAGAAAGAACCAGTGAAATATCACTGGCAATCCCCAAAGCCTTAATGAGTCAACACCCATGAAAGGGTTTCCTGGATCTGAAGCAATGAAACTCTTTCAAAACAACCTGCTCCTAGTGACAGAAATAGATTTCAAACCATTGATGGCAAAGTCACTCAACATAATCGGTGAGAAGGTGGACACACAGCAAATCCAGGCCATGAAAACAGTGCAAAAAGTGACAGCTGAGCTGGCCATTATAAAATTAATCACAATAGCACAAGGGAGGGCTTGGCAGTAACAGTACACTGCCAGGGGAGGGCATGTAACAACAAAAAGGGTACCTGGTCCTAAACCATGGGAAATGAGGACTAGTTGGAGGCCCAAACATCACCTGTACATACATTACTTATGTACCTAATCATGACTTGCACCTCACATCTTTATAATAAAATAAAGTTAGAAAGAAAGAAAGAAAGAAAGAAAGAAAGAAAGAAAGAAAGAAAGAAAGAAAGAAAGAAGCAATATGAACTCCTGGAAATAAAGAATTTTTTACTGGAGTTTCAAAGCACAATAACAAGCCTCAACAGCATGATTGACCAGCAAAGGAAAGATTCTCAAAGTTCAAGGATCAAACTATTGAAACTAACACAGTCAAACAAATATAGGGAGAAAGGCTTTAGGAAGAATGAGTAAAACCTACTAGAGGTTTGAGATTATGTAAACAAATGAAATATATAGTGGATTGGCATCCCTGAGAAAAGGGAAAACTGAGAATATTCTGGAATAATCCTTCCGAGTTGTCATCCAAGAAAATGTCCTCTATCTTGCTAGGTAGGCAGCAATTCAGACACAAAAGATTCAGAAGACTCTTGTGAGGTATTACACAAAAAGACTATACCCAAGGCAGGCAATAATTTGTCTTCTCAAGGTGAGCATGGAGAAAAACTTCTAAAGGTAGCCAGAAAAAAGGGACAAATCACCTACCAAGAAAGACCCATCAGGAATTGCAGCAGACTTTGCAGGATAAACTCTACTTGCCAAAAGAACTGGGTTCCCATCTTTAACATTCTTAAAGAAAAGCAATTCCAATCAAGAATTTTGAACCCTGCCAAGGTAAGGTTCATTAGTGAAGGAGAATTAAAATTCTTTACAGACATCAAATCCCTTAGAGACTATTCAATCTTCATACCAGACCTTTAGGAGATGCTTAAGAAAGTTCTAAGGACAGAAACAAAAGAATGATTTCACCCACTGAAAAACATAGGCAAGCACAGAGTTTAGAGACCATGCAAATCAACCACAAAGTCTAAAGCAAGGCAGTTTCTTAATAGCAACATGACAGAAGCAGATTCCCACATATCAGTAATTAACTTAAATGTAGACAGATTACATGTGTCACTCAAATGGCATAGGGTGGAAAATTGGACAAAGTATGATCCATCCTCCTGCTGCCTTCAGAAAGTCCATTATATTACAAAGACATCCATAAACTCAAGGAAAAGGACTGAATAAAGATATTTCAGGCAAATGGAAAAGAAAAAAGAACAGGAGTAGCTACTCTTATATCAGTCAAAACAGACTGCATACTAATAAAATTTTAAAAGCATACTACATAATGATAAATGGCTCAATTTAAATCCAGAAGTATACATCTTGAATATATATATACCCAACATAGAAATACCCAGATTTATAGGATGATGGTTAATTAAACATAGGACATAGACCACCAAACATTTATAATTAGAGACGTTAATACTCTACTAACAGCCTTATAAAAGTTATCAATGTAAAAAAATAAATAAATAAAAAGAATAAGGTAATACAGAACTTTAACTCAATGCTCAATCAAATGGACCTAAAAACATCTACAGAATACTTCATTTCACCTAACTACAGAATATACATTCTTTTTAGCATATGTAACATACTCTAAGATAAACAACATACCTGGACATAAGTTAATCATGAAGAACTTTCAAAAGATCAAAATCATACCAAACATATTCTCAGACCACAGAGGAATAAAAATAAAAACTATCACCAAGCCAGGCTCGGTGGCTCAGCCTGTAATCCCGAGCCTTTGGGAGGCTGAAGTGAGTGGATTGCCTAAGCCCGTGGGTTCGAGACCCGCCTGGGCAGCGAGACCTCATCTCTACAATAAATAAAAAAATCAGCCGGGCATGGTAGCACATGCCTGTAATTCCGGCTACTCGGAAGGCTGAGGCGGAAGGATCGCTGGAGCCCAGAAGATCGAGGTTGTGGTGGCTGGGACCACCGGCCACTGCACTCCGGTCTGGGTGACAGAGTGAGGCTCCAACTCAAAAAAAAAAAAAAAACTATCACTAAAGAAACTCCCCATAACACACAAATTCATGGAAATTACACAACATGTTTCTAAATGACCTTTGGGTTAACACAGAAATCAAGAGAGAAATAAAAAGGATTTCAAGAAGCAACAGAAATAAAGAAATAACATACAAAAAGTTCTGGAATCTCATGAAAGTGGTGCTGAAGGAGAGGTTTATAACATTGTAGGAACATATCTAGAAAATAGACAGAAATCAACTAAACAGACTAATGTCACACCTGAGGGAGATGGAAAGACAAAAATAATCCAAAATTAGAATTACAAAAAAAACTGTTAAAATAAAGTCACAGTTAAATGAAACAGAGACCAAATAAATTATAGCAGGGATCAAGGAGATGAGAAGATGGTTCTTTGAATAGATAACTAAGATAGACAGACACCTGGTCAGATTAACAAAAGAGAAAGGGGAGGAAAGAGAGAGAGAGAGAGAAAGCGAGCACACAAAATGTAATGAACACAATTAGAAATGAAAAAGGTAATGCTAAAATTGATGCTGAAGAAATGTAAAAGATTATGAGAGATTACTTTGAGCACTTGTATGCAAATAGACAAGAAAATCTAGAGGAAATGGAAGAATTTCTGTCATCACATAACCTCTCAAGATTGAAATAAGAAGAAACTCAAATCCTTAACAGATCAATAACAATTCAAGAAATTGGCTCAGTAATAAGAAATCTTCCCACCAGAATAAAAGCCCTGAGCCAGATGGTTCCCCAGTTGAACTCAAGGAAGAGCTAATACCAGTCCTACTGATAGTATTCCAGGCAATAGAGAAGAAAGTAATCATCCCTAACTAACTCTGTGAAGCCAATGTTATCTTGATACCCCCAAATGGCAGAACCCCCTCCCCCCAAAAAAATAAAACTATGGGCCAATTTCAATAAACATAGATGCAAAATTCTCGACACAATGCTAGTGAATTGCCTCCAACAGCACATTTTAAGGATCGTAAATCATGACCAGGTTAGTTTCATTCTCAGGGTTCAAGGCTGTTTCAACAGACACAAATCAATAAGGTGTAAAACCAAGAACTACATGATTATCTAGTTAGACACAGAAAAGACATTCAATGAAATCCAACATTGCTTTTTGATAGAAGCTATCAAACTCTTGGGCATTGTAAAATCATTCCTCAAAATAATAATAGCCATCTATCACAAATCTGCAGGCAACATCACACTTAACAGGCAGAAGCTGAAAGTATTCCACCCAAGAAGTGGAACAAGACAAAAATGCTCACTCTCACTCCTCCTATTTAACGTAGTACTGGAAGTTCTAGTGGAAACAATCAAATAGGAGAAAGAAATTGGGGGTATCCAGATAGAAAAATAGGAAGTTAAATTATCCCACTTTGCAGATGATATGATTCTACATGTAGAAAACCCTAGAGAGTTTATCAAAAACCTCTTCAAAATGGCAGGCAATTTCAGTAAAGTCTCAGAATGCAGAAAAAAGTTGCAAATAATAGTTGCATTTCTATATACTATAAACAGGCAGGCTGAGATCCAAATAAAAAAGCAAAATCACATTCACAATAGTCACACACACACACACACACACACACACACACACACACACACACACACACGCAAATGAAATACCTTGGCATATATCTAACCAAAGAGGTGAAATGCCTTTACAATGAGAAGTATAAAACACAGCTCAAAGAAATCAGGGATGACAGAAACAAATGGATGTATATCCCATGCTCATGGATTAGAATAATCAATATTATCACAGTGCCTGTTCTGCCCAAGGCAATTTGCAGATTCAAGGCAATCTCTGTCAAATTGCCAACATTGTTTTTCAAAGACCTAAAAAAGACAATACAGAAATAAATGTGGAAGTAAAAAAGAGTGCAAATAACTAAAGCAATGTTAACCAAAAGAATATAGCTGGAGGCATTGCACTTCCAGACTTTAGACTTTGTTCCAAGGATACAGTAACCAAGAGAATATAGTATTGGTACAGGAATAGACACACAGAATAATGAAACAGAAAGGAGAATCCAGAAATAAAACCATGATCCCTCAACCAACTCATCTTTGACACAGTCACCCAAAAACAATCATTGGGGAATGAAAACCATATTTAGCAAATGATGCCGAAAAAACTGGCTATCTACATGCAAAAGAATAAACTGGATCCCTATCTGTCACTACCTACAAAAAATTAATTCAAAATGGATAAGAACCTAATGTGAAACCTCAAACTATAAGAGTCTTAGAAGAAAACTTAGGGAAAAACCTCCTGGATATAGGAGTAGGCAATTTATTCCTGACCAAATCCTGAAAGTAAATGAAGGAAAAGTTAACATTTTCAGGTGGCCCCTTATAAAGCTAAAACATTTTTGCACAGCAAAACAAACTATTAAGAGAGTAAGGAGACAGCCCACAGAATGGGAAAAAAAATATATTTACAACTTATGCATTCAACAAAGACCTAATATCCAGTATCTACAAGGAACTCAAATAAACTGACAGGGAAAAAAAAATTAAGTAGGCAAAGGACATGTAAAGATACTTCACAGAGGAAGACATCCAAGCAGCCAACAAACACATTTTTAAAAGTTCAGCTTCACTAATCATCAGAAAGATGCAAATCAAAACTGCAATAAGATATCACCTCACACCACTGGTCAGGATGGGTAGCATTAAAAAATAAACAACAACAACAACAACAACAACAAAAAACAGGTGTTGGTGAGACTGAACAGAAAAGGGAAGGCTTCTATACTGTTGGTGTGAATGTAGTCTAGTTAAATCTTTGTGAAAAACAACGTGGTATTTTCTCAATGAACTAAATGATCCAACAATCCTCCTTCTGATAACATACCCAGAGGAACATAAATTTTTCTTTAAAAAAAATCTGCACATGTATGCTCATTGCAGCACTATTCACAATAGCAAAATATGGAACCAACCCAGATGTCCATCAGAAGATGTAGAGTGGATAAAGAAAATATGGCATCCATACATAATGGAATACTATGCAACCATAAAGAACAAAAATTATGTTCTTTGCAGCAAAATGGATACAGCTGGAGGCCATCATACTAAGTGAACTGTCACAGAAACAAAAAATTGAATACTGCACGTTCTCATTCATAATCCAGTCCTAAGCATTGGGCACTTGAGTACAATTGTAGAAACAACAAACTCTGAGCACTGCTAAAGGAGGAAGGGAGAGAGGGGTAATAAGAAACAGACAACCACCCATTGGATACCATGTCCACTACCAAGGGAAGAGTGGGTTCACTAAAATCCCAAACCTTATTTGCATGCAATTTACTTATGTAGTAAATTCTCACATGTGGTCCACAACTATAAAATAAAAACATAAAATAAAATAATTATGTTAGCTATAAGTTTATTATATATGGCCTTTAATATGTTGAAGTACATTCCTTCTGTACTTATTTAACTCTCATACTAGGGATAAAATTTCTTTACACACCACCATTACAATATTGTTGGTCCCTAACTTATCATGGTCTGATTAGAATTTACTGACTTTACAATGGTGTGAAAACAATATGCATTCAGTGGAAACTGTACTTTAGTATCCATACAACTATTCTATTTTTCACTTTCAGCAGAGTATTCAACAAATTACAAAAGATATTAAAAATGTTATTGAAAACAAGTTTTATGTTACATGATTTTGACCAACTATAGGCTAATGTAAATTTACTGAGCATGTTTAAGGTAGGCTAGAATAAACTATGATGTTTGGTTTGTTAGGTTTTAAATGCATTTTCAACTCACAATATTTTCTCTTTTTTTTAATTAATTTATTTTTTTTGAGTTGGCGTCTCACTCTCACCCAGACTGGAGTGCAGTGGCCGCTCCCAGTCACCGCAGCCTCAACCTGGTGGGCTCCAGCGATCCTTCCGCCTCAGCCTTCCAAGTAGCCAGAACGACAGGCACGCACTACCACGCCGGCTAATTTTTTTTATTTATTGTAGAGATGAGGTCTCGCCAAGTTGCCCAGGTGGGTCTCGAATCCACGGGCTCAGGCAATCCACTCACCTCAGTCTCCCAAAGCGTGGGATTACAGGCTGAGCCACGGAGCCCGGTTAACTTACAATATTTTCAATTTGCAGTGAGTTTATTGGAATTTAACTTCATCATAAGTCAAAGAGCATTTGTATCAGAGAATCGTAAGTGACTATGTATTACTTATATCATTGAGGTTTTTTTCTTTCATAATGCTGTACTCATTGTTATTAATTAGCAGCCTTTTGTTTCAGATTAAGAATTCCCTTTAGCAATTCCTATAAGACAGACCTAGTGATTATAAATTCCCTCACTTTTTGTTAGTCTGAGGAAGTTTGTGTTTATTTATTTATTTATTTATTTATTTATTTATTTGTTTGTTTGTTTATTTATTTATTTATTTGGAGTCTCACTCTGTCACCCAGTCTGGAGTGCAGTGGCCACTCCTGGCCACTGCAACCTCAACCTGCTGGGCTCCGGCGATCCTTCTGCCTCAGCCTTCCAAGTAGCTGGAACTACAGGCACGTGCTACCACGCCCGGCTAATTTTTGATTTATTGTAGAGATGAGGTCTCGCCAGGTGGGTCTTGAACCCGCAGGCTCAGGCAATTCACTCATCTCAGCCTCCCAGAGCGCTGGATTACACACTGAGCCACCAAGCCTGGCTCACAAGTTTTTATTTAAACTTCCATCAGAAGAACAGATTTATTGGCTGAAGTATTCTTGGTTGGTAGTTTTTGTTGTTGTTTGTTTGCTTGCTCCCCTCTCAGTACATTGAATATATTTTTGCACTCTCTCCTGGCCCGCAAATTTCAGCTAAGAAATCGGCTGAAGTTCTTATTTAGGATTCTCCTGAATGTGAAATGTTTCCTATTTTTTGCTGCTTTAAATACTCTTTGATTTTTGATAACTTAATTATGAGACACCTTGATGAATGCTTCTTTGGTTTGAATTTGCTTGGAGACCTCTGAGGTTCCTACATCTAGGATGTTGTTGCATTTTTCCAGATCAGGACAATTGTAAGCTCATATTTCTTTAATTATACTTTATGAATCTTTTATCATCTTCTCCTGAAGCTCTTATTATGAATTAATTATGTCACTTGTTGGAGTTCTATAATTTCCATAGGCCTTTATTCTTTTCTAGTCTTTTTTATTGTTGCTGCTCTTCTGACTGAATAATTTCAAATGCTGTATCTTCAAGTTCACCGATTCTTTCTTCTGCTTATTAAAGTCTTCTGTTGAAGATTTCTTTTTTTTTTTTTTTTGAGTTGGAGTCTCACTCAGTCACCCAGACTGAAGTGCAGTGGCCACTCCCGGTCACCACAGCCTCGACCTGCTGGGCTCCGGCGATCCTTCTGCCTCAGCCTTCCAAGTAGCTGGAACTACAGGCATGCGCTACCATGCCCGGCTAATTTTTTGATTTATTGTAGAGATGAGGTCTCACCAAGTTGCCCAGGCGGGTCTCGAACCCATGGACTCAGGCAATCCACTCACCTCAGCCTCCCAAGGCACAAGATTACAGGCTGAGCCACTGCGCCTGACTTGAAGATTTTTATTAATTTTTTCACTTCAGTTATTTTATAGTTTATCTATAAGGTTTATCGTTTTTTGTGTCCACTTTTTGTAAAATTTATTTTGTTAATAGAATGTGTTCAAAATGTTATTTCTCTATCAATATTTTTAAAAGTTTCCTGAACTTCTTTAAGAGAATCTGAATTATTTGCCAGTCATTTTGTATTTCTCTATTTATTCTGGTTCTATTATTGGAGGTAGATTTGTATGTTTTGGTGGTGTCATATTTCCTTGATTTGTAATAGTTGTTTTGTTTTTTTTTGTCACTGATGCCTGCTCATTTGAAGAGACAGCCAACATTTCCCACCTTTGCAGGTATTTTCTAGTGGTGATACACCTTTACCATTTGGTCTAGCCATGGATTTTTGATGGGCCAACTGGTATGGATTCTGAACAGGCAGTCTGTGGTATTGAGTTCTCTAGTTGGACTGCATCACCTCCTGTGATCTGAGGTCAAATATTTCTGCTAAATGTGTTCTGTGGTCTGGTAAGACTAGTTGCTGGAGTCAGGTCAGGCAGAGCTGCTGGCTGAACTCTCTGATTGTCCCTGACCAGGCATGGTTGCAGGTAGTCTTCCCCGAGTGGGAAGTATTGTTTAAAATCTGTGGTTAGTTAAGGCCATGTGCTTGACTCAGTGGCTAGGTGAGATCTCTGATGCTTGACCACACTTGGTGGCACAGCCAGAGGCCATGTTCCACAGATATGCACAAATGTGAGATTGCATTATGGCTTAGAGTAAGCTTAATGAGAACACTGAGGCTTGGTGGAGTTGTCCTTCAGCAGTTGGAATTGGGTGGGGTCAGATTCTTCTTCTGCAAGTTAACAATGATGTACACTTTCCTTCTGTCCTTCTAAAGGCTTAATGTAAACACTACAGCTACTTTACTGAAAGTCTACGATTTAAATTTAATGTCATCTAAGGAAACACCTTCACAGAAAAATATAGTCTGCTGTTTGAGCAAATGTCTGGATACTGTTGTACAGTCAAGTTAACACATAAAATTAACTATGACAATTCTATATTAGTTTGTTGGGACTATCAAAACAAGGTACCACAGATTGGGTGACTTAAAAAACAGAAATTTATTTTCTCATCATTTTGGAGGCTAGAAGAATAATTAAGGTGTTGATAGGGTTGAGAGCAATGAAGGAGTGACCTTTCTCAGGCCTCTGTTTTTAGCTCATACATGGCCTTCTTCTTGTGTCTTCACATTGTCTTTTTTTACAAGTGCTTTTGTACATTTTAAAAAAGTTTTAAAAATTATGGCAACAGTCACATTGGATTAGGGCCCACCCTAAAGACATTATTTAAACTTAATTACCTATGTAAAGACCCTATCTCTGCATCCAATCACATTCTGATGTCCTCATGGGTTAGGACTGCCACATACAAATGTTCATGGGGACACAATCTAGCTTATAGCAGCATGGAAGGGATACATTACAGTATTTGTTAAAAGTTATTTACTCTCATCTCTACAATAAATAAAAAGAAAATTAGCTGGGCATGGTAGCGCATGCCTGTAGTTATAGCTACTTGGAAGGCTGAGGCAGAAGGATCGCCAGATCCCAGCAGGTCAAGGCTGCAGTGGCCGGGTGCAGCCACTGCACTCCAATCTGGGTGACAGAGTGAGACTCCAATTAAAAAAAAAAAGTTATT
Organism: Cephalopachus bancanus; assembly: GCA_027257055.1. NCBI lineage: Eukaryota > Metazoa > Chordata > Mammalia > Primates > Tarsiidae > Cephalopachus > Cephalopachus bancanus. Next base: position 511,910 of record JAPVLO010000656.1, on the reverse strand, counting down.
TACTCACTGAAAGGCATCTTTTTTTCCAGATTCTGGCTATTATAAATAAAACTATTGTAAACATTTATGTACAACATTTGTATGAACATAAGACTTAATTTTTCTGGCATAAATGCTCAGGAGCACATTGCTGGGTTATGTGGTAATTAATATTTACTTTTCTAAAAAACTGTCAAATTGTTTGCCAGAGTCACTATAGAATTTTACTTACACATCAGCAATGCATAATGATTCATTTTTCTGCATCCTGGTCAGTAGAAGGTGTTGTAACTATTTTTTAGTGTATCCACTTATCTAAGTATGTGTTGGTATTTCATTGTTGTTTTAATTGAAATTTTTCCTATTTGTTAGTAATATTGAACAACTTTGCATGTGCTCATTTCTATCTGTGTGCCATCATTTTTTCCCATATTCTAATTGGACTGTTGTATATATATATATGCAGTCTTGTATCAGATATGTTGTTTACAAATATTTTCTCCCACTCTTTAGTGAATCTTTTAATTCTTTTAACAGGGTCATTCACAGAGCACATGTTTTAATTCTGATGAAGTCAAATGTATTAACTTTATTTTATAAACAGTACTTTAATGTCAAGTCTAAGATCTTTTTGCTTAGTCTTGGGTGCCAAGGATTTATTTCCTATATTTTTTTAAATAGTCATATTTTAATTTAAGTCCACAACACATTTTGAGTTGCCTTTTGTTTAAGGTGTGAGGTTTATGTATTTTGCCTAAAAATTGTTCCAGCACCATTTGTTGCCTCTATTGCCCTAGCTAGAATGTCTGGCACCATGTCAAATATGGGTAATAAGAGTGGACATTATTTTCTTGTTCCTGATTATAAGGGGAAAACATTTCATTTTTCCTCATTATTCATAATGTTAATTGTAGAATTTTTATAGATCTTCTATCAAGTGAGAAATTCCTCTATTTAGAAAGTAAAAAGAGTTATTATCATGAATAGAAATTGAATTTTGTCAAATTCTTTTCTTTATCAGTTGACATAATAATGTATATTTTTTCTTTCTTAGCCTGTTAATATGGTGGATTTCATTGATTGACTGCTAAATATTAAACCACTGTTACATCCCTGAAATAAAGCCCTCTTGGTCATGGTATATAATTATTTTTATATATTTCTGAATTCTGTTTGCTAATATTTCATTAATAATTTTTAATCAGTGGTCATAGGGTGTAATGGTTTGTAGCTTCATTATTATTTTTTGATGTCCCTATCTGGTTTTGGCATCAAGGAAGTATTGACTTCATGGAATGAGTTGGAGAGTGTTATATTATTTAAAATATTTTAAAATATTTTGTGAATGATTTGTTTTCATTTTGGGCACTTCCAGAAATTTGTTCATTTTATCTAGGTTAACTAATTTGTAGGCCTAAAACTATCACATATTCTTTTACAGTCCATTTTATTTCTGTAAGATCACTAGTGTTCTTTCTCTTTCATTACTGATTTGGATAATTTAAGTCTTATTTTCTTTTTTTGGGGGGGGGATCACTGTTGCTAATTGTTCATTTGTAAATGATTTTTTTGTTTCATTGACTGGTTTATTTTTAATTCTCTTTTATTTTTGTGCATTTTTTCTTATTTCCTTCCTGGTTCTTATTTTCATCTTACTTTTCATTTTCTAATTTGTTAAGGTGGAAGCTAGGTTGTTGATTTGAGATTTAAATTACTTTTAATATCTGTGTTTGCAGCTATAGCCATTCCTCTAACCACTACATTAGCTACATCTTGGTAGTTTTAGTTTTGGTATGTTGTATTTTTATTTGCATTCATCCCAAGTTTTTTCAAATATTCTTTGTAATTTTTTTCTCTTGTCCACTAATTATTTAGACAAATATTTGTTGTTATAAATATATGTTATTTTTCAAATTGTCTTTTTTTGTTGATTTTTGTTTCAAATTTGTTTGATTTAAATCTTTAAAAAAATGTATTGGTGCCCTCTTTTGCTCTAACATGGGGTCTATTTTGGAGAATGTTTTATGTACACTTGAGATGAATACCTATTCTGCTGTTGTTGTTTGGAGTGTTAAGCAGATATCTGTTAAATATAATTGGTTTATAGTGTTTTTAAGTCTCCTATTGCCTTGTGGGTTAAATTCTAGCTGTTATGCATTGTTGGAAATTGGATATTGAATTCTTCAATTATAATTGTTGCATTGTCTATTTTTCTTTTTATTGTTTTAGGGTTTTTTTTCATGTGTCTCAAAACTCTCATGTTAGGTAGTTCTAGTCTAATAATTATTATTTCTTACTGACCGATAGACCCTTTTATCATTATAAAATGCCTACCTTGTCTCTAGTGACAATTTTCTTAATGTATATTTTATCTGGTATTAGCATAGACACCGAAGTTCTCTTGTTCAATAATAGCATGACTTGTCTGTGGCATACCTGATTGCCGCAGCAAGGAAATCAAGCACTATATTAAACAGGAAGAGTGAGAGTGGGCATACTTGTCTTGTTCCCATTTTCAGGGGAATGCTTCTAACTTCTGTCCACTGAAAAGTATGTTGGCTATGGGTTTATAATAGATGACTTTTATTGTTTTGAGACATTCTTATGTCTAAATGTTCGAGGGTTGTTAAGGAGAGGTGCTGGATTTTGTCAAAAGTTTTTTTTTTTTTCCTGCATCCAGTTATGTAATCACGTGGTTCTTGTTTTCACATCTATTAATGTATTGAATTATGTTCAGGGTCTTGTGAATGTTGAACCAACCCTGCATCCCAGGAAGGAAGCCAACTTGGTCACAGTGGATGATTTTTTGAGATGTGTGTTGGATCCAATTTGCTAGAATCTTATTGAGAACTTTTGCATCTGTATTCATCAAGTTTATTGGCTTGTAATATCTTTCCTTGTTGAGTCTTTACCAGGTTTGGATATCAGTGTGATGTTAGCTTCATAAAATGATTATGGAGAGTACCATCTTTCTCAAATGCCCAGAATACCTTCTATAGGATTGGTATCAGCTCTTCCTTGTATGTTTTGAAGAATTCAGCTGAAAAGTTGTCTGGTCCAGGAATTTTTTTAAAAATGTATTTTTTTTTATAGGTAGATTTCCTATGATGCGGTCAATTTCTTGGATTGTTATTGGTCTGCTTAGGGTTTAATTTCCTTCTTGTTGAAACCTTGGGAGGTTGTGTGGTGTCAGAAAGTCCTCCATTTCCTTTTGGAGTACAAATTTATTTCCATACAGGTATGACGGTAATCTCTGATAATCTTTTGAATTTTTTCTGGGTCTTTTGATTTCATCTTTTGCATTTTTAATTGTATTTATTTGGGTTTTCTCTCTCTTTTTCTCAGTCAGTCTGGCTGGAGTCTGTTGATCTTATCTTCTCAAAGAAGAAGCTTTTTATCTTGTTGATTTTCTTCTGTAATGTTTTTGTCTTCTATGCCCTACAGCTGCAACTTTATTTTTGTGATCTGGACATTTGGATTCTGGTGGTCTTGTCTTTCTAACTCTTTTATGTGTGACATTAAACTCTTTACTTATGATCTTTCCATTTTCTTGATGTGTGTGCTTGCAGAGCTATAAATTTTCCCTTAATACTGTTTTATGGCATCCCAGAGATTCTGATAAAATGTATCTTTTTTTTAATTTGTTTCCAGGAATCTTTTAATTTCTGTCACAGGAGTAGCAATTTTAATATCATATAAAATAGTCTTCAAGCTATCAAAACTCTAAAAGGATACAGAAGGACACTATGTATTAATAAAAGGTTCAATCCACCAGCAAGAAATAGCCACTCTAGAGCCGGGCTTGGTGGCTCAGCCTGTAATGCCACTCTTTGGGAGGCTGAGATGAGTGGGTTCCCTGAGCCTGAGGGTTTGAGACCCACCTGGGCAACTTGGCGACACCTCATCTCTATGATAAATCAAAAATCATCTGGGCATGGTAGCACGTGCCTGTAGTTCTGGCTACTTGGAAGGCTGAGGTGGAAGGATCGCCGGAGCCTAGCAGGTAGAGGCTGCAGTGGCCAGGAGTGGCCACTACACTCCAGTCTGGGCTACAGAGTGAGACTCCAACTCAAAAAAAAAAAAGAAAGAAAGAAATAGCCACTCTAAACCTATACGGACCCAACATATATGCACCCAACATAGGAGCACCAGGTTTCATAAATGAACTGCTAAGTAAACTAAAAGAGGATATTGATTCACAATTACAACTGGAGACTTAAATACCCCACCAACAATCTTAGATAGAACATCAAGGCAAAAAAATCAGTAAGGGGATCCAGAACCTCAACTTGATGCTTAAACAACTGGAATTAATAGACATCTACAGAACACTTCATCCACAATTACAGAGTACACATTCTACTCATCAGCACATGGAACATACTCCAAGATTGATCAATTCTTGGACATAAATCAAACATAAAATAATTCCAAAGAAATTGAAATAATACCATGCATCTTCTCAGGTCACAGTGTAATAAAAATACATATTGCTACCAACAAGATATCCCCCATTCACAAAGATATGGGCACTAAAAAACATACTGTTAATGACTCTTGAGTCAACACAGAAATTATTGTTTTACTTAATTTTTTTAGTTCTTTTCTTCCAGCATTTTAAATATGTCATTTCAATGCCTTCTGGTTTTGTAGTTTCAGATGAGAAGTCAGCTATTAATCTGAATGAAGATCCCTTGCATGTGATAATCCATTTAAGTCATTTTGCTTCTGCAGGTTTCAATATTTTTTTGACTATTTACAGCCTGATTTTGATGTAGCTAGGTGTGGATCTTTCTACCTGAAGTTCACTGAGATACTTAATGTGTAAATTAATGGTTTTCATAAATGTTGGGAGTTTTCAGTTATTATTTATTTTTCCCTTTTCTCTTCTCAGTCCTCCTTCTGAGATTATCATAATATGTATGCTGGTACAGTTATTGATAACCCATATTTTTTTGAGATTCTGGTAATTATTCCTAAGTCTTTGTTTTTACTCCTCAGACTATATAAACTCAATTTCTTTACTTTCAAATATAAGTTTTTATTATCTCAGCAGAATCTGCTTGAGATCCTTATTGGGGTAGTTTTAAAAATTTTAGTTACTTTGTTTTTCAACTTCAGAATGTCTCTTTTTAAATATTATTTCTATCTAATTGTTTAGATTCTATATTTGGTAAAAACATCATGACTAAGATTTCCTTTAAGTCATTGAACATAAATATTTTTAGTTTTAATTCTAATTTCCTCTAAGCCATCATACATGGCTACATTTGTTTTAGAGAGATATGTGTGTGTGTATGTGTGTGTGTGTGTGTGTGTGTGTGTGTGTATGTGTGTGTGTGTGTATATATATATATATATATATATATATAAAATAACTAATGGAGGCATGGTTGTATGTTTCAATTAGCTATGTCCACTTAGATATCTTAGTTATAATGACATTCAGTGACAATGAGCACGCTTACCATTCAGATCTTAGTTTCCTTAGATTATAAGTACCCTTCTCCCACTAAAATAAATAAATAAATAAATACATAAATAATAAAATTTTTAAAATATGACTATTTGTAGCAATGATTGATTTCAGGATTAATGCAGAGACAGTATAAGATAAGCCTGGAAGAACTAAAAAATAATAAAAAGCTCAAAAATGTATGATGGCATAATGAAAAAAAAATGAAGCCAACTTGAAGGAGCTTCCAATACTCATATCTGGGACAATTTGAACATGGAAATAAATAGTCTTAACACTTATATAATACATAGAAAAACAAATAACCTTGAGACCTTACTGATAGATTCATAGACAATTATAAAAATATGTAGATGGGTGAAGAAAGACAACTGATGTTTAAAATAGAATTTTAAATATGAAAAGGTGAAAATAGAAAAATAATTATTTTAGTCAACATTGCGGTATTAATTGTTGCAGATAATAATCATCTATGAATACTAAAATGGAAAAATATATGATAAAAATTGGATACTTGCATTTCTCAGAGTATCTTACTACAAAAAACGTATTAACTACAAGTTTTTAAGTTATTAAAGTTAATATTCCCAATAATGACCCATATTTATATCATATATTCACTGACATAATACATTTTCATGTGATGCTTGTCAAAAGTGTGTAGCAGCAATCTAACTGTGAAAAAAGCTCAGACAAAACTAAACTAATGGGCATTCTACAAAATAATTAGCCAATACTTTAAAAATATGTCAAGATCTGTCTCGTCATCTCAGTCTGCTTGTGCTGATGTAACAAAATACCACCGACTGGGTAATTTACAAACAATAGACACTTTTTTATTGTTCTGAAGTTTGGAAAGATTAGGATAAAAGTAGTGGCAGGATTGGTGTGTGATGCAGACTTCTTTCAAGTTCCCATTCTGTTTTTGCACCCTTTGAAGGGGAGAAACACTGTCCTCACATTGTAGAAGGGATGGAAGGGGTAAAAAAGATGAACTGGCTCCATCAAGAATTTTATTAGGGTAGTTAATCTCATTCATGATGGCACAGCCCACATGACTCAATCACCTACTAAGGCTACACCTCGTATTTCTGTTGCGTTTGGAAATTAAACTTAAACATGAGTTTTAAAGGTGAAAAACACTTAAACCATAGCTTTCCACCCTTGGTTCCCTAAAATTCATGTCCTTCTTACATACTACCTACATTCATTCCAACACCATAGTCCCAAAATCTTAACATGTTCTAGTGTTAAACCCAAAATTCAAAATCCGAGAGACCACCAGAGAGCCAGCTCCAATGCAAATACATGAGGGTCTTTATTCAGGCTCCAGTCTTGGCTCATGTTTGAAGCCGACGCAGCGGCTTCAGGGATGAGCGCCCCGATCCAGTATAGCAAGCAGTTTTTATGCATAATTACAGAGGGAAGGGCTGGGCGTGACTGGTTTCTCTTAGGCTTACAACATTAATCAATCAGAAGAGGTCATGACGTAGAAACTGAAGTCCGAGGACCTTGCATAGTTAGTTCCCAATCAGGTCCATTTTGATGTCAGGGGACAGGGGTGCTTGAGATTAGTTGATTTGTTTTTGGTTTGTGCGGGCTCAAGCTCAGTTGCCTGTGATTGACGGGAAATGGCTTAACAGGCAGAATGGAATGCCAGATAAGTCAGGTTTACACAGTCACAGTGACTGTGTATAAATCAGCTCGGGCAGACAGGCAGGTTTGAGATAATGCAGAGCCCACCAGAAGTGGGCTGGCGCCACAGAGTCTAAGGAATGCCTGGAAGGGGCTTATCGCTTAACTTTTACAGCCTGTTACAGAAGCAGAAGAAGCTAGCATGGCAATTGGGACAAACAAAAGCTTAACAAAGTTCTAAGTACAAACACTGCTTAAAACATTGTGTAACTATACAATCAGTTACTACCCGGCACCTGACATGTGCCTAGTTCTACGGGATCTGAGGTAGGATTTAAAATACTAAGAATTTATAAAATATCGTGAACGTGAGGTAGGAATATATAAAATGCAATGAACGCTTCTTTTACAGTAAGTATAGGTTTTTGAATCTCTTGGGTCTCTCACTAGGACCAACTCAAATGTCTAAAGTCAAAGTCACATCTAAATATCATCTAAGTGAGATATGGGCGAGACTTCAAGCTATGTTTCATATTGAGGTAAATTGTTTTCTAACTGTGAACCTGTGAAATCGAACAAGAAATATGTTCTCAAAATACAATGATGGGACAGGCAAAGGACAGAGATATCCATTTCGAAAGAAAGAAATGGAACAGAAGAAAGAGATTACTGGGTCCATGCAAGTTTAAAACCCAACAGGAAACAAACAAACAAAAACTAAGTCTTTAGGCTTGTGAATAACCTCATTTGACTCCAGCATCCCACCTTCTGGGCACACTGAGATGGAAGTGGGCCTGCAAAGTCCCAGAAGACCCACCCCCATAGCTCTGTCTGGTGCAACCTTTCACAGGTTGGAGTCTCATGTCTGCCTCTCTTTCAAGCTGGTGTTGCACACCAGTGGCTTTATAATTTGAGGGTGTCAGGGTGACCTTGACTACACAACTCTACTGATCATTGCTATAGTGAGGCTTTCTGGGTTGGATCTGTCTCTGTGTCATTCTCTGCCTGGGCCTCAAGGCTCTCTGAAGCATTTTTTAAAAAAAATCTGGGTGGAGGTAACATTGCTTCCATAGGTTTTGCAGTCTGTGTACCTACAGAGTAAGCACCATGTAAATGCTGCCAAGGTTTACAACCTGTACCTTTTGAAGTAGCAGCCTGAGCTACATCTGGACCCATTTGAGCCACAACTAAGACAGCTAAGGAACATTGCATTAAAATGAGGGAGCAAAGATTTAAGGCAGTGCCAAGCAGAGAATGTTGCGGTCCTGCAGGCCCAAGACATCTCTTTTGACTTAGTTCAGTTCCCCAAGCCTTGAGACTTTGGGTCTGTTATGGGAGGGACAGTTTAGAAAATCTCCTAAATGCCTTTGGGGTCATTCTTCCATTGTTTTGATGAATAGCATCTGGTTTCCCTCTATACATAGTAATCTGCTTATCAAAAGATTGCTTGGTCACACCCTTGGTTGTCTCTCCTATGTTTTTTCCCCCACAAGTATGGGTTTTCCTCCAGTTTCTAATAAAATATTCTTTATTTCCATCTAAGACCTTGTCCTAATAACCTTTTCTGTCTATATTTCTACCAACATTCTTTTCAAGATTACTTAATGTTTAAGTCTGAAGCTTTCTCTGTAGTTCTTTTTTTCCAAGCCATCACAGTCACCCTCAGTGCTTCTTTCAAAAGCAACACAAACCTTTTTCAGCATGCACTTCAAAAGTGTTCCAGTCTCTACATATTATCCAGTTCCAAAGACTCTTTCACATTTTTAGGTATTTTCTATAGTAATACCTTACTTCTTTGGTATCAATTTTGGTTTTAATCTGTTTGTGGTGCTATAACAAAATATATATTGGGTAAATTGTAAACAATAAAAACTTATTTCTCATAGTTCTAAAAGTTGGGAAGTACAAAATCAATATGCTGATTAAACTGATTCTTGGTAATGACTGCTTTCTGCTTCCAAGATCATGAATTGTTGCGGCATCCCCTGAAGAATAGGGTCACTACACCCTCACAGAGGGGATGGAAAGGGACAAATTCCCTTCATTAAGCATTTTTATAAGAACAGATAGTGCCATTCATTAAACTAAAGACTTCTAATGCAATTCAGGACTGTGGGTTGCATTTTATACCAGAAGAAAAGCATTGGTTGGACGGCAGGTAAAATTTGAATACAGTTTGTAGATTAGGTAGTAGTAAACCACAGATAAAGGACTATCGTATACTGTGAAATGTTCCATGTTCATGAATAGGAAAACCTAATATTGCTAATATGTTTGTGTTTTCCTACTTGATCCACAGATTCAACACAATTCTCTTCAAAATCCTAACATGTTACTTTGTGCATATAAATGAATTGACTTGAAATTTTATATGTAAAGGCAAAAGACTCACAATAGTCAACATAATATGGAAAAAGAAGAAAGAAACAAGAGTACTGACATTGTTTAATTTCAGTACTAACTGAAAAGCTACAGTAATCAAAAAAGTGGTTTTGATGAAAAAACAAATAGATTAATGGAACAGAATACAGAGTCCAGAAATAGACCCACACAAATATAACTAATCTTGGACAAAGTAGCAAATACCATTAAATTGAAAACAGTCTTCTCAACAAATGATATTTAAGCAACTGGACATCTACATGTTAAAAAAAAAAGAATCTTGATACTGACCTTACATCTTTATAAAAATTAACACAAAATGTATCATAATACTAAATGTAAAATGTAAAACTATAAATTTCCTAAAAGACAACATTGGAGAAAACCTAGGTGACTTTGGGTTTGGCAATGAGTTCAAAGATACAACAGCAAAAGTATTATTCATGAAAGAAAATATAGATAAATTGAACTTCATTAAAATAAAAGCTTTTGCTTTGTGAAAGTTATTAAAAGAATAAAAAGTTGAACCATAAAGTATTTGCAATATACATATCTGATAAAGGGCTCATATTCAAAATACAAAAGAACTCTTAAAATCCAACAATAAAAGAAGACACAAACAGCCCAATTAAAAAAGTGTGCATAAGTTCTGAACAGACACCTCACCAATAAAAATATACAAATAAGTGGATGAAAAGCAAAATTTGTCACTAAAGGAGCACAAATTAAAATAAAATTGAGATACCACTACATACTTATGAGAAACACTAAACTTCAAATACTGAGAATACCAAATGCTGGTAAGTACATAGACCATAGGTAAATCATTCATTGCTGGCAGGAATGCAAAGTTGTACAGGTACTTTGCAAATCAATTTTTAACAATCTTTTAAAAAGCTACACATGATCTTATAGTTCAGTCCAGCAATTGTGCTTCTTGACATTTACCCAATGAATGAAAATTTGTATCTAAACAAACACCTGCACGTGAATGTTTATAGCAGCTTTTTTTATTTTTGTAATTGTCAACAATTTGAAGCCACTAAGATACCCTTCAATAGGTGAATGAATAAGCAAAGTGTAGTACACACTTACAATGGAACATTATTTGGCAATTAAAATAGATGAGCTATTAAGTCACAAAAACATATAGAGAAATTATAATAGCATATTGTTAAGTGAAAGAAGCTGACCTGAAAGGATATATACTGTATCATCCCAACTATATGACATCCTGGAAATAACAATGCCAGGGAAATAGTAAAAAGATCCATTGTCCTTAGACATCTGAGGTGAAAGAGAAGAGATGAATAAGTAGAGAACTGCCGCGACCAGCGAGGCTGTCTTGAGAGGTCCTGAGAGAGAGTGGCGAGAGATTAAGAAAGACATAGACACAAAGACATAAAGAAAAACTGGGGCAGGTGGGACACTTTCCTCTGATGGAGAAGTGGCCCTGAACTAACTCAGCATGTTTATTTTATAATCAAGCACAAGGGAAGTTGGAAGGGATTCAAGGTCTGTGAGGGAGCCACAATGGAATTATGGTGCTACCTAAAAGGTGAGTTGTTCTTGGTTATCTTCTTGTAGCTAAGGATTTATTGTAGCTGAGACTTCATCTGTACTATGTGTGCCCAGGTGTGTGCGCATCTGAGACACCATCTCATGTGCAGGCTACATCCCTCACAGCCTGCCTTTGGCTAGAATGCAGAGCTTCCAAGCGAGACCATTGCCTACAAGCTTAGATACTCAAGGCCTGCTATAGTGACAGTGCTCATCTGCTCCCCACATCACACCTGCTCCCATCATCTCCCCCTTTTTTATTTTATAAATGCAGGTGATGGACAGCTACTGCAGTGGCTCGGAATTGGAGTTGGAGGATTCCGCATCTGACTGGCAAAAAGCAAAGAAGGATTACAGCAAATACAACAAAACTCAGAATATACCAAGCAAAATGTTTTAACATATTAAAGGGATTGAATCCTTTGAGATCATTAAGATTTGGTGCTATTTGAGCAGGTTGTAAGATAGGATCTTTAGTATTCTGGATATCCAGAATATTGTGGTGGAGCTTGAGCAGATCTATGCTGACGTTATTGTGGTTTCATATGCCTTGGAGGTGTTTTTTAACTAAGTCCCAACTCCAAAGGCTGTTATTATAAGAAGCACAAGTAACACAAACCCAATTGTATGCTGCATGGCATCATAGGTCGTTGTCTCATCTTTATGCTGTTTATCTGGTTTCCCAATCCAATGACTACAGCCTCCAAAGCATTCAGTTTTGTTTCTGGCTTTAAGTCTATGGATTCTTGTGGTTGTAGGACTTTGGAGGTATTTTAAGCCAGAGTGTTGATGAACTCGGCATTTTGAATGGATTGAGACAGTGCAGCAGCAGCAGTCACTGCAGAAGCAATGACTGAAATTACTGTCATCAATCAAAAAATTATGAATCCAATGGCCCTATCAGGCTGGGAAGCAAGTTGGTGGTGCAATTCCTGAAGCACCTGCAATCTTGCATCATCATACCAAGGGCCTGATATATTAGTAGGAATCATAACAAAGGGGGATTGGTGTAAAACCAGGATGTCTTGTCCCTCATTATGGTGGGTGACACAATTTGTAAGATTAAAAGAGCGACATAATGATTATTTATTGGGGTGATATTAAAAGTGCCTGTTAAAAGGACATAAGGAGGTTGGACACAGGCCCGGACCACATAGTAGGGGATGGTTGTACCACAGTATCCTGGCAAATTGGCCAAAGATCCACAAGCAAAGTTAACAAAATCAAGGGAGGCAGCAAGCCACCACAATTCCTTTTGGATGTTATCTTGAGAAGTTGTAAGGTTGTTGCCAACAAAATCCCCAGAAGAAATGATAAGAGGGGTTAGGATAGGAGGGGTTTAGTCTGTAAGATCAATCATAGATTAAGAGGGGGATTCCTGTAAGGTTTAGGACTGTGGGCACAGGAGTTGCACATTCTATCCAACTGGGGGATTTTCTAAGCTCTATCCCTGTGCTATTAGGGTAGTATGGGATATTGGGGTGAACTTGGGAAACATTGTAAGTAGAACTAGGGAACCCCCACTTACATATAGTTTGTAGATGTTTTATTATGTCTCAGGAGCCTGAAATGTTAGCTATTTGCATAGCCCCATAAGAAGTTTTATTTTCTTGACTCATCTTAAGATGACCCAACTTAGGGGTGTTAGAAAGGCAAATAGGAGGGCTATTACTAGCCCCCGTGAAGTTAAAATTAGTACTATGGTCAGCAGCAATATGTTTATCTGAATGTTCTACCAAATACGGTTATCATTGGTGAAGACAGGGACTGACCCACCAGCCCAAGTAGGGGTTGGAGAATGGGAGGGTCTGGGAAATAAGTTCAATAAGGATTTCCCCTTGTTCCACCAACCTGACAAGCAACAATGGCTAGCATGGTGATAAATAAGGCTTGGGGGGAACTTGGCCCCCTATTCTCCTCAACCATCTGTTGAGCTCTTTGAGTCAGGCATCTCAACAGGTCCCATGTGGGTGGAGATGCTCTTTTGGTAGTAGTGACCATAGGACGTTGGAGCCTCTGTCTTGTCATTGGGACACTCTCTGGTTCCTTCTGGCTGGGCAGCACACCAGGACTGGAGGGAACATCTTCAGTTTCTTGAATCTGGGTTCCAGTCCTACTGCTGAGTCAATCAACATGTCATGTGACTCTCTCCAGTAGCCAAATAGATTTATCAGCTCCATCTGGAGAAACACAAGCAAATCCTCTGCTTCACATTAGCACAGGATCAGGTCCCCTCCATTGGTTACTTTGGAGGTCCTTCCATTTTATGAGACCCATAGGCTGCCCAGGATTAGAGGCCTGAAGTCTATCTGCAGGTGTCTGGCCATGTTCATCACAGTGCAAAAAATTAATTGTAAGTAATACATGATTTAATTGGTTATGGGGGGAACGATAATACCTGTCTCCCTCTTTTTGTTTTGATATTTGTCTTTTTAAAGTTTGGTTGGCACATCCAATAATGGCTTGTCCTTGAGCATTATAAGGCATTCCTGTAGTATGAGTGATAGAATAAGATTGGCAGAAACGTGTAAAGGCGGCACTAGTATAAGCTAGGCCACTGTCAGTTTTAATACTGGCAGGCCTTCCAAGGAAAGCAAAGGTTGCCAAACAATGAGAGATTACCTGTTTACAATTTTCTCCCGCACGGATAGTGGTGAAAACAAAATGAGAAAAGGTGTTTATAATTACATGGACCCATTGTAATTTACCAAAGCTTGGGACTTGAGTAATGTCCATTTGCCACAACATATTGGTTCTCAGTCCTCAGGTGTTAACTCCTGTGGGTTGCACAGAGAAATGAATAACACAGTTGGGACATTGGCATATGACTTGATGGGCTTGTTCTCTGGTAAGGTGAAATTCCTTTCAGAGACTTGAGGCATTTTGGTGATGCATGGCATGAGAGGCTTGTGCAGCAGCATAAGAAGTTATAGACTGTGCTGTTGCTATCAAATGATCTATAGCTTGATTACCTAAAGCTAAGGAGCCAGGGAGTCCTGAATGGGCATGGATATGGTCCACAAAACAAGGAAATTGGTGAGCCCAAATTACCTGTTGCAAAGTTAAGAACAGGTAAAAGATTGTTTCAGAGTTGGTGTGGCCAATTGTAGCTGTTTCAATTACCTGAGTAATACCTACTGTATAAGCACTGTCACTATAAACATTTAGTGGCCTATTAACAAAATGTGTCAAGGCCAAACTTAGTGCCTGGATTTCAGCTCTCTGGGTGGATGTATGAATGGTTTGTTGAAGAAAAGAGCCCATTTTACTGTAATATCCTGCCTTGCCATCACTAGAACCATCTTGAAAACGGTTAATGCTGCAGGGATGGGGGAAGTCTTAATTATGGTGGGCAAAATGAAGGATGTGGCGGTAATGAACTGCACCAATCTATGTTGATGGTAATGACTATCAAGGAGGCCAGGGAAATTAGCAAGAGAACGTTGCCAAGTGGTAGAGTTTTGCCATAGCCAAGATTGCTGGGTGGTCATGTATGGAATGACAATGACTTGAAGTTCTGAGCCCATTAACTGTTGAAAACGACCTTTGGCAATAATCTGAGCCACTAGATCATGAAAGGGGGATAATGATTTAGAGGGTGTATGGCCCAAATGTAACCACTCCAAAACTTCATTTTGCTGCCATAATACTCCCATGGGTGCATGAGAGGTAGGAAGGACTAATAGATGAATGGGCATGACAGACTCAACTTGGGTAAGCTGAGCCAAACAAATAGCTGCTTCTACCTTTTGGAGGGCCATAATGGCTGCAGGCGTAAGTTGACATGGGGAGGTTGGTGAAGAGTCCCCATGGAGAATATCAAATAGTGGCCCAAACTCTATAGTGGTGAGTCCAAGGGAACTACAGAGCCAATTAATATTGCCTAGAAGCTTTTGGAAGTCGTTCAGGGTGCACAGCAAATCTTTTCTGATTTGAAGTTTTTGAGGGTGTATTTTACACCTCTCTATAATATGACCCAAGTATGAAAAGAAGGTAACATTTTGGATTTTTTCTGGTGCCACTATCAGAGCATTACTGGAAAGGGAAGTTTGTAGGCAAGCAAATATTATAAGTAATTCTTCCTGGTTTTCATGGGCCAGAAGAATATCATCTATCTAATGGATGATATAAGCTGTAGGATGTCTCTCTAATTGGTTTGATGGCTCTTGTTACATATCCTTGGCACATACCTTGGGACAAAATCCAGCAGCAATATTACTGCATAGGAGCTTGGTGTTTAAGTGAGGAAACACTAAAGGCAAAACAATGGCAATCATCTGGATGGAGAGGAATGGTAGAAACAGTATTTTAAGTCTAAAACTATTAGATGATAATTCCATGGGATAACAGTAGGGGAAGGAAGCCCCGGCTGTACAGGCCCCATAGATTCCATAGTTTGATTGACTGCTCAAAGATCCTGGAGTTGTCTCCATCTGCTGGAGGATTTCTTTATTACAAAAATAGGACTATTCCAAGCATTGAGAGTAGTTTTATGTGCCCCGCTGTAAATTGTTCCTGAATAATGGCATTAACGGCTTAGAGTTTTTCTCTAGTTAGGGGCCATTAATCAACCCAAACAGGATTATTATTAAACCAAGTAATTTTGGCAGCAATCTGGGCTGGAGAAGGGATCAAGGTCCTCACTGAAAAGGCTGTTGAGAGGAGTAATGTAGGCCTTGTTGTCTTGGCCTGGGGGTAGCCTGGATAGAGGTAGACATTCCTTGTTGATACTTTCCCAGGCCCATTGTGGGGTTAAACCCCTGATTTAACATTTGATGAGTGACAGCTGACCCAGGGCTAAGAAGTGAAAGACCCATATTTGCCAAAATGTCACAAACCCACAGATTTACAGGAAGGCCAGAAAGGAAATGTGGCTGAAAAATATTCTGACGTACCTTCTCCATCTTCCCATTTTAAAATCTCAGCACTTTGATCAGGGGAATGGATTTGCCCAATACTCATCAGGTCAGCGTATGCCCTATTAAGGGCCAATGGTTTGTGGTAATGACAGAAACATCTGCCCCAGTGTCTATGATGCCCTTAAAGGGCTTGCCATTGATTTTAAAGCTAAGTTCAGGGTGTCCCTGTCCTACCAATTGAGACCAATAAACATAGTTAGTAGACCCAAACACTCCTTTGCCTCAAGGGTGGTGACTGAGGACATGCCTCCCCTTATTAACTGGAAGGAGCACTAATTAAGCAATTCCTGTTTCAGGAAGTATTTGTATAATGGTATTAATAGTTTGAGCCATTACTTTAATTTGGCCCATATAGTCCTCATCTGTAGTTCCTGGGAGTACTTGGAACCCTTTAAGGTGAGGCTGCTATGCCCCAGAATTAGCCCAACATTTCCCGCAGGATATAGACCCATACACTCCAGTAGGAATGGCCTGAGGTCCCATTTCTGGTGTCAGTATGTAGCAGGAGGTGGGACAGAGGTCCAATCCTGCGCTTCCTGCGGTGGCCCATAAGAGGTCCCCAATGGTTCACCTGTGCTCTGATTCAAGGGGGTGGGCCGTGGGAGAGTCAAGGAGAGGGCTCCCACTGTTTGAAGGGGCTCGGGCAGGCTCCGTGGTTCGTTTCCCTGCTGTGGGAAAAGCATTTGACCATTTATATATGTTTTGGATTGACATTCATTAGCCCAATATTTTCCCCTTTTACATCAGGGGCAAACCTCAGGCTGGCATGGGGTTAAAGTTCCCCATGGGAGATGAGTGTTTTGAGCAGGTAAGGGTTAAGAACACTGTCTAGCGAAGTGTCCTGGTTGACCACAGGCAAAACATGTTTGTTTAGATTTAGAATTAGCTTTCTTGCGACCAAGGACCTCTTTGAGAGTTGTAGTTAGGGCTGCTCCTTGAATATAGGAAGACCCTATGTCGGCACACAAGCAGATAAAATCAGTAACAGTCCGTGTGGCTCTATATGGCCAAATTGCTTGCTGACATATGTGGTTAGCATTCTCACAGGCAAGCTGCTTAACTATGATAGTCTCTACTTCATAGTCCCCGATAATTCTGCTGGCTGCCTGGTATAGGGGCACTACAAAGTCAGCATAGAGCTCCTTGGGCCCCTGGCTAATTTTGCTAAGGTCTTAGGATCTTTCTCCTATAGTAGGCAACTTTCACCAAGATTGAGTAGCACAGATATTGATCTGCTGATAGGCCTGTAAAACTTAATCTAGTTGTTGTCGAATGCCATCACAGGCTCCTTGTCCCACCAACATATTGAATGGGATGGTGACATTATGAGCCTGGTTTCTCTCTGCCTATTCATGGCTCCTATCATACCAATCAAATTTCTATAATAAATAATCTCCGGGACTCAAACAAACCTTGGCTAAAGTCTGCCAATCTTGAGGAGGAATAACATCAGTAGCAATATTATCAAGCAAACTAGAAACAAAAGGAGAAGTGGGACCATACATAGATACAGCACCCTTTAAATCTTTCAGAACTTTAAAAGAAAATGTCTGATACACTTGAATTCCCTGTCCTGGGTTGTTTGGATCAGGCTGCTTAACCACCGGGTACAAATGAAAACCAGTTATATCCTCCCCCTTTGCATGAACCTTTTGTAAACATTGTTGCAATGGAGAAACTGCAGGCTCTGGCAGGGTCTCCTTTAGCTTAGGCCAGACACCCAAGGTCAAATTAACAAATTCTTTAAGATCCAAGTCATCATCGGAGTCATGAACTCCTTGGTCCATTTCAGACCCTTCATTTGGCTCGCAGTTATTATTTAGGGGAGCCTCAGGTGGTGGTGGCAAATCAGGTGGGGGGGGGCAAACAGAGGCAACTCATTTGCCATGGTATCTAATGGCACCCAAGCATTCTCTCGCTGTGGATCAAGGCAATCTTGGATCAAAGACCACAAAGTGAACATGGAGATGGAAACCTTAGCAGGGCCTTCTGCTGTATAACACCCTCTAAGCTGCTTACTGACCTTATTACAAGTATTCAAATTAACTGTCCCTTGAGCAGGGAACCAAGGACATGTTTCCTGCACAAAGCTTAAAAATTCCTCTGAGAACATTTAACTGGACAGCCTCTTGCCCAAAGCATAGATTTTAACATTTGGACATACAGACTCCTGTCTTGGGAGCCACAATTACCCATGTTTTACACCCAGCTGAAACTAAATTTGCTCCTTACCTTCCCTTATTTTTATTTGGTGTACCTCTCTCAAAGCATCTCTTTGCCTGAGATTAGGAGTTCTCTCATGCTCGGGTCCCTGTTAGGGGGCCAGATTGCTGCGGCCCGGGTGACTGTCTTGAGGGGTCCCTAGAGAGATTGATGAGAGATTAAAAAAGACACAGACACAAATATATAAAGAAATCTGGGGCCAGGTGGGACTCTTTCCTCTGTTGGAGAAGTGGCCCCAAACTAGCTCAGCATGTTTATTTTATAATAAAGCACAAGATAAGTTGGAAGGGATTCAAGGTCTATGAAGGAGTGACAACGGAATTATGTCACTACCTAAAAGGCGAGCTGTTCTGAGGTTTTCTTCTTGTAGCTAAGGCTTTATTGTAGCTAAGACTTTATCCTTACTATGTGTTCCTGGATGTGTGGGCATCTGAGACACCGTTTCGTGTAGCAGTTTACATCCTTCACAGCCTGGCTTTGGCTAGAATGCAGAGCTTCCAAGCGAGACCATTGCCTACAAGCTTGGGGTACTCAAGGCCTGCTACAGTGACAGTGTTCATCTGCTCCCCACATCACATCTGCTTCCAACAGAGTCCAGGAAATTTTATGGTAGTAAAACTCTTCTATATGGCATTGTAATATACAGGATGTTAACAATTTGACAAAACCCATAAATCTGTACAAAGAGTGACTCCCAAAGCCAACTATTGACTTTTAGTTAATAATAAAGCATCAGTGTTGATTAATCAATTATAACAAATGTACCATACCAATGCAAGATGTCAATAATAAAGTAGCTATGAGCAAGGAGTGGGGTTGAGTGAGAATATATAGGAACTCTCTGAACTCTCTTCTTAATTTTCTGTAAACCTAAAACTGCTCTTAAAACAAAGTCTACTAATTAAAAAAATAGAGGAGAAAACAGTCATTTAATTACCATAAAGTTATGGTTGATGGGAAAAGATAAAGTTCAATCCCTATAAAAAATTAATATGGTGCTTTTGCTTTTCTCTTCTGCAACATCATTAACATTAATCCTTTATCAAGAATGCCGAGTTTTTGCTGAAAAATATCTTTTTAATATTGGTTTCATGCTGAGAATTTATTCATGATTTGATTAGTAGTTATTGCCTACTTAGCAATCCCAGGAAAATCTCAGAAAGATAAAAGGAACATAGTGTCCAGTAGAAACAAAAAACAGAGAGAAGAAAGAATACTAATATATCCATTTTCGTAACTTTGTGAATTAAATTTAAGGTAGTTCTGTGAAAGATGTGATCCAAAAATATGGATAAAATAATTCCAGCTGCAATGATTTTAATGTAATAAACAAGCTAGAAAACATGTTTACACTATTCATTTATTCTTAGTAAGCTTAAAAATAATGACTAATGCCAAAATCTTAGATGTATAGATTCCTTTTTTGAGGCAATCAATAAGTTTAAATGTAGTAGCCTTGGAATCTTATTATGAGGTAGACAAGTAATAAAGAACCAGTTAACTGACTTTTTATCTAAGAACATTTGGTTACAGAAAAACCTCCCTCAATTAAAATCTATAGTTAGTGAATTTTTCTATACTTGATTTAGCCAAAAGTAAATAATGCGA
This sequence comes from Cephalopachus bancanus, assembly GCA_027257055.1. Lineage (NCBI taxonomy): Eukaryota > Metazoa > Chordata > Mammalia > Primates > Tarsiidae > Cephalopachus > Cephalopachus bancanus. The sequence continues at coordinate 492,128 of JAPVLO010000656.1, read as the reverse complement.
TAAGCCAGTATCAAAGACCTGTTTAAAAACCCAACTTCTGGTTATGCCCTACAACCAGAATATTTAGTCTAATGTCATAGTCCTATATATACTTTATGCTCTGAATAGTGGGCACTCAAAGCATTGGTTAGTTTATCGTAAAAAAATATTCAAAATAAGATATATGTAGTGACAATAAATATAGTGCCTGAAAATACAAGTTTTTTTCCTTTTTTTCCCATTTTTAAATTATTTTTAAAATGTGGGGTACAAATGAGGATTAGGTACATAACTGGTCATCATACACATAAAGTGCGGGTATCCTTATTGATACTATATGCCCCCCCAACCTTGGCAATGTCCCACCACCCACCACTGCCAATCTGTATCTTATGGTATTATGATAAATGTTCAAGGTCCACTTATGAGTGAGTACATGTGGTAATCAGATCTTTGTTTCTGTGATAAACCACTGAGTATTATAGACTCTAATTCCATACAGGTTGCCACAAAGTTCATAATTTTATTTTTCTTTGTGTCTACATAATATGCCTTTGTGTAAATATGCTACATTTTCTTTATCCAGACCACTTTCGATGGGCAGCACGGTTGGTTCCATGTTTTTTCTATTGTGAATAATGCTGCAGTAAACATGCGTGTGCAGGTATCTTTATTGTAGAGTAATTTGAGTTCCTCTGGGTTTGTTTCCAGAAGGGGGATTGCGGGGTCATATGGAAGGTCAATTTTCAGATTTTTTAGAAATTGCCACACTATTTTCCACAGAGGTTGTACTAATTTACATTCCCATCAACAAGGTAAAAGTGTTCTTTTTTTCCCACATCCTCTCCAACAGTTGTTGTTTTTTGAGTTATTGATGATGGTCATCCTGATTGGAGTTAAGTGGTATCTCAGTGTGGTTTCAATTTGCATTTCTTTGATGATTATTGAGGCTGAGCATTTTTTCATGTTGGCTGCTCATATGTCTTCTGAGAAGTGTCTATTCATATCTTTAACCCATTTTTAAATAGGCTTGTTGTGTTTTTCCTTTTGGCGTGTTTGAGTTCCTTGTAGATCCTAGATGTTAGGCCTTTGTCAGATATACAGTTGGCAAATATTTTTCCCATTCTGTGGACTGTCTCCTCACTCTCTTGAAAGTTTCTTTTGCTTTGCAGAAGCTTTGCAGTTTGATGAGGTACCATTTGTCTATCTTATCTTTTATGGCATTCACTTTTGGAGAATTGATCAGGACTTGTTTGCCTATTCCAATTTCTGTAAGGGTGTTTCCTATATTTTCTTCTAGGATTCGTATAGTTTGCAGTTTTACATTTAGGTCTTTGATCCATTTAGAGTTGATTTTTGTGTATGGTGATAGGTAGAGATCTTGTTTCAGTCTTCTGCATGTAGTCAGCCAGTTTTCCCAGCACCATTTACTAAATAGGTTCTCCTCTCCGCATTGGTTATTGGTGGAGGCTTTGTCAAAGATGACTTGGTTGAGGAATTGAGGTTTTGATTCCAGAATCTCTATCCTGTTCCATTAGTCTATATGCCTGTTCTGGTAACAGTATCAGGCTGTTTATATCAGCTTTATAGTAGAGTTTGAAGTCTGGAAATGTGATACCTCCTACTTTGTTTCTTTTACTAAGGATTGTTTTGGCTATTTGTGGTCTTTTATGTGTCCATGTGAACTTCTTTATTGTCATTTCCAGTCTGAGAAGAATGATATTGGTAATTTAATAGGCATTTATTATGTTAGATCTGTAGATTGCCTTTGGTAGAATGAACATCTTAATAATAATTCTTCCAATTCATGAGCATGGAATATTCTTTCATTTGTTTGTGTCTTCTTGGATTTATTTGAGCAGTGGTTTGCAGTTTTCATTGTAAAGCTCTTTCACTTATTTGGTTAGGAAGATGGCAAGGTATTTCATGTTTTTTTGTGGCTGTTGTGAATGGGATTGTGCTATTTATTTGGATTTCTGGCTGTTTATTGTTGGTGTATAGGAATGCAACTGTCTTTTTCATGCTTATTTTATACCATGAGACTTTGCCAAAGTCCTTTATCAGTGCAAGGAGGTTTTTGACAGATTCTCTTGGGCTGTCAAGGTATAGGATCATGTCATTCATGAAAAGGGATAACTTAACTTCCTCTTTTCCTGTTTGGATACCCTTGATTTTCTTCTCTTGACTAATTTTTCTAAATAGGACTTCCAATACAATTTTGAGCAGGAGAGGTGAAAGTGGGCAGCCTTGTCTTTGCCCAGTTTTCAGGAAAAATGTTTCCAATTTCTGTACATCTAGCAGTATGTCGTCTGTGAATTTATCATAAATGGCTCTTAATACTTTGAGGTATGTTCCATCTATGCCTAGGTGTTTGAGAGTTTTTACCAAGAAGGGATGCTGGATTTTATCAAAAGCTTTTTCTGCATCTAATGATATAATCATATGATTCTTGTTTTAACATCTGTTGATGTATTTAATTACATTTATGGTCTTGCCGATGTTAAACCATCCCTGCATCCTGGGATGAAACCTACTTGATCATGATAGATGACTTTTAAGAAGTGCTGTTGGATCTGGTTTGCTAGAATCTGGTTGAGATTTTTTGTATCAATGCTCATCAAGGATATTGGCCTATTGTTTTCTTTCTTTCTTGGATCTTTACCTGGTTTGGATATCAATGTGATGTTGGCTTCATAAAATGATTTGGGGAGAGTTTTGTCTTTCTCAGTGGCCTGGAATACTTTCAGTAGAATTGGTATCAATTCTTCCTTGTATGCTTTATAGAATTCTGCTGAAAAACCATCTCGTCCGAGGCTGTGTTTGTGTGTGTGTGGGGGGGGGTAGCTGTATTATTACAATTTTCTTGGTTGTCATTGGTCTATTTAGCATCTCAATTTATTCTTGTTTCAACCTTGAGAGGTTGTGTGCTGCTAGGAAGTCCTCCATTTCACTTAAGTTTTCGAGTTTGTTTCTGTACAACTGTACATAGTAATCTCTGATAATCTTTGGTATTTCTTCAGGGTCAGTTGTGATTTCATCTTTTGCATTTATGATTATGTTTATTTGTGCTTTTTCTCTCTTTTTCTTGGTCAGCCTTGCTAAGGGCCCATTATCTTGTTTATCTTTTCAAAGAACAAGCATTTTGTTTTGTAGATGTTTTCTATGATATTTTTGTCTTCTATGTCCCATATTTGGGCTTTTATTTTGTTAATCTGAATTCTTCGGCTGAAGTTAGGGTTTTGGTGGTCTTATTTTTTCCAGCTCCGTTAGGTGACTTGTTAGACTGTTAACTTGTGATCTCTTCATTTCCTTCAAATGTGTTTGTAGAGATATGAATTCCCCTCTAAGTACTGATATCATGGCAGCCCAGAGGATTTTGGCAAGATTTTTCTTCATTTTCATTTGTTTCCAGGAATTTTTAAATTTCTGTTTTGATTTCCATGTTGATCTAAGAGTTGTTCAGCATCATACTGTTTAGTGTCCATGTCTTTGTGGGTTTTGGGGGAACCTTGTTGGTGTTGATATTTGTTTTTATTCCACTGTGGTCTGTGAGGTGTATGACAGTATTTTGATGTTATGAAATTTGTTTATACTTGATTTATGACTGAGGATATGGTCATTCTTAGAGTATATTCCATGAGGTGGTGAGTAGAATGTATAATCCATGGTTTTGTAGAATGTTCTATTGGTATCCACTAGGTCCATTTGGTCAAGCATCAGGTTGAAATTCCGGATCTCTTTGTTGACCTTTTGCCTTGATGATCTATCTAGGGTAGATAGTGGGATGTTAAAGTCCACAGCTATGATACTGTTACAGTCAATAACTTTTTAAAGTTTACTCAGTAGTTGCTTTATAAAAACTGGTGCTCCTGTGTTTGGTGCATATATGTTTAGGATGGGTATTTCTCGTTGATGAATTGAACCTTTTATCATTATGTAGTGTCCTGTATCTTTTTAAATTTTTGATAGCTTAAGGGTTATTTTGTCTGATATTAAGATTGCAACTCCTGCTTCCTTTTGTGTTCTGTTCACCTGAAAATTCATTTTCCATCCTCTAACTTTAAGTCTGTGAGTGTCCCTTCTGCTGAGATGTGTCTCCTGAAGACAGTATACTGTTGCATCATGTTTCTTTATCCAGTTTTCCATTCTATGACTTTTTAGTGGTGCATTTAGTCCATTTACATTCAGGCTGATTATTGAGATGTGAGAGTTTTTCCCTGTCATGAGGCTCTTATAGACTTTTCTATTGCTTGTTTACTTGGGTTGATTTATGTGTGTGTTTTCAAACTTGCAGTCTTGATGCATACTTTATTGCTTCTTTGTTTTGTTGTATTCTTGGAAGGAACATGGTTGTTCTACTTTTTCTTTTTTCTGTGCTTAATACCCCCTTCGGTGTCTCTTGCAGAGCTTGTCCTGAGACAGCATGCCCTCTTAGGAGCTGAATATCTGGGAAGGATTTAATTCTCCATCACTGATGAAGCTTAGCTTAGCTGGGTAGAAAATTCTTGATTGGAACTGTTTATCTTTGAGTGTTTTGAAGATTCAGCTCCATTCTCTTCTAGCTTGCAGTGTTTCTGTAGATAAATTTGTTGCTAATCTGATTGGTCTTTCCTGGTAGATAGTCTGACCTTTCTTTCTTGCTGTGTTTAGAATTTTTTCTTTTATGCTTACTTTGTGTAAGTGAATTACTATGTGTCTAGGAGTTGGCTTTCATATTTGATGCCTTGCAGGGGTTCTTTGTATCTCTTGTGTTAGGATTTTCATGTCTCTGGTGAGATATGGGAAGTTTTTTTGGATGATCTCTTGGAATGTCTGTTCCAGGCTGCTTTAATTCTCCTTATCTGCTTCAGGGATACCTGTCAGTCGGGTCAGTCTCTTAATATAGTCACACATGTCCTGAAGGTTTTGTTCTATCTTTTTAAGTTTCCTTTCTATGTTTTTAACAGATTGGGTTAGTTCTAGATTTTGGTCTTCAAGTTCTGAAATTCTTTCTTCTGCGTGGTTAATTCTGCTTTCCATGCTTGTCAGCTTATTATTTATTTCATTTATTGTATTCTTTATAGTTTACATCTTAGCCATTCTTTCTTTAATGTTTCCATCTTGTTTTTCTTGGTTCTTATTCATCTTTTCCATCCATTCCTTGATCTCGGCATTTGTAGTTTGAGTTCTGAAGTCTGTATATTTGTGGACTATCCTCTTGGACTTTGTGTGGTGCCTGTGGTTGTTTGGTTTTTCTTCATTTGTGGTTGTTTTTATTTTTTTCTTACTTCCATTGCTCAGTGAGAAAGGGAGTAGTTTTCATTTAATTTTGCTCAACCTCCTATTCTTCCTTGAATAAAGCCTCTGGGCTAGTTCAATTTTTGGAGCTGGGTTGGAGCAGGGGAGCTATGTTACTCCCTTAGAGATTTGAGATTTGAATAAAGTGTGTTAGGGGTTATTAAGATTCAAAGACTGTCTGTGGATCGCAATGTTTGCTGATTGGTGTGTGGGCCCCCAAGGGTCTACTTTCCACCACCTTACAGTATGTCCATATAACGGGAACATATGTATCTTCTCTGGGTACAAAATAACATGAAGGAAGGGAAAAGAGTTAATAAAGAGAGACCATGGAGAGGGTGACAATGGAGCAAACAAAGGAGAAAAGGGAAAAGATACAAACCAGCAAACACGGAAACAAGCAAAGAGAGAGAGAAAAAGAAAAAGGGAAAGAAAACCAAACCAAAGCAGTGACAAAACAAAACAAAACAAAACAAAAAACAAAGAAAGAAGGAAAAAAAGCACAGAAACAAACAAACAATAACCCCAAAGATACTAAAACCACCAACATGAGGAAAGTTTCGCATTCATATATAGCTTTATTGGACAGAAAGAAGAAGTAGAAGGGGTAAAACAGAACAAAATGCCAACTCCCAACAAGCTATATTAAAAAAAAAATAAGTAGAGACACATAGGTACAAAAAAATAAAAAATAAAAAAAACTTATGTAACTTTTGAGTACTCTCTTTTGGTACTTTCGAGACTTCAGATTTCTTGTAGGAGTGACCCAAGCACTGCTTCTCTTAGCTGGCAGCAGAGGGGAGGAGTTTCCAAAGGGAGGAACTTCCAACTTTTAAATATGTACCCTTGTTCACCCCTTGCAGTTGTGGAGAGGCTGGAAGGTGTCCCTGGCTGATCCACCTACGTTTAGCCTTCTCCATGTGTGCTGATCCTAACATTACGCACCTGAGTCATACACCTCACAAATCACTGGGGAAAGGGTATAGGGTCACCTTAAAACTGACCCCTACTCATCCACTGTGAGTGGAGACTGGGTTCTTAGATTGCAGTGCAGACTGCAAATGTTTCATTCAACTCTAACTCCCTGTTTACCCTGTGGAGTAAGTGTAAGGCTGCAAACTACCATCAACTGATCTGCTTATGTTCAGGTCTCTCCGTGCATGTTGCTCAGAAAGTTGCTCACCTGAGTCACACATCTCATGGATCACTGGGGAAAAGGGTGCTGGGTCATTTTAAAACTCACTGCTATTTTGCTGTGATCTAGAGCTGGGCTCTTCTGCAGGGCTGCTGAGCCAGACCATAAATGCTTCAGTTGGGAGATGGGGCATCTGGGTCTCTGCTGGAACTCTGGTAGGGTTACTCTAGTATTTTTTCTTGCAGTTCATGTTGCTAGTGTCTGACCTGGGATGAAGGCTGCAGCAGTGTCAGGAGGCACTTGTTTCAGGTAATTAAAATTAACCATTTTAATTCTCTTTCTTTTTTCCTTTCTTGGTGGTGCTGTAGAGATGGTGCCTTCTCTGGGTTGAAGAGCATGCTGAAGTCTGAAGAGCTGCACAGGGAAGCTGCCTATGCAGACCGCAGTCCTCTCTGTTCCACATCTCCTCTCAATCAAACATTCACACAACTTTTGCTGACACCCTAGAGTGAACACTGGTCTCTTGATCCGTTCATTATGTGGAGACTCATGCACTCCAACCACCTCTGTCACCATCTTGGAATCCCCTTCCAAGTATCTTTTTTGATAAAATATAAGATTTCAAAAAGTAAGACCTCATAATTTTTAATTAATAATATAATATTCATATATTTCAAACTGTATAGTATCCTGCCATTCAAAACATGCAATATTATATATAAATTTATTAAACTAGATAAGTATATGAATACCAAAATTAAGAAATGATCTTCTAATTTCAAATTGTCACTAGGATATTTTCATATTTCACCACAATCTAGAAAATAGTGTTCACATGTCACAGACATTGTCCAAATGAACTTTAACAGAGGTAAAAATAATTTACACTGTAATGGCATGAACATACTAGGCATTTGATGCAGATAGTATTATATTGTTTATTTTAAAAGGTTAGCCCAGGGAGAAACAGAAAACAAAAAACAAAAAAACAAAAAAAAAATCCTCTGAAGGTTTTTGTCTCCACCCTTAAACTGACTCATCATTATTATTAAGGAAGTATATGAAAGAATAGTAAATGAATTTTAGAAAGCTGTACTTATTGTACCTAGTACCAAAAAGTAAAAAAAAGAGTAAAGTGGTTATTTTAAAAAAGTAATTTGCCTATATGAACTGAAATTTACTAAATTAAGCTTCCTATTGATGTGAAAATTTTAATTCATAAAGTAATTATATTTTTCTGGGGTTCACAGTTATATTAATATTTGAATCTATATATGTATGTAATTATTAATTTTTAGAACAAAATTACACCTAAACACTAAAAATTAAAACTTTTTTTAACTAGAAAGAATACTGGTTTTTATTGTGCATTAAACCTCAAGCAGTATGACATAGCAGAAAAAGTATAGGAGATATAATATATTGGCTATAATTACAGTTTTACCTATACTATTCCCCCTGGACAAGTCCTTTAACTTCTCTAACATCTGCTTTCTTCATCGATAAATGGAAGTTTTAGACTAACCAAAGTTTAATCTCATGTATTTTTCAATGAACTAAACTTTCCAAAATCTATAATGATATATACCCATATATTTTAAAGGTATATTCTAAAGTAGTGTCATAGAATACTGTATTTGAAAAAATCTCTTTAACAAACACTATATTCCTTGATTTATTGGTATATTTTATCACAGCAGCTCAATTAAATTTTTGAGCAAAAATATTGAATTATTTTTATATAGGAGCAATGTGATTTTTCCTTAGTCAAAAAGAGGTGCCAAGAACTAAAACAATACATTTTACAATATTCTGGGGCAGTATCACTAGGACTATAAAAATGACTAAACGAAAACTGCCAAATTTAGTTTCAAAACTATGGTTCGTACCATGTTTTTGTTAAGTTTCCTGTCTTAGAACACACTATTTTACCTAAAAATAAACTTCTTTTTCCTATTACATGTAACAGGACATATTATACCTCAGCACCTTTGGCACCAAAAGAATGATGCTCTGAGAATTGAAAGTTGTTGGTGTTTCCTAAGGTCTACAATTTCATTAGTATGAGATATGCTTGAATGATCTTTATTGTAATTGGTTCTAATCTTTTTCTTTCTGATAGAATTCAGGCCTAAAAATATGAGCAACATCTATAATATATTACTATATCCATAGACTGGATTAGTTGATGAAAACTTGCGGCTTAGACCAGATTCTTAAAATAAAATTTGTACTTTGAGGATCATTACTTCACCAAGACAATAAAAATAAAATATATTTATTAGGTCAATTGTTACTAATTAGAGGATTGCAATGGCAACTATTACTTCTCCTGGACTATTTTCATATGCTGCTTGTTTATTTTTCCAGGAACACCAACAGAGTAGAAACTTTCCTTGTTCCATGCCTTTTAAGACCAGGATACATGAACAATGGTACATTTGCTATGTCTCAGACACATACATGCACACACAAGTCTGTACACACACACACACACACACACACACACACACACACACACACACACACACACACACACACGAACTTTAAGCTTTCACTTACCTCTCTAACTCCCAGGAAGAATTTTTAAAATTTTGGAAAAAAATTGGGTAAAAAAGCTCCTTCTTGCAAATGTAGAGGTCAAGGATTCCTGTAGTAAGTAAAACTTAGATGATAATAAAAAACATCTTTTAAGCCGGGCTCGGTGGCTCAGCCTATAATCCCGCGCCTTTGGGAGGCTGAGGTGAGTGAATTGCCTGAGCCCGCTGGTTCGAGACCCGCCTGGACAGCGAGACCTCATCTCTACAATAAATCAAAAAATCAGCTGGGCGTGGTGGCTCATGCCTGTAATTCCGGCTACTCGGAAGGCTGAGGCAGAAGGATCGCCGGAGCCCAGCAGGCCGAGGCTGCGGTGGCCGGGAGCGGCCACTGCACTCCAGTCTGGGTGACAGAGTGAGACTCCAACTCAAAAAAAAAAAAATATCTTTTAAGAACATTGCATTTTAAAATCAGAGATCTATTGAATTATGGCTATAAAATTTTCCATACATCATTTAGTTTACTCAAACAGTTTTGTTTTACACTAGTAAAAATAAAACATACTTCGTAATAAATTACTACAAAGTTTTAAACATGGTTTATGATTAAGTAATTTTACTTGTGAAAGCATCATGGGTCTCATGAGAAAATTATAGCAAAATATAAATCGAAATTCAGATGATATTTTATAGTTGGCCACTCTCAAGTGTTTATCAACAATCTTTTATTTTATCTTTCCTTATTCTAATTCTGGTCAGTTGCCTGTGTTGCTGTAAATACAAGTGGAAGTCACTGAATACTAATAATATATTTTTAGTATAATAATCTTCAAATTAGATCAGTAGGTGTCATGAATGGTACATCACTGGAATAAAAACTCTAATAAATGGTTATAATTATAAAGTACAATCTTGGTAATTTTATTGTAATTTGTATCAAGTCTTTTTTTTTTAAGCTATAGAAGTTATATCTTACTTTAAAATACCACAGTCACATACATAAAGAAATGTTTGATCAACCAGAGGTTTTCAAACTCTGTTAAAATTACATTTTTTGGTTTCTGGAATTTTTCAGCTTACGTGTTTTCCATATTCTAGATTTATATTAAACAATGCCTCATGGTATATAATTTGTTCTTTTACCTGCTAGAAGATCATCAATGAATGTATAACCTGATTATATTGAAGAAAAAACAGAACAATCTCTGATGATTAATGTGCATAGAAATTTCTGTTTTTATTGATGAGGAAAAGGAATTTTTCTTTTTTACATGGTTAGACTACATAGGAAATTAATTCAGAAAAGTAAACTTATTTGAAAAATTACTCCAAACAAATAAATGAAGAATTATTTGGGTCTCTGTCTAAAAGTAGTAATCAAATATCATCAATATTGACACAAAACTCAAATCACTTTTACTCATACAGATTTTCTAGGAACATAATTAGTTATAAATTTAGTTAAGTAGTCTTGGGGATATTGCTTCCCTAAAATGAAAAATGTAATTGGTACAGGAAGTATTATGAATGATTTTAAATAAAAGAAAGAGGAATATATGTCAATTCCCTAAAACATATTGATTAAAATCTAAGATATGTGCTGTATGTGTGTGTGTGTAATTTTGAACTTTTCATAAAATAAACTATGGCATACTATAAATTATTTTATATAGTTTTTCAAGATTATTGTATGACAGGTTATGGGAAAGCAGAACATTTGGTGACAATCTAACTAAAACCAGCATACTTGGATGTTAGTAACGTTGCTTGTGGTCATTTGAAGCATAATAATCAGGTAGTACAGTACTACAAACTAAATCAAGCATCTATGATAAAATCAATATTTCTAAAGTTGAAGTAATACTATATATATATAATTAGTCACTTTGAAAATTAAAAAAAAATCTGTTGAATAGCTTGAATCAAGTAGCAGCTTAATATGCTCTTACAGTGTATGTCAACAACCCCTTCCATTTTCATCAATCTCATGCACACCTATGGGAGTATTAAAATCACCACATCTGGTTATTCGGTAGGCTTTTATCAGATATTTATGTCTCATTTAGGAGTTATGCAAAGACACACTACTCTATGGTGGAGTACTTTATTTTTATTGGTGGCTTTCTTTCAATCCACCTTTCAATTTCTTCAAATCTGTCATACTTTGGTTCTGTGCAGCTTTACCAAAATTACATCTGACTCTACACACTATGGTCTCATGACCTGTCTATTTTTAGACAGAATACTGTTTTGTTGGGCTGATATTGATTCACTGTCTAGATTTCAAAGAAAAAACTATTTCCCTATAGGCACATTCCTGACCAAACATAAACAAACATAAAAAAAGAAAAGAAAAAAGAAAAACAATTCCACATTTTCCTCTCTAAACTCAGACTTAAGCATTTTGCTATGTATACATTGTTCCGAAAGTCTTACAAAATCATGACATTATAGCTAGGAGTCTGCCAACAAATTTAGATAATTCTCTGAAAATTATTTCCTGAAGACAATAACAACTCTGTGGTTTCATAATAATTATATATAATAGCATATTACACCTCAAATGAGTCTCTCTGTTGAGTCCCTAACAAATAATTTGTAGAAACTAAAACAAAACAAAACACAAAAAACGCTTACTTTTACATTTTTGAAAAATCTCTAGATACTTTTTAATACTTTTGGCCATGGTTACCCAGTTCAAAGTTAATACTTTGCTACAGTATCCTCAATGTGATCTTGATTTTCTTCATCATGAAATGAAGGTTCATTTTTTTGTCTCTGTGCACTGTTTTTACTTTTCCTCTGAGATGCCCTGCCTTCCAGAGGGGTCAATACATACAGTTGTTTGGTGCTTTTATTCATTTATTCCTGACTCTTTCTTGGACAACCTCCTCGATAGAAATTATATTTTATAGATACTCAAAGGCTATACACTGAAGCAAATAATTTTTCATCTTATAATGAGTTGTATATTATAATGTAAAAGTCTAAAAAGGACTTTGGAACTCTGGAGATGAAGTCCAGTATCAAGAAAGTGAGAATAGCCTAGACAATGAACATTTTAAAAATTAGATTTGTAGTCAAAATTCAATTTGAGCTGCGTTCTCATATGTAAACTTTTGAGTTCAATTCAATCAATTTAGAAAATATCAATTTATCACTCTGGCCATGGAATATGATTAAGATCTTACACTTAGGTGTGATGCCTTTTATCTCAAAGAATGGCAAAAAACTTTAAGTTTATAAAGTGAGCCCTAGACATTTTGGAGATGGAACCTCATGAACTCAGACAAAACTGTGATATATGGATAATATTTGGTGCTCCTGGACAAATTTTCTGGATTAAAACCTCCACTTCCTGAAGTAGTTAAATGCAAATCAAAGCTGAGGCAATGGTCCTTCTTAGGAGGTCATGAAAATTTCTGTTGTTTTACTATGTAATCTTTTCAAATAGGACCTGATAATTAAGATTCCCAAAGATTCAAAAGATGAACATCCCAGCCAGGAGAATGAAGAAATCTGCAAACACAATCATTGAACTAAAAGATGCATCAAGATTTAGGTAAAAAGTTGAAGTAAAGCAAGGACTTAGAAAGTGCTTGATCTCTATTTTTGTGTCAACTTATAACACCAATGCCACAAATTATATATTCCCTGTCTCTCTGCATTGGGACACATAAAAAGAACTTCAGGATTCCAGTGTGCATTAAGGACAAAGGTTGTGGTGACACATTTCCAACATTTAATAAATCTGTAAGCCGGGCTTGGTGGCTCAGCCTGTAATCCCGTGCTTTGGTAGGCTGAGGTGAGTGGACTGCCTGAACCCGTGGGTTCACGACTCACCTGGGCAACTTGGCGAGACCTCATCTCTACAATAAAATTAAAAAATTAACCAGGTGCGGTAGCGCATGTCTGTAGTTCCAGCTACTTGGAAGGCTGAGGTGAAAGGATCGCCGGAACCCAGCTAGTCAAGGCTACAGTGGCCGGGAGCGGCCACTGCACTCCAGTCTGGGCGACAATGTGAGACTCCAACTCAAAAAATAAAAAATAAAAAATAAATCTGTGAATGCTGTGACTAGAGATATTGTGACCACAATTTTTAAACTAGTAGATACCGGCATATAGTGCTGCTTTATAAATATCTTTTAATTGAATGAAATTAACAAGTCCACCCAAAATTTGTTGTTCTCGGAAATTTACTAGAGAGGTCTTTTCAGGTATTTTTCCTTCAGTTTGAGCACCGACCTGTTGATTAGTAGTGCCATATTTGAATAGTATGACCAGAGAGTTATATTTACTTCAGATGAAGAGATTTAAAAAAAAATGCATATCCTACCTACATGATATATGTAGTACTGTTACTTATAAAATAAAAACATATAAACTATAAAAATGAAGAATTTATTTTATTTTTTTATTTTTTTTTGAGTTGGAGTCTCACTCTGTCGCCCAGACTGGAGTGCAGTGGCTGCTCCCGGCCATGCAGCCTCGACCTGCTGGGCTCCGGTGATCCTTCCGCCTCAGCCTTCCAAGGAGCCAGAATTACAGGCATGCGCTACCACGCCCAGCTGATTTTTTTTTATTTATTGTAGAGATGAGGTCTCACTGCCCAGGCTGGTCTCGAACACGCGGGCTCAGGCAATCCACTCACCTCAGCCTCCCAAAGGCGCAGGATTACAGGTTGAGCCACCGAGCCTGGCTTGTTTTGTTTCTTTTATAAACACGCTCAACCCTCATCACTTTCTTTCTCCAGTTTTTCCAAAGTCATTTATTTTCCTCTAGTTGATACTATCAGTTTTCTCCTGGTTAAAGCACAGATGATAAATACATCATCAATGTAGTTTTAAAGATGAGATTTTGAGCCCTACATATCTTCAAAATTTACCCAGCATAATTGTACTTTCTAATGCCTTCTGGTTCCAAAGCTACTGTATCATGTAGCTTTTCTTCTCTTTTAATTAAGGAAAGATGAAGAGATCATCATCTCAACAGTACTTAATTTACTCTTGGCTGTTTAAGAGGATGACTTTCTTATTCTTTCTGCACATATAAACAAAGCAAAATGTCTTGAAACTGATAAATAGGCATCTTCACAGCTTACAATAACTACAGTTCTCTTTGTAAATGGTAACTTGCTTGCAAGTCTCAAATTCTGGTGGTGCTAGAAGTACAAATGACAACTGCTTTTAGTAGTCACATACTGCTAGCTAAAGCACAATGGGGACTATGCCACACACAAACACTAGTTGTTTTGATGGCATGGCATCTTCTACTTTATAAAAAACCCCTAATCTTTTTCAAAGTGTTGGCTCTGAAATCTGAAACTTCTCAAAACATTTTCTGATCTCTGCAAGTCTAATAACCGCTACTGAAGATTTCGAAGGAAATGGCATCTTGCACAAAATTATTTTTTGAACTCTTTTTCAACTAAATCACATAACAGATGGAGGTGGGAGAGAGTTTGCACTCCCAGAAAAAATAATCGAAATGAGAACAGAAAATAAAAGGCAGATGATTTATCACAAGCTTACACAAAATTTTAAACTTCTAAAACAACAACTAAAAGGGAAAATCTTAAGCTTGCAAATAGTTTGGTATGTGTATAAAGCAATAAGACAATTCTTTATACATAGTGTTTTTAACTTTTTAATTTACCAGAGCCCCTTTATCTAACAACAATCACTGCCAGAAACCCAGCAGCTAAACCTCCTTCAAAAAAAGTTCTGCTCTACTTGAAGTAAAGATGAAAAATTGTCCTCCCTGCTTTGTCTCACCTTAGACTGGCACCCATAGCTCTTCTTGGGAACTCAAAAGCCCAGAAAGCATGTTAGAACTACTACAATTTCATCATAGATGTACTTTTGTTACAGGAACACATTTAGATTTATGTTTTACTGTGACCATTTGCTTCTGTACACTTTTTGCTCATAACTGACAAAATTTCCAAAGATAAATGACACTGAATATGTTTAGCACTTATCTCAGGTTATTAGTAATGTCTAGTCTGATACCTTATTAAAAAAAAAATCAATGAGTCGGTTGCTGTGGCTCATGCTCTTAATCCCAGCACTTTGTGAGGCTGAGGCAGGAGGATTGCTTGAGCCCAGGAGTTTGAGACTAGCCTGGGCAACATAGCAAAATCTTGTCTCTACAAAATAATAATGATGATGATGATGATGATGATGATGATGATAAATTAGCTGGATATGGTGGTACTTACCTAGAATTTCCATCTACTCAAGAGACCGAGGCTGGGGATTGAACCCAGGAAGCTGAGACTGTGGTGAGCTGTGAGCATGCAACTGCTCTCCAGTCTGGGTGACAGAGTGAAACCCCTGACTCAAAAAAAATTAATGCATATTTACTTTAGTTTTTTCTTTTTAAATTTGTTCAAAGTTAATCAAGCACATGGCTTCAGGTATTAGTTTTCAAAGTCTGTTTAAAAAGGCAATTTTCTGCCACCCCCTTCCCCAAAGGCATCCCACTTTCAACAATTTGGTTGCTTCCTTTGGTGTTTAGATAGGTTCACTAACATAACTTGCTTATATTACTACTTCTTGATTTTCAGATTTAAACATTTTATAATGCATTTTCCATTAAAAAATAAATGGCAAAAAAGCTTCATTCTCTTTCTTCTATCTCTCTCAAACACAAATGCCAAGTTACTATTACTATATTCTACCATTGTACTCATGTGAAAATTTGATTAAGATCAATATTTGTTTTATATCACTGTGACAATGACATGCCATGCTAGTCACAATTCAGCCATGTTGTATACAATGATTACCATTCATTTTCTTTCATGCCTAACTTTTAAATTTTTCTTGGAGTTGATCATTATTTTAGATTTTTCTTTGTTTAATTTCCTGTTGACTCAAATGTCAATACCCTCCTTTGTTTTGTAATTATCATTCTAATGTGTTCAAATACATTAGATATTCTCATAATTTATGCTTTAAAAATCTCTCTGAAGGCTACTGACCTACTACAATTTGGAGTGCTACTCTCTAAGCCTATAGCAAGCTCTTGTCTTATAATTTCCCTTCACTCTCACCTGGTTTTTTAATTAATTTTTTTTTTGATCCTCTAATTTACCTCCTGTGTCTTGGTAAAAACCCATCCATTAATAGTTTCTTAGGAACAATGCATAAGATTTTATTTTCAGGAATAAAGCACGTCTGCAAGAAAGTTAATCCACCTTTACACTTTAATAGTTCATAGTTAGAATTCAAGATTGGCAATTATTTCTTTTTTTAATTTTAAGGACACCCTTCATGTTTTCTCCAGCTGCCAACTTGCTTTTGTGAAGTACAATCACCTTCTGATTATATTTTGAATTAACGAAAGAATTTTTGTCTATTTCCCAATCTCTGAATGCTCATAGGATTTATCTTTGTCTTTATAAAATTTTTAAATAGTAGTTAAGTGTCCTTGAGATCAAATCACAGTTCTGTATGTTGACGCTAATTACTTCATCACTGTAAGGGTCTTATATATAAACTAATCTCATTTTAAAAATGAGGATGGTAATGATATGCATCTCTTGGAGATGTTGTGTGCATTAAAATAGGTTAATACATAAAAAAGTGTTTAAAACAGTGGCTGGCATGCATGGAGCAAGTGCTCAGTAAATATTAAATATTACTTTTTTATGGGTTCATTTTCTAATGTTGAGCTGGAACTTGATAAACAATCTAGAAACTCATGTACTTTAGAGCTGTAATCGCATCTACTTGGAAAGCTGAGGTGGAAGGATAGCTTGAAGCCAGGTGTCTGAGACAAGCCTGGGCAATATAGCAAAACTCTGTCTAAAAAATAAAAAAAAAAGAAAACGAAAAAGAAATGAGTTTCTAAGATTAAAAGATACATTTCAATAACCATTAACATAGTCTTCCACTATTTACCTTTAAGAAACCATTCTCACCTAAGATCTTTGATGAATGTTCTATTTCATTGATCTCTTAGGGACTACAAATAGTATGAAAAATTTTTTATTTTTTTGAGTTGGAGTCACTCTGTCGCCCAGACTGGAGTGCAGTGGACACTCCCGGTCACTGCAGCCTCGACCTGCTGGGTTCCGACGATCCTTCCGCCTCAGCCTTCCAAGTAGCTGGAACTACAGGCACGCGCTACCACACCCGGCTGATTTTTTATTTATTGTGGAGATGAGGTCTCACCAAGTTGCCCAGGCGGGTCTCAAACCTGCGGGCTCAGGCAATCCACTCACCTCAGCCTCCCAAAGGCACGGGATTATAGGCTGAGCCACCGAGCCCGGCTTAGTATGAAACATTTAATATTAGTTCAACCCTCTGCAAACAAATCAAAACTTAAAATCAAATAATTTTCAAAATACCTTATTTTTATCTCACAATATTTTTTCTTTAAAACAATCAAACCAGACGGGTTTCTTTTGCTAATGTCTACTAGTATTCAGAAAAACAGACTTTTTCAGTAAAAATTTTAAAAACCACTGACTTGTGGCCAGTAATAAAGCCTATTCACCTGTAATGGGTTATCATGATTAATGAAGTTTTAGCTATGCAGAACATAATAACCATCTGTACATTTGCTATCAAGTATTAATGATAAAATCGCTAACAAAGTAGCTAACAGAGTAAAAATAGAAAATAGTTATTATTTATGCAGAACAATTTTTTCATGGTCTAATCCATTGCAATAATCTAATCATCCTATGCAAAGAACATATTAACTTATTAACAATTATAACTGCAAGGTTAATTTTCCATATACTGCACAAAAAATTCAGCTCTTTTATGTTTACTTTGACTTAAAATGAAATTTAATGTCACTTATAAACTGTTGGCGGAATTGCTACTATTATATAACCAATTGGTAAATGTATTAAAATAATGGATAATAAACTCTTCCTTTCTCTCTTTCATATCTTTTGCCCACTTTTTGATAGGGTTGTTTGTTGTTGTTGTTGTTGTTGTTTCCTTTCAGCTCATTTGAGTTGCTTGTAGATCCTGTATATTTGGTCTTTGTCAGATATGCAAATAACAAAATTTTGTTCCCATTCTGTGGATAGCTCCTTTCCTCTCTTAATGGATTTTTTTGCTGTGTAAAAGCCCTTCAGTTGAATGAGACTCCAGTTGTCTCTCTTAGCCTTTATAGTGTTTGTTTTTGGGGATGTGATCAGCCCTTGCTGAGGATTGTTTTGGCTGTTTGGGCTATTTTTGCTTCCATATGAATTTCTGTGTTGTTGTTTCCCAGTCCAAGAGAAAGGATGTGAGTCATTTGATCAGTATTGCATTAAATCTGTACATTGCCTTGTGTAGGGATGAATATCTTGACACTATTGATTCTTCTAATCCATGAGCAAGGGATATTTTTTCCATTTTTTGTGTCATCTTTGATTTATTTGAGCAATGTTTTGTAGTTCTTATTTTAAATTTCTTTCATTTCTCTTGTTAGGTGGATGCCAAGGTGCTGCTTTTTTGTGTGTGACTATTGTGAATGGAATTGTACTTTTTATTTGGTTCTCTGCCTGCTTGTTACTGGTGTATAGAAATGTAACTGTCATTAGCACATTGATTTTGTACCTCAAAACATTATCAAAATCATTTACCAGTGCAAGGAGTCTTTTAACAGAGTCTCCTGAGTTTTCAAGGTATAGAATCATATCATCTACAAGGAGGGATTGCTTAACTTCCTATTTGGATACTCCTGATTTCCTTCTTTTGCCTGATTGCTCTAGCAAGGACTTCCAGTACTATGTTGAACATGAGGGCTGAGAGTAGGCATCCTTGTCTTGTTCCTGTTCTAGGGAGGAATGCTTTCAATTTCTGCCCATTGAGCAAGATGTTTACTATGGTTTTATCATAGATGGCTCTTAACATTTTTAGGAATGTTTTTTCTATGCCCAGGAGTTCAAGGGTTTTTATTAAAAAGTCATGCTGAATTTTTGTAGAATGCTTTTTCTGCATTTAGTGATATAATCATGCTGTTCTCATTTTTGCAACTATTAATATTGAATTACATTTATGTCTTACAAATGTTGAACCAGCCCTGTATCCCAGGGATTAAGCCTACCTTTTCATGGTGGATAATCCTTGAGATGTGTTTTTGGATGTGATTTGTTAGAATCTTATTGAGAATTTTTGCATCTATGTTCATCAAAGAAATTGGCCTATAATTCTCTTCCCTGTTGAGTCTTTGCCAGGTTTGGGTATCAGTAAGATGTTGGCTTCATAAAATTATTTAAGGGAGAGTTCCATCTTTCTTGATTACCTGATTATTAATATCAATTTCACCTTGCATGATTTGTAGAATTCAGCAGGAAAGCCATCTGGTCCAGTGCTCTTTTGTGGGTAAGTAGATGTCTTATGATGTAGTTGGTTTCCTGGATTATTATTGGTCTGTTTAAGGTTGTGCTCCATTTCCTTTAGGTTTTCAAGTTTATTTACATATAGGTGTGCATAGGAATCTCTGATATTCTTTTGAATTTCTTAAGGTAAGTTGTTATTTCACCGTTGTGCTTCTAATTGTGTTTATTTGGACAGTCTCTCTCTCTCTATCTCTCTCTCTCTCTTTTTTTTTTTGTTAATCTGGTCAGGGTTCTGTCAATCTTGTTTATCCTTTCTAAGAATCAGCTTTTTTTATTTTTGATTTTTTTCTATTATATTTTTGTCTTCTATATCTTTGAGTAGAGACTTTAACTTGTTGGTCTGGATTCCTCTGCTAAAGGTAAGATTTTGGTAGTCTTGCCTTCCAGTTCCCTTAGGGGTGATGTTAAGCTATTAACTTATGATATTTCTGTTTTCTTGAAGTGTGTTTGCAATGTTATGAATTTTCCTCTTAATACTACATTCATGGCATCCCAGAATTCTGATAAGATGTGTCTTTGTTTTTTATTTTTTTCATGAATCTTTTTATTTCTGTTGTGATTTCTGTGCTGACCCAGAACTTCTGGGTCAGTAGCATGTCACTTAATGCTCATGTCTTTGTGTGTTTCAGCAGCATGTCACTTAATGTTCATGTCTTTGTGTGTTTGGGGTAATACTATTGGTGGCGATATTTATTTGTATTGCACCGTTCTGAAAAGATGTATGGCATCATGTTTACCTTTTAAAATTTGTTTATGCTTAACTTGTGCCTGATAATATGATTGATCTTGGAGAATGTCCCATGTGCTGATGAGTAGAATATGCTACCTGTGGTTGTTGGTTGTAATGTTCTGTAGATGTCCATTTGGTCAAGTGTCACACTTAGGTTCCAGATCTTACTGATTTTTTGTCTCAATGATCTATCTAGAGTTGTTAGTAAGGTATTTAGGTCTTCAACTATGACTGTGTGGGAGTCAATGTCCTCTCTTAGCTTATTGAGTAGTTGATTTATATAACCAATTATACTTCTGGGTTGGTACTTCTGGGTTGGGTGCATATTTGTTTAGAATGGATATTTATTGCTGGTGGATTGAGACTTTTATCATTATGTAGTGTTCTGCATCTTTTTTAACTTTTGCTGGCTTGAAGACTGCTTTGTCTGATATTAGAATAGCTATTCCTGCCTTCTTCTATTTGTCTGAAAGTTTATTTTCCAACATCCAATTTTGTGTCTTTGTATGCCCTTTGCAGTGAGATGAGTTTCCTGGAGGAAGAAGATTGTTGGATCATGCTTTTTTGTCTAGTTTGCCACTCTGTGTCTTTTCAGTGATCTATTTAGCCCATCCACATTTAGGTTGATTATTAAAATGTGAGTTTATCCCTACCATGGAGCTTTTAGAAGGTTTCTTTGTTTCCTTTTAACTTTTGTATTTACATATTGTGTGCTTTAGTTTTATGGTTGCTCTGTTAACTCTGTGTTTGCCTGTACTTTCGTGATGGGTATGACTCTTATTTTTTTTTCTCTTTGAGACCTTCTAAAGTGTCTCCTGAAGGACTGGTCTGGAGGCAGCATATTCTTTTAAGGATTCTTTCAAAGGTTTTAAATTCCCCATTATTGATGAAACTTAGCTTGGTGGGGTAGGAAATTCTTGGTTGGAATTACTCATCTCTAAGCATGTTAAAAATTGAACTCCAGTCTCTTTTAGCTTATAGTGTTACTACAGATAAGTCTGGACCAATTCTGATGAGTATTTCCTGGTAGGTAGCCTGATCTTTGTCTCTCACTGCCTTTAGGATTTTTCTTTCATGCTTGTTTTGTGGAGGTGGATTACTATGTGTCTAGTGGTTGGTTTTCTCATGTGTTGCCTTGTGAGGGTTATCTGAATCTCTTGTACTTTAATGGTCACATCTCTGGTGGAATAAGGAAAGTTTTTTTAGATGATCTAATGGAATGCTTGTTTCAAGTTGTTCTTCATTTTCCTTTCTGCTTCAAGGATGCCAATCAGGCATAGGTTTGGTTTTGTCACGTAATTGCACATCTCGCAGAGGTTTTGCTATTTCCTTTTAAGCTTTTGTCCTGTGTTTTTTAACAGATTGGATTAATTTCATATTATGGTCTTTAAATTCTGAGATTCTTTCCTCTGCTTGGTTAACTGTACACTCTATGCTAGTTAGTTTGTTATTTATTTCAAGAATAGTGTTCTTGATTTCCATTATTTCAGAATGGGCATTTTTTTGGAATTGGCTGCCTCCTTTGCAATTTCATTGAATTTCACTTCTTGTTTCTCTTGGCTCCTGTTCATTTTTGCTATACAATCTCTGATTTCTGTGGGTGTCTTCAGTAGCAAGTCGTTCTGGGAGCTTTTCATTATTTGTGCCCCAAAGACTGGTTTTTTGAGTTCCTTCTCTTTAAGCTACATGCATTTGTTTCATTGATTTTTTTCTCATTTGTGACAGGCCTCTTTCCTTCTCTGTAATTCCATCACTCAGTGAGAGAGAAAGAAGCATTCACTTCTAATGGTTGCTCCACCCTGTGGCAGGATACCATAATTGCATATTCTCTTTCCCTCTGCTAAGTTAGTCCAATGAGTTTTCAGTCCCTGTGTGCTGGGAAGGGGTGAACTGATTCATTGTATAATCTCTCACCCCTCTCCTTCACTGAGCAGAGCCTTTGACTCAGTTGGAGCCTGGAACTGGGCAGGGGCTTGGATGCTCAGAATCCTGCACCTGTTGTTACTTTCTGGTCTCTGTGTATTCAAGGTGACCCCCTTGCTGGGTGCAAGGTATATTAGTGGCTAGATCTCTATGCTACCCTGCTCTGCACAGAGGCACCAGTCTGCATTTCCTCTAGTTGTCAGCAGCAGGTGTGTCACACAGATTCACTCTGCAGGTTTTTTTTTCCTGCCTGGGAAGAGGCTGCTAGGGTGGCCGTGGCATTGGGCAGGTTCAGTCCACTTTAATTTGGCTGTGGTTGCCTCCTGCCATGTCCTGACTAAAGTTTCTGCCAGTGCAACTGACAGCCTGCTTGCAAATGAGGGGAGGTGAACTGATTCAAATTATCAAAATCAATCACTCTTCTCCTTCACCAAGCAGAGTTTCTACATTTGTCAAAGCCTGAAGAAGGGTGGGAGGTGGGGAGCCTGGTGTCCCATGTCTGCCACTATTTTCTGGTCTCTGTGTGCCCAAAGATGCCTCCACTGGGTGCTGTGCATATTGTCTGTCTAAAAGTATTCAGTCAATCAATGACTGGATCCCCAATCTTCATCTTGCTAGGCAAGAGAGGTGCTGATCTGCTGCTCCACGATGGTCATTTTAGATTTCCAGGAATCTGTTGTTTTTTTGTTTTGTTTTGTTTTGTTTTTTAAAAATCGTGTTGGTTTTAGCTCTGACATTTATTATTTCTTTCTTTCTATTTACTTTGGATTTAATATTTTTATTTTTCTAGCTTTCTTGGCTGAAAGTTTAGACTGAATTTAAGATGCTTCTTAAATTTTCTCACTTTTACAATTAATGTTATATATTTTACTTAAACATTGTTTATTTAATTCTTCAAATTTTGATAAATTGCATGTTCAGTGCCATTTAGTTCATAATTCTTTTTGGCCAAGTGAGATGACAAACATCTGTAATTCCAATACTTTGGGATGCTGAGGTAGGAGGAGAGCATGAGCCAAGGAGTTCAAGATCAGTCTGGGCACCCAAGTAAGGCATCATCTCTATAAAGAACAAGCAAACAAAAAATTAACCAGGTATGCTGGTGCATGTCTTATACACTTGATGGGGATGTAAATAAGACAGCCACCATAAAAAACAGTATGAAAATTTTCTCAAAAAATGAAAAATAGAGTTACCAAACAATACAGCATTTCCTCTACTAGATATCGATAGAAAAGAAATTAAATGAGAATTTTAAAGGGATACTTGCACCTCTGTGTTTACTACAACACTGTTTACAATAGTAATAATATGAGATCAACTCATGTGTCCACCATCAGATAACTGGATAAAGAAAATGTGGTATATTTACACAATGGAATACTATTTGGCCATAAAAAATAGTGAACTTATGCCATTTGCCACAACTATAATGGAAATGAAGGACAGTATGTTAAGTGAAATAAAAAGGCACAGAAAGACAAATACTGCATACTCTCACACAAATGTGGGAGCTAAAATGTTGATCTGATGGCATTAAAGAATATATTGATAGATACCTGATGCTGGAAAGTGTATACAGGTATGAGGATGGTATAAAGAGAGGTTGGATAATGGATACAAACACAGAGTTAGAGAGAAGGAATAAATTCTAATGTTGTATAGCATAGTAGTGTAACTATAGTCAAAAACAATATATGTTAAAAAATAGCTAGAAGAGAATACTTGAAATGTTCCCAACACATAGAAATGATAAATACTCGTCTGGCAAGATAGCAACGGGGAAGCTTGGTCTATGAGACCCTCCGTGAAACAGAACACATAAAGACTCTAGCTTTCTCTTGGGGGGGTCCCATTGTTGGCAGCCTGCTCTTCACATGGAGCTCGGCCACAGATGATGCTCAACCACCTCAGCAGTCTCAGCTGCTGCTGCAGCCACAGATGCCACTGCTGCAACCATTGTATCACCCCACCCATACCTGAGGCAACCCATGACTCCGGACCATGAAGCCCCCCCAAGAACAATCTACTGAAATTGCCACTGCCGCTGCCACTGCCACACCCTATCCCTCATCTGGAGCCAGGCTCATGGAGCTCCTTCCATGCACTGTGAAGTGGCAGCTGCTACCACCACTACTGTTGCCTGTTCCCTCCCATCCTGGGCTGCCTCTGACTTCCACCCCACCAGGCTTGCATTGACTAGCAGTCTCCAGCTGCTGCAGAAAAAGATCAGCTAGAGCGGTGAGATAGTACCACCTCCTGGAGACCCAAGGTAACAACATCAAAATGGGAAAGACAGAAGCCCCTTCCCCTTGCTAAATGGATGCAGGCCAAATCTGAGTGGAGACTTGAAAGGGAGTCCAGATCTGAACCACCCTCCACAGCAGGCCAGGGGCAACTGACCCTAACTGTGAGCAAATCTACCAGTCTGCAAAGAGAGCTATAAATCAGAGCTGAATGGACATTGGACTTAAAGGAAAAGTCTCAGAGTGTGCATGGTTGGTTCTGTTAGTTTGCTGACTTTATTCTATTCTTTTTTTTCCCCTGCAAACCCCATCTTTGTATAGAGGAATAGCACACCAATAAGGAGGCTGGTTAGCTTGTATGTTAGCATCATTGTATGTTTTAGTTTTTTCGTATGGTTATTGGTTAGTTTGTAGTTGTTGTTATTGCTTTTCTTTTTACTTGTTTTAGTCTTTGTGTCTCTTTTCATTTCTTAGTTGGTACTCTTGTCTGTTTTCCCTCTTACTCCTCTCTCTTCACCCCCCTGTTCCCCCCACTCCCTGCTCCATTCTTTTCCCTTTTGTAACCCCATTTTGCTTTCAGGGAGTAAACCTAAAACCCCACTGCATGGACAGATTCCAAGGCAGTGTGAAGTGGGTTTCAGATTATCCATACTCCTGTTGGCATATACTGGAAACTGCAGATAGATTTTGAATCACTGCTCCCCCATAATTAAATCTCAAAGCTGCAATAACGACCATGCCCAACCTACAGATCAACTTCAGAATTGAACAAAGCAAGAGGATACACATAAGGAAGAATAGGAGATTGAACAAACAGAAGTAAAAACAACCCCTCCACCCCTGAATAACAGAATTAAAGAAGACGGGGAAGGGAAGGGAAGGAAAAAGAAGGGAGGAAAAATCTGCAAAAATGAAGAAAAACCAAAAGAAGAATATAGGTCTCTCACAGATCCCTGAGAGGTCAGACACTGAGAAAACTGACTTCGGAATGCAAACAATGAAGAGCCCCCACAATGCCTGGTCTCTAACTACAAACGCAGATATCAAGACATTAATGGAGAGATAAAAAAGAATTGAGGAGAGACAAGAGGAAACTAGGAAGGAGTTGATAACTGAGATAACAGTAGTAAAGAATACTGTGAATGAAATAAATAACAAACTGATAAGCATAGAAAGCAGAAATAGCCAAGCAGGAGAAAGAATCTCAGAACTTGAGGACCAAAATATAGAACTAACCCAAACTGTCAAAAACATAGAAAAGAAGTTTTAAAAGAACAAAACCTTCAAGAGATGAGCGATTACTTCAACAGACCAAACCTAAGAGTAATTGGAATTCCTGAAGCGGAAAGAGAGACAGAGACCACCCTGGAACAAGCATTCCATGAGATTATTCAAGAAAACTTTCCTCATCTCATCAGTGATGTGAAAACTCAACCACAAGAGAGTCAGAGAACCTCTGTAAGACAACAAATGAGAAGACCAACTCTTAGACACATAATAATTCACCTAAACAAAGTAGGTATAAAAGAAAAATTCCTAAAGGCAGCAAGAGAAAAAGGTCAGAGTACCTACCATGGAAGACCAATTAGAACAGCAGCAGGCTGGGCTTGGTGGCTCAGCTTGTAATCCCAGTGCTTTGAAAGGCTGAGGTGAGTGGATTGCCTGAGCCCATGGGTTCGAGACCCACCTGGGCAAGTTGGCAAGACCTCACCTCCACAATAAAAATAAAAAATTAGCCAGGCGTGGGACCATGTGCCTGTAGTTCTAGCTACTTGGAAGGCTGAGGCGGAAGAATTGCCAGAGCCCAGCAGGTTGAGACTGTGGTGGTCAGGAGCGGCTACTGCACTCCAGTCTGGGTGACAGAGTGAGACTCCAACTCAAAAAAAAAAAAAAAAGAACAGTAGCAGATTTATCTACAGAAACCTTCAGGCTAGGAGAGCTTGGAGTCCAATCTTAAAAGTTCTAAAAGATAAACAATTTCAAGCAAGAATAACCTACCCAGTCAAGCTAAGCTTCATCAGTGAAGGAGAATTAAAATCTTTCCCAGACATCCAATCCCTAAGAACCTATGCACACTCCAGACCACCTCTATAAGAAAAACTTAAGAAAGGATTAAACACAGAAGAAAAGGAGAAAAGAATGACAATGTTCTTCACAAGAGTATAGGGAAAAGATGAAAAACACACATGAATCAACCCCCAAACCAAAGAAAAGACAGCAAATAAGCAGGAACAACAACAACTCTATAAAAACTTCATGACAGGAAAAAATCACCACATTTCAATAATTAGCCTGAATATGAATGGACTAAATGCACCACTGAAAAGACACAGAATGGTGAACTGAATAAGAAACCATGACCCCATTATTTGCTGCATCCAGGAGACTCATCTCACTACAAGGGATGCACACAGACTCCAAATTAAAGGATGGAAAATGAGTTGCCAGGCTAGTGGATTACAAAATAAGGCAGGAGTTACAATCTTAATATCAGACAAAATAACCTTTAAACTATTAAAAATTTAAAAATATACAAAAGGACACTACATAATGATAAAAGGTTCAATCCATCAACAAGAAATATCCATCCTAAACATATATGAATTCAAAACAGGAGCACCAGCATTTATAAAACAACTACTCGATAAACTGAAAAAAGATATTAACTCTAACTCTATTATAGCAGGGGACATAAATACCCCACTGACAGCTCTAGATAGATCATCAAGGCAAAAAATCAACAAGGAGATCCAGAACCTAAGCTTGACACTTGGCCAAATGGACTTAGCCAATACCTACAAATTATTCCACCCAACAATCACAGAGTATACATTCTACTCATCACCATATAGAACATATTCCAAGATTGATCACATGCTTAGCCATAAATCAAGTATAAACAAAGTCCACAAGGTTGAAATCTTGCCATGCACATTCTCAGACCACAGTGGAATAAAAATGAACATTAAAACTAACAACATTTCCCCGAAGCCCACAAATATATGGACACTAAACAGCATGATGCTGAACAACAACTGGGTCAACACTGAAATCAAAGAAGAAATTGAAAGATTCCTGGAAACAAATGAAAATGAAGAAACATGTTACCAAAATCTCTGGGATACCATGAAATCAGTTTTAAGAGGGGAATTCATATCTCTATGAGCACACATCAAGAAAATGGAAAGATCACAAGTGGAGAGCCTAACAAATCACCTAAGGAACTAGAAAGAGAAGACCACCAAAATCCCAACTTTAGCAGAAGAATTCAAATCACAAAAATAAGAGCCCAAATACAGGACATGGAGGCAAAAATATCATAGAAAACATCAACCAAACAAAACATTGCTTCTTTGAAAGAAATAACAAGATTGATGGGCCCCCTAGCCAGAATGATCAAGAAAAAGAGAGAAAAATCCCAAATAAACACAATCAGAAATACAAAAGATCAAATCACAACTGACCCTGAAGAAATACAAAAGATTATCAGAGATTACTATGTACACCTATATGGAAACAAACTTGAAAACCTAGATGAAATGGAATACTTTCTGACATCACACAACCTCCTCAGGTTAAAACAAGAAGATACTGAGACACTAAATAGGCCCATAACAACCCAGGAAATTGACTCTGTCATACGAAAACTACCTACAAAAAAAGGCCCTGGACCGGATGGCTTTCCAGCAGAATTCTACAAAAGTACAAGGAGGAGCTGATACCAATCCTACTGAAAGTATTCCAGGCAATTGAGAAAGATAAAGCTCTCTCCAAATCATTTTATGAAGCTAACATTACACTGATACCCAAACCAGGTAAGGATCCAACAAAGAAAGAGAACTACAGACCAATATCCCTTAGGAACATAGATGCAAAAATCCTCAACAAGATTCTTGCAAATCAGATCCACAAACTCATGTCAAATATTATCCACCATGACCAAGTAGGCTTCATCCCCAGGATGCAGGGCTTGTTCAACATTCACAAAACCATAAATGTCATTAAATATATCAGCAGATGTAAAAGTAAGAACCACATGATTATCTCATTAGATGCAGAAAAAGTTTTTGATAAAATCCAGCATCGCTTCTTGATAAAAACCCTCAAGCATCTAGGTATCCAAGGAACATACCTCAAAATAGTAAGTGCCATCTACAATAAACCCACAGCTAACATACTGCTAAATGGATAAAAACTGAAAACATTTCCTCTGAAAACTGGAACAACTCAAGACTGCCCACCTTCACCCCTCTTGTTCAATGTTGTGTTGGAAGTCCTAGCTAAGGCAATTATACAAGAGAAGGAAATCAGGGGTATCCAAATAGGAAAAGAGGAAGTCACATTATCCCTCTTTGCTGAAAATATTATCCTATACTTTGAAAATCCTAGAGAATCTGTCAAAAACCTGCTTGCACTGATAAAGGACTTTGGTAAAGTCTCAGGGTCCAAAATATATATGCAAAAGACAGTTGCATTCCTATACACCAACAACAAGCAGGCAGAGACCCAAATGAAAAACACAATCCCATTCACAATACCCACAAAAAAATGAAATACCTTGACATCTTCCTAACCAGAGAAGTGAAAGACCTTCATAATAAGAACTACAAAACACTGCTCAGTGAAATCCAAGAAGAGGCAAACAAACAGAAAAATATTCCATGTTCACGGATAGGAAGAATCAACATTGTTAAGATGTCCATCCTACCAATGGCAATCTACAGATTCAACGCAATACCCATTACGTTATCAACATCATTCTTCTGAGACCTGGAAATGACAATACAGAAATTCATATGGAAACATAAACTACCATGAAGAGTCAAAACAATCCTTAGCAAAAGAAACAAAACAGGAGGGATAGCACTTTCAGACTTCAAACTTTACTATCAGACTACGTAATCAAAACAGCATGGTATTGGTATAAGAACAGGAGTATAGACCAATGGAACAGGATAGAGAATTCAGAAGCAAGCCTCAATTTCTCAACCAACTCATCTTCGACAAAGCCTCCAACAACAACCACTGGGAAGCGGAGAACCTATTAAGTAAATGGTGCTGGGAAAACTGGCTGATCACATGCAGATGATTGAAACAGGACCCCTACCTATCACCATATACAAAAATTAGCTCAAAATGGATCAAAGACCTAAACGTAAAACCTCAAACTATAAGAATCTTAGAGAATGCAGGAGACATCCTAATGGAAATTGGAACTGGCAACCAATTCCTAATCAAAACCCTAAGTGCCCATATCATAAGAAATAAGATAGACAAGTGGGACCTCATCAAACTGACAAGCGTCTGCAAAGCAAAAGAAACCATGAAGAGAGCAGGAAGTGAGCCCACAGACTGGGAAAAAATATTTGCCAACTGTATATCTGACAAAGGCCTAACATCTAGGATCTACAACGAACTCAAATGCACCAAAAAGAAAAAAAGAAAAAAAAAACAGTCCCATTAAAAAGAGGGCAAAAGACACAATTAGACACTTGTCAAAAGAAGAGATGCAGACAGCCAACAGACATATGAAAAAGTGCTCAGTTTCACTCAACATCAGAGAAATGCAAATCAAAACCACATTGAGATACCACCTAACCTCAATAATAATGACCATCATTAATAAAACAAACAACAACAGATGCTGGTGAGTATGTGGAGAGAAAGGAAGGCTTCTACACTGCTGGTGGGAATGCAAACCAGTGCAACCTCTTTGGAAGACAATGTGGCGACTTCTGAAAGAACTAAAAATTGACCTTCTATGACCTAGCAATCCTCCTACTGGGAATATATCCAGAGGAACTCAAATCATTCTACAAAAAAGATACCTCCACATGCATGTTTGTTTGTAGCTCTATTCACAGTAACAAAACCATGGAACCAACCATGCTGCCCATCGAAGCTGGACTGGAGTTTAAAAAATGTGGTACATATACACAATGGAATATTATGCAGTCATAAAGAAGGACAAATATACGGACGTTGCAGCAACTTGGATGGCTTTAGAGTCTATCATACCCAGTGATCTATCACAGAAACAAAGAACAGAGTACCATATGTTCTCACTTATATGCGGACCTTGAAATATTATCATAATACTATATGAAAAGAATTGGTAGTAGTGGGAAACTGCTAGAGAAGGTGGGGTTGGGATTGGCAGTTGAGGGAAACTGCCAGTTTTAAAATAAATTTAAAAATAAACAAACAAAATAAATAAAATTTAAAAAAAGAAAAAAAAAAGAAATGATAAATACTCAAGATGATGGATATCCTAAACACTCCGATTTCATCATTACATTTTATATGCATTTAACAAAATACCACATGTACCTAATAAATGTGGGCAAATATTATGCTTCATTAGAAGAAAATAAGTAAAAGTTAAAGGAAAATAATGTAAAATACTCATAGGCAACATATAATTTGGTCGTCTTTCATAACTATTCTGGCAGTCTCTTTTTTTTATGCATTTGGTCATTTATATTCAAAGTGACTATTGATATAGTTAGAGTCTCATCTACCTTATATATAATTGTTTCTATGCATTGCTTTTCTTCTCTGTTCTTTATTTATTCCATTTTAATTAATTTTTTGGTCTATGGTTCTTTTATTGCCTTCTTTGGTTTTAATTAGCATTTGCACGATTTAGTTTTCTCTCTTGTTTAGCATTAAATATTCTGATTTTGGAAAATAAAAATAATAGTTACCATAGAATTTTCCATATGTCTTTGAAAATAATGCATGTCCACTTTCAAATAACATTTTATCAGTGAAAGTAACATTTAAAAGAGTATTCCCACTAAATATAAATGAACAAGAGTCCATCAAATGCATTCTTCATCTCTGCTGCTTTTTTTCATTTCTAGTATATTTCAAAATTTTCTTAGAGTTTTCATTTCACTGCAAACATTATTCATCTGTTTTGATTGTTTTCCACTTTTTTTATTAGAACTTTTGGCATGTTAATTATAGCTACTTTATTTTTTATTTTATTTTTAGCCTTATTGAGGTATAATTGACAAAAAGTAATAAATCTTTAAGGTATACAATGTGATATTTTGATATAAATATATTTTGTTAAATTACTATTACTATCAAGATAATCAACATACACAGCACCTCACAGTTATTATTTTTTGTGATAAGAACATCTATCTATTCTCTTAGCAAATTTCATGTATACATTACATTATTATTCATTATAGTCAGCATTCTTTACATTAGAGCTCCATATATCATTCATCCTTCATAACTTAATCTTTGTACCTTTTTGACCAACTTTTCCCAATTTCCTACACCCCTGAGCCTCTGACAACCACTATTCTACTCTCATCTTTTGAGTTTGACATTTCTAGATTCCACATATAAGTGAGATCATTCGGTATTTTTCTGCTATTTTTTTTTTTTTAGCATGGTGTTAGTGACAACATAGATGAAACTAGAGGACATTATATTAAATCAAATTATAGTAATTTTAAATTCCCAGTATGATAATTCAAGATAACTGCTATGTCTGAGTTTGATTCTAGTGCTTGTTTTGTCCCTTCAGACTGTATCTTTTTGCTTTTTAGCAGCCTTGTAATGTTTTGTGGGAAGTTGAATATGATTTGAATAAAAGTAACAGAGGCAAATAAGACATTAGTGTGAGGCTTCGTGCTTATTTGTCAAGGAGTTATGCTATGGTTACTGTCTGTGCAAGTTGGGTCAACAGCTGAAATTTCTGTTTTTCTTGTTTTTTCTTCTTCATTATCTTAGCTTTTTCTTCAGATTCCTTAAATAGAGTCTAATGTCTAAAGTTCTTTTTTCTGTATTCCCAGTTAACATGCAGGGTCTCTGTTAATATGGTGCTAATGTTTGGGGGAGGAAAATGTTCTGTAATCTTATGACTGGATCTCATTCTTTTACAGAAGGGACCCCCCCCCCAGCCCCCAGTAAGTGGACCAGTACCAGTCTGTGTAGACTGTTGGGAACTGGGTCACACAGCAGGAGGTAAGAGATCAGAAAAATAGCTCCACTTTCTGTCAGATCAGCAGGAGTATTAGATTCTCATAGGAACACAAACCTTACTGTGAACAGTGCATACAAGGGATCTAGATTGCATGTTCCGTATGAGAATCTAATGCTTGATAATCTGGTGGAGCTGAGACAGTGATACTAGTGCTGGGGCGCAGCTGAAAATACAGATTAACATTAGCAGTGAGGTTTGACTGCACATCCACACTTTCCACTGTCCATCCATGGAAAAATTTCTTCCACAAAACCATCCCTGATGCCAAAAAGTTTGGGAACCATTGTTTTAGAGAGACTTAAGATTGATATTTCTCCACCCCATGTCAAAGTGCTAAGTAGATTGGAGGTGGATATTTCCCTTATTTCAGGCTTGTTAAGCTTTGAGATACCCCCAGTTTTGTTAAAAATCTATTATCCATTCTAACTAATACAGTTTTCTGTTCTGTAAGATTTTAGTGCCAAATTGTATCTCAGGGTTAATTAGGTATTATTAACCATCTTATCCTAATTAACCATTGCTATTTGAATCCTTAGGATTATTTCATCTACAAGTAACAGAGTATTATCTGAGTAGCTTAATTTTTTAAATTATCTGACATAACAAACAGTATGAGTGTAGGCAGATTGTGGGTTAGTTAATTCAACATTTTGGGCAATATCAGAGTTACAAATGTGCTTCTCTGCAATGATTTTTGCTAACTTTTCATGGTTTAATCATTTTTTTTCAGCTACAAGCATTGCATTATAACATGCCAACATCAAAGGAAGAAAACAACAGGAATAACTTTATCCTAAAATGTGTCTCTTTTGTATTCTGGGGAAAGATATTTCTCAGAATATTGCACCTAAAAATATTTCTCCAAAGTTTCCCTCAACCAGGATTTAGTCGCATATCCTAAAATAAAGTCTAAGTAGATATCTGTCATTTTAAAATTCTACAGTGAGAGATGATCTCTGTAACAAAGGAATAAATGTGAGATAATGGCTGTTGGATCAGCACAACATAAACTACTGATTTGGCTACACACACTCCTTACACAACCTACTTACCCTTTAAAGATTTTTGGAAATGATCATACCTATATGAAATGAATTTACACCCTCAACAAGAGACACAATCCTAAAGACCCATCTAGTCCTCAAAAGCTGGAACATAATCCAGTCGAGATAAAGTTGAAAGCTATTACCTAAAAAAGTAATATTGGTCTATCAGAAGTTTAGATTTGCCTTCCATTTCTTTTTTATTCTGTTTTTGTTTAGTATTGCTTAATCTCTTTCATGTCCTTCCAAAGCTTTGATGAACAATAACTTTAATGGTAAAACTAAGGCAGCATGACATATATTAATCATGAAGTTTGAACAAATATTTTGCAATTTTTATCCCAAACTGTGAAATAGAGAGATGGATATTTATGAAATTCTAATACAGCCTGATTTTTGTGAAGACTTCAAAGGAAGGTTCTGTCTTTGCATATATATGTACATAATAACTGGAACTTTGCTTTAATGGAAAGCTAACCTTTATACACATTAATTTATATCTTGCTGTGTGATAGAAGTGAGACTCTTTCCTTGAATCTCAAAATTTTTAGTATGTTTTCCGAAGAACCCCTCCGAAAAACCATATTTATTTCTAAAAGAAAGAGAAAAATTCTGGCAACGTTTAAATAAAATAGTACTCATAAACATCATTTAGTACATTATCTTAATCAACTCTACCCTCACTGATTCACCAAAATAAGCAATATTCTATGTTAATTCCATAAAACATACTAACTCATCTTCACATCATGCTGAATGTTAGAATGTAGTTGATGAAAATCTAGTGTGTCTAGTCCTTTTTGTTTCTGTCAGATGAATAATATACTTGCATAAAGGAAAGGCAGTAATAGTTGATATATCTGGGAAGATGATGGCATAGTCAGTTGGACCGTGTGAGTGCCTGGGCACGTAAGTGATTGTATGGACAATTCTGTGTGTAGTTCTGTGTGTAAATGGGAGTATGAGAGGCTGACTGAGTGGGGACTTGAAAGCAGGTGACCAGGACCCTCCTGGTGAAGCCACTGGTGCTGCAGCTGCTCTGCTTGAACCCTAGTGCTTCCCAGAGTGCAGAAGTTGTGTGCCATTTTCTAAAATCAGCAGAGCTTATCCCAGGAAGAACTGCTGAAGTGACTGCTGACCACAACACCACAGTGCCAGGCTGACCACTGGCAGCAAGGGTCATGGAAGGAGTGCAGTGAGGTATCCTGAGGAAGAATCCAGAGGAAACAGTGGGACGAAGCCACCCCAAACTTAAACTGAGCTCCAGAGCCTAACCACCAGGTCTGGAGATCCAAAGACTGGTAACTGCTAAAGAGGGAGCTATCGACTCCATTGGTGATAGGAACAGCAGCTGGCAGAGAAATTGAGCATACTCTCTGATGCCTGGCCCGAGATGTGTTCCAGAGCTACCTCTACAAAACAGTAGAACTGCATCTTTAGACCAGGTGCTATCTCTGTGTTGCATTAGGGCTGCTCTTTGTGACTTCAGAGAACATTTCCCTCAGTGCACAAGCCTTGGTGGGTAACAGCAGATGCAGAAATCACACAATCCACCCTCTACCCTGAACCAGCTGCTGGGCAATAAACACAGCCAGAAGAACTACCCAAGAAGGAGGCTGATGAGTGCATAACTGACTCCCCCCATGCTCAGCCCTTAGCAGCAAGTGAAAGAGATAGGAAAGGCAGGGCAGAGACAGGAGGCCCCATTCAACTGCCATGAACTAGATGCCCATGAGCTGTGACCATGCTGGGAGAGAAAGGAAGGTGTGAGATCCCAAGAGACACCTTGTCAAATTATTGTAGCCCTCCTCCCTGACACAAGGTGTGCAATGGCAACCAATTGCAGGCAGCAGGAGTGAAGACTCTAGCATCCTAAGTTTCAACAGCAAATAGGGAACCTGCAATAACAGTCCTGCAGCCACAGAAGCCCCTCCCTCCCCCAAAGAGATACCAATGCTGTGAACTCTTTATCAATTTCTTTGAGGAGAGGAGTATTGGTTTGTTTGATTATCTCATTTGGTTGCTTTGTTGGTTGGTTTTGCTTTTCTTTCCTTCTGTTTCTTTTTCTTTGTTCTTTCTCTGTATTTTCCTTTCTTTTTCTATTTTCCTTGCCTCTTTTTCTCTCTCCTCCTTTCTCTTTTCTCTCTCTTTTCCCTCTTGTACCCTGTCTTGGACTCATTGTAAGGTAATATTGTGCAGCAATAAAGAATGAATTCCAGCTGGCCCATTCACCAGATAACAAACATTATGACCTATCAATAGGTTCAGAATGCTTGCTTCAATCCCACTCCCTAGTAAGTGATCAAAATTATAAAGAAACAGCACAATGCCCCTAATTCATAATTGAACAAACCTGGAGCCCTGGCTCAAGGGAGGACAAAAGGTAGAGCAAATATCCGAAGTGACTGAGTCTTCATTTCCACTAAGCAACATAATTAAAGAGAAAGATAAGAGAACTGCTATAAATGAAGAAAAACCAACAAAAAACTGTCGGTAACCATCAGAGTCCCAAAAAAGACTCAGTGCAAAAAAGAACAGCTACTGGGGCACAAATAATGACTATCTCCAGAATGACAGTACCCAGAAGTTACATATGGAGAATAAAGAATTGTTGGATAGAATGAATAAAGATCAAGAAATGAAAGCTAAAACTAAATGAAATTGCAATGGAACTAGACAGACTCAAGAAAACATACTTAGAACAGAAATAAAAAACTCCATCCAAGAAATAGATAAAACAAACTGACAAGTATTGGAAGCAGAGTCGACCAAGCAGAAGAAAGGATCTCAGAGATGGAAGACCAAAAAAACAGAATTAACCCAATCTATAGCAAACAAACTTAAGGAGAAAGAGAAAATTCTCCAAGAGAAGAACAGTTTTATCAAGAAATCAAACCTACATCTGGTCAGACTATCGGAAGTGAAAGAGAAACAGAAAACACCTTGGAATAAACATTCTATGAGGTCATTCATGAAAACTTCCTTCATCTGATCAGAGAGATGATTTTACAAGCACAAGAAATTCAGAGAACCACTGCAAGACATCTTATGAGAAGTCTAGCCCCTATACACATAATAATTTGCCTAAACAAAGTAGATATAAAAGAAAAAATCCTAAAGGCAGCAAGGGAAAAAGTCAAACTACTTACCAACAGAGACCAATCAGAATTGCTGCAGACTAACTTGCAGAAATACCACAGCCCAGAAGTAATTTGACCCCAATTTTTAATGTTCTCAAAGATAGACAATTTCAACCAAGAATTTCCTACCTACCCAAGGTAAGACTTACCAGCAACAGAATTAAAACGCTTCCCAGACAGCCAATCCTTAAGAACATATGATACTTCAAGACCAGCACTACAGGAGATGCTTAAAAAGGTGCTGGGCATAGAAAAAAAAAAAAAAACCAAAAGAAAGACCATATACTTCATAAGATCACAAACACAGAATCAGCAGAACACACAGTATATCCACAAAAATTAAAACACACACATACATGAACACAAAAGCTAAACAAAAACAAAACAACCTTATAAGAGCATTATGTCAGGGACAAACTCACATTTCAATAATCAACCTGAAAATGAATAGACTAAATGCACCATTGAAAAGACATAAAATGGCAAACTGGATAAAAACACATTGACCCAGTAATTTTCTGCCTCCAGGAAACTCATCTCACCACAATGGATGCTTACTGACTCAAAGTCAGAGGATAGAAAACAAATTTTGAGCAAACAGATCACAAGAGAAGGCAGGAGTTGCAGTCTTAATATCAGACAAAGCAAGTTTTAGGGTATCAAATTAAAAAAGATAAAAAAGGACATTACATAATAATAAAAGATTCAATACATCAACAAGAAACATACATCTGAAGCATATAGGCACCCAACACAGGAGCACTAGCTTTTATAAAGAAGCTACTCAGCAAACTAAAAAAAGATATTGACTCTAACAGTATCATAGTTGAGGACTTAAATATCCCACTAACAATCCTAGATAGATTATTAAGGCAAAAACATCAGCAAAGAGATCCAGAACCTTGACGCTTGACCAAATGGACTTAGTAGATACCTACAGAGCACTCCACCAAGCAAGCATAGAATATACATTCTACTCATTACCACATGGGGCATACTCCAAGATTGACCACATCCTTGGCCATAATTCAAGTATAAACAAATTTTACAAGATTGAAATACTGCCATGCACCATCTCAGATCACAGTGAAATAAAAATAATCACCACCACAAAACTCTCCCCAAACCAACAAAGACATAGACACTAAACAGCATGATGCTCCTTGGTCAACACAGAAATTAAAAGATTCCTGGAAACAAAGGAAAATGAAGAAACATCTTACCAAAATCTCTGGGATGCTGTGAAATCATTATTAAGAGGGGGAATTATATCTCTATGAACACACATCAAAAAAATAGAAAGAGAAGTTGACAGCCTAACAAATCACCTAAGGGAGCTGGAAAGGCAAGACCACCAAAACTGTAACTTCAGTAGAAGAATCCAGATCACCAAAGTAAACACTCAAATATGGGACATTGAAGACAAAAATATCAAAGAAAAAAATCAACAAATCAAAAACCTGGTTCTTTGAAAGCATAAACAAGATTGATGGACCTCTAACCCGAATTACCAGGAGAAAGAGAGAAAAAGTCCAAACAAACACAATCAGAAATGCAAAAGGTCAAGTCACAACTGACTTCAAAGAAGTACAAAAGATTATCAGAGATTACTATGTACAACTGTATGGAAACAAACTAGATAACCTAAGTGAAATGGAGGACTTTCTAACATCACACAATCTCACAAGGTTGAAACAAGAAGAAATTGAGATGCTAAATAGACCAATAATAACCCAGGAAATGAACTCTCTCATAAGAAAACTAATGACAAAAAAAGCCCTGGATCAGATGGATTTCTAGTGGAATTCTACAAAACATACAAGAAAAATTGATACCAATCCTATTGAAAGTATTCTAGACAATTAAGAAAGACGGAACTCTCCCCAAGTCATTCTATGAAGCTAACATTACACTGATACCCAAACTAGATAAAGATCCAACAAAGAAAGAGAACTACAGGCTGCTATCCCTGATGAACATAGATGTAAAAATTCTCAATAAGATTCTAGCAAATTGGATCCAATAACACACTCAAAAATCATCCACCGTGACCAAGTAGTCTTTATCCCTGAGATGCAGGGCTGGTTCAGCATCCACAAGACCATAAATGTAATTAAATACATCAGCAGATGTAAAAAGAAGAACAGCATGATTATACCATTAGATGTGGAAAAAGATTTTGATGAAATCCAGCTTCCCTTCTTGATAAAAAACCTTGAATACCTAGGCATAGAAAGAACATACCTCAAAATAGTAAGAGCCATCTACAATGAACCCACAGCCAACATGCTGCTAAATAGAGAGAAATTAACAGCATTTTCCCCAAAAACTGGAACAAGACAAAGATATCCACTCTCACCTTTCCTGTTCAACATAGTGTTAGAAGTCATAGCTAGAGCAATCAGACAAAAAAAAGAAATTCGGGGTATCCAAATAGGAAAAGAAGAAATCAAGTCATCCATCTTTGCTGACAATATGATTTTATACTACAAAAACCCAAGAATTTGTCAAAAATCTCCTTGCACTGATAAAAGACCTTGGCAAAGTCTCAGGGAAGAAAATAAACATGCAAAAGACAGTTACATTCTTTCACACCAACAACAAACAGGCAGAAAACCAAATAAAAAGCACAATCCCATTCAAAATAGCCACAAAAATTGAAATGCCTCAACATCTTCCTAGTCAGAGAAGTGACAGATCTTTATGATGAAAACTATAAAATTCTGCTCAAAGAAGTAAAAGATGACACAAACAAATGTAAAAATATTACATGTTCATGGATTGCAAGAATCAACATTGTTAAGATGCCCATTCTACCAAAGGCAATCTACAGTTTCAACACTATACTCATTAAATTACCAGCATCATTCTTCTTAGACCTGAAACAATACAGAAATTCATACAGAAACATAAATGACCACGAATAGCCAAAACAATCCTTAGCAAACAAATCAAAGTGGGAGGTACCATACTTCCAGACTTTACCTTTATTAAAGGCTACAATAATGAAAACAACCTCGTATTAGTACAAGAACAGGAATATAGACCAATGGGACAGAGATTCTGGAAGCAAATCCTCAATTTTTCAACCAACTTATCTTCCACAAAGACATCACCAACAACAACTGGGAAAAGGAGAACCTTTTTAATAAATGGCATTGGAAAAACTGGCTGGCCTTATATAGAAGAATGAAACAAGACTCCTACCTGTCACTGTACAGAAAAATAAACTCCAAATGGATCAAAGACCTAAACGTAAAACCCCACATTTTAAGGATCTTAGAAAATGCAGGAGACACCCTTACGGAAATCAGAATAGGCAACCAATTCCTGATCAAAATCCCAAAAGTCCATGCCATAAGAGATAAGCTAGTCATATGGTACCTCATCAAACTGAAAAGCTTCTGTAAAGCAAAAGAAATCATCTAGAGAGCAGGGAAGCTCACAGAAGGGGAAAAATATTTGCCCACTGCATATCTGACAGAGATCTCATGTCCAGGATCTACAAAGAACTCAAACATGCCAAAAGGAAAAAAATCCACAAACAGCCCCATTAAAAAGTGGGCAAAAGACATGTACAGACACTTCTCAAATAAGATATACAAGCAGCCAACAGACATGTGAAAAAGTGCTCAGCTTCACTAATTTTCAGAGAAATGCAAATCAAAGTCACACTGAGATATCATCTAACTCCAGTAAGAATGACCATCAATAATAAAACAAAAAAAACAACAGATGCTTGTGAGGATGCAGAGAAAAGGGAATGCTTCTACACTGTTGGTGTGAATGCAAACTAGTTCCACCTCTATGGAAAACACTGTGACAATGTCTAAAAGAACTAGAAATCGACCTTCCATACAAACCAGCAATCCCCCTTCTGGGTATATACTCAGAGGAACTTAAATCACTCTACAAAAAAGTTACCTGTGTACATATGTTTATTGCAGCACTATTTACAATAGCAAAAACATGGAACCAATTGTGCTATCCAT
This sequence comes from Cephalopachus bancanus, assembly GCA_027257055.1. Taxonomy (NCBI): domain Eukaryota; kingdom Metazoa; phylum Chordata; class Mammalia; order Primates; family Tarsiidae; genus Cephalopachus; species Cephalopachus bancanus. The sequence continues at coordinate 451,767 of JAPVLO010000656.1, read as the reverse complement.
CAAAACTGGACTGGATAAAAAAATGGAACATATACACGATAGAATATTACTCAGTCATAAAGAACAAAATTATGGACTTTGCAGCAACTTGGATAGATTTAGAGTCTATAATACTCAGTGATTTATCACAGAAACAAAGAACTAAGAACCACATGTTCTCACTCATAAGCAGATCCTGAACATTTATCATAATACTATAAGAAAAAGATTAGCAGTAGCCAGAGACTGCCAGGGGAGGGGGGCACATAACGTGACTAAGGGTACCTGATCTCAAACCAGGCAAAGTGGGCCCAAAGGGAGTCCTAAACTTTACGTGTATGATGACCACTTGTATATCTAATTCTGAGTTGTACCACACATAGTTAAAATAAAATAAATTAAAAAAGGAAAGTAGCTATTGCTCACATTTTATAACAGTTATACTTATATAATTTATTAAATGTTACATAAATTAATGAAATGAGTGTAAAATAGGGTTTGAGAATGCTTTGGAAAGAATTGGTTTAAACAAACGAATAAGGTGATGTCAGCAAAATAGTAAACTGGGAAGCCTCCAAGGTCTTGTTTCCTCATAGAAACATAAAAGAGAAAAAACAAACAACAACAACAAACAGCAATTGCCTGGGCAGTTCTACAGGAGTTCTAAAAAACAATCCAAGTTCTACAGCAACCAAGTGAACATCCAATCAAGAAAAAAACCACATTAAAAATAGCAGAAAATATTTTGCAATTTTTACTCTCCATTGTCCTATCCCCTTTGGGCACGGTACAGTCTTGATTTGAAGAAAGTGGAGGTCCAGTTCCCATTTACCCACCTTAAACTAGAGGGAGCATAGCAGAGCTTATATGCAACACTGTAGCTTACCTAGAGGCTGCCTGAAGGACTAGTCTCTGGCTTAGCTAGCTTGGATACTAGGCAGGAAAAAGCAGCAATGATCATGAAAGCTTCAGGGAATCTATAGGTCAACAGATGTCTAGGACAAGAGATTAAGTGGAGATATATAATAGACCATTTAAAGACCCAAGGAGAAGTTGAGGAAAAACCTTTTGGAAAATTAAAGCAGTCAAAAACAGCTATACAAAAGGGGAAATAGAAAAATCTGCACACACACCAGGCCAGGAAAGAGGCATATTCATTAAAAATCTGAAAAAACTGTAAAGTTTTCACCTTGAGCCGATTCCTCAGCTCAGAACTTGGCCAGCTAATCAGAGAAGTATTTCCCCAGCATAGATTCATTCATTCTACAAAGATTAGAATAAGTGGCTATTTTTCTAAATCACCAAGTTTTATTTTATTTTTTACTTGTATGTGATACATAGATATAGGAAAATACAGCTAATGACATTGGAGTTGGCAATGATTTCTTGAATATAACACCAAAGACACAGGCAATAACAAAAATAAACAAATTAAATTTCATCAAAATTAAAAACTTTTGTGCATTAAAAGACACTATCAACAGAATTAAAATTTCTACAGAATGTGTAAAAATATTTGTAATTATATATTTGATAGAGGTAATATTCAGAATATATAAACTCCTACAACTGATAAAATAAAAACCTCAACTCAAAATGAGCAAAGGACTTGAATAATCATTTTTTCAAAGGTCATGTATAAATGGCCAATAAACACATGAAAATATACATAGCAACACTAATCATTAGGAAAGTCAAAATGAAAACCACAATAAGATACCACTTCATTTCCATTACGATGGCTCTTATGAAACAAATAAACACAGACAAGTGTTGGTAAAATGTGAAGAAATTAAAATGCTTATGCATTTCTGTTAGGAAATTAAATGGTGTAGCCATTAAAGCAACGAATAATAACATAAATTTACCATTTTGGCCATTGATAAGGGTACAGTAATACAAAAAAAATTGAAAAATTATTAAAACAAAATAAAGGTATTAGTGGAAAGGGGAAAATTTGACTATGCTCTGGAATTTATTTAGTAGTATTTTATCATTTTTAATTTTCTGATTTCTAGAATTTTATTATGGTTACTTAAATGGTTACACCATTTAATTTTCAGCCACTGTGAAAACACTACAGCTGTTCTTTAGAAAATTAAACATAGAAGCAACATATGATCTAGCAATTCCATTTCTAGGTATGTATCCAAAATAATTGAAGGCAGATGCTTCAATAGATATTTGTACACCTATGTTCATTAGCTGTGCCATTCACAATAGCCAAAAGATTGAAGCAATATAAGTGTCTATTGACGGATGAATGGATAACCAAAATGTGATGTGTATATATATATACATTAAATGGAATATTCAGATTTAAAAGGGATAAAATTCTGACACATACAACAATATGATTAAAATTTGAAGGCATATTGCTCAGTGAAGTAAGCCAGACACAAAAGGACAAACTTTGCAAGATTCCATTTATATGAGGTACCTAGAATAGTAAAATTTATAAAGACCGAAAGTAGAACATTGGTTAGCAGGTTCTGAAGGGAGGATATAATGGAGGAAAACTGTTTAGTGAGTATAGAGATTCAGATTTGAATAAGAAAAATGATCTGGAATTGAATAGTGGTGATAGCTGTATAGCATTGTGAATATACTTTATGCCACTGAACTGTGCACTTACCGATGGTCCAAATGGTAAATTTACATTACATATTTTACCACAATAAAAATATAATGAAAAAATAAAAAATAAAATGCTTTTAAATTTGTTGTGTGTGAGACAACTGTAAAATTGTGTGCAAAAATTCTACATTCCTAGTGTTTTAGTGTCTGTAAGTTATAGATCCACTAAAGTAAAAACAAAAACCCTAAAGATAGTAGATTATGCTTTATCAATATGATAATACAAGAATAAAAAATGGAAAAGTATTAAAACAGAAAAAGACATTTGTGGAGAGGGTAAAAATTTGACGAAAATTTGGAGTTTATTTAGTAGTATTTTATCAATATTAGTTTTCTGATTTCTATTTTATTGTGGCTATTTAATAACATTAAGTTAAGCTATGCCAGGTATATATAGGATCTTTATGCAATGTTTTTGAAATTCACTCTATGACCAAAATAAGTTTTAAAAGTAAAAGTTTTAATAATTAGTTGTGAATACACATGTAATTTAAATGTTGTTTACATATTCATACCTATCCTTAACTTTCTGTCTTGTAGCTTCAACAGTATAAAACAGGAGAGAATTAGAATTCAGACACCAAGACTTTTGGATTTTATAGAGCCTAAGATTTATACTCTCAAATTAAGGAACTAACATAGTGCAGCCAACTTTCAATTTTGTCAAGTAATTTTTTAAAAAAAATCAAACATGCTATCAAGAAATAACATTTTTTTCCTATATCTGTTGGCCACTTGTATGTCTTCTTTTGAGAAGTGTTTATGCATATCTTTTGTCCTCTTTGTAATGGGGCTGTTTGCTTTTTTTTCTTTTCGGCAAGTTTGAGTTCATGTAGATCCTAGATGTTAGGCCTTTGTCAGACATGCAGTTGGCAAATATTTTTTCCCAGTCTATGGGCTGTCTCCTTGCTCTCTTGATGGTGTCTTTGGCTTTGCAGAAGCTTGTCATTTTGATGAGATCACACTTGTCTATCTTATCTCTTATGGCATCGGCATTCAGGGTTTGGATCAGCAATTGGCTGCAAGTTCCAATTTCCGTAAGGGTGTCTCCTGTGTTTTCTAAAGTTCTTATAATTTGAGGTTTTATGTTTAGGTCTTTGATTCATTTAGAGTTGATCTTTCTGTGTAGTGATAGATAGGGGTCTTGTTTTAATTTTCTGCATGTGGTCAGCCAGTTTTCCCAGCAACATTTACTGAATAGGTTCTCCTCTCCCTGGTTGGTGGTGGAGGCTTTGTCAAAGATAAGTTGGTTGAGAAATTGAGGTTTTGTTTCTGGAATCTCTATCCTGTTCCATTTGTATATATGCCTGTTCTTGTACCAATATCAGGCTGTTATTATTATTGTAGCTCTATAATAGAGTTTGAAAAAATGCTCAGCCTCACTAGCCACCAAAGAAATGCAAATTAAAACTACACTGAGATACCACCTAACTCCAGTCAGGATGGTTATCAACAATAACTCAAAACAACAGATGCTGGAGAGGTTGTGATGAAAAGGGAACACTTCTACACTGTTGGTGACAGTGTAAACTAATACAACCTCTGTGGAAAACAGTGTGGTGATTCTTAAATGATCTAAAAATCGACTTTCTATATTACGCCACAATTCCCCTACTGGGAATATACCCAGAAGAACAAAATCACTCTATTAAAAAGATGCCTGCACACAAATGTTTATTCCAGCATTGCTCACAGTAACAAGAGCATGGAATCAATCGTGCTGCCCATCAAAAGAGGATTGGATTAAAAAAAGTGGTACATATACACAATGGAATATTATGCAGCCATAAAGAAGAACAAAATCATGAACTTCGCAGCAACCTGAATGAAATTAGAGTATATAGTACTGAGTGATCTTTTACAGAAACAAAGAACTTAATATTGCATGTTCTCACCCATAAGCGGTCCTTGAACAATTAGCATAATACTATAAGAGAATGATTGGCAGTGGTGGGAAACTTCCAGGAGTGAGGCAGTGAAGTGGGATTGGTAGTAGTGGGAATCTGCCTGGGGAAAGGAGGGCACACCTCATAACAAGGGTACCTGAATAATGAACATTTGTATACCTAACCCTGAATTGTACCCCACATCTTCAAAATAAAAAAAAGAAAAGAAAAAAAGAAATAACATTTAAAAACAAATAGTTTAACTATTCATTATGGAAAACTTCAAATATATTTAAAAGTAGAAAACAACAGTGTAATGAATCTCCATGCATCCTTACCAAGCTTCAATGATTATCATCTAATAGGCAATGTTGCTTCATCTGTGTCCTCACCAAATTTTCCGTTCTTCATTTCAATGGACTGTTTTGAAGAAGATACTAGACATTACATCATTCCTTTAACAAATATTCAGCACATATATCTAAAAGATAAGGATTCATTTTAAAACATATAATAACATCATCTCATCTAAAGTAACAATAATTTCTTGCTGTTATTAACTATTCAGTCAGTGTTTAAATTTCTCCATTTGTCTTGGTTTTCATTTTAATTTGCAGTTTGTTCAAATCATGATTTAAATAAGGTCTAAGCATTGTAGTTGAATGATGTGTCTTTTAAATCTTATTTACTCTGTAGGTTTTCTTCTCAATCTCTTATATTTTTCCCTTGCAACTTTTACATTAAAAAGTGTCTTTTTTTGTTATATAGATTTTCCCTAATTCTGGATATCTTTTTTGTCATTTTAACATGTTCCTTTGTCTCTCATATTTTCTATAAAATATTAATTGAATCAAGATAAGTGATCAGATACAAGTTCAAGTTTACAGCAATAATTTATAGATCTGGGTATTTGCATTAAAAGAATTGTAAAGTCTAAATGTCTCTATTTTGTGGTGTTAAAATTGATCAGTAGTTTTCAAGTGACATCAATCTGTTTTAATCTTCATAAAGTTTCAGACCACCTTTTCACCCAATGGTTTTGGCTGGCATTGATAAGTGTTACCTAGAATTATTCTTTCATCAGAGTTTGCAGAGTGATAATTTTCTAGTTTTATCATTATTCTTTTGTTTACAGGAATGCATCCATAAGGAAAAACTTTCTCTCATCAACTCTTCAATAGATTAACCTAAGGTATACCTTATTTAGTAAAGATATGACAAATGCGTTATGGGAATAAAGGAATGGTTCAGGCACCATCTTCCAAAATTAACCAATAAGCTTTTTTTAAAAAAAAATACTATGAAACCAGAGATTTCAACATAATTATTGTGTCAGAATCCATTGAACTATTGTCTTTTAAAAAATATAAAATTATAAAAATTTTATTTCCTTTCATTGATTTTTATATTTGCCTGTCTTTTGTTTTATATTGAAAATCTTAATTCTTTATGACAATAATATAACTCTTGGGGTTTATCTTTGCTGTGGTTAAATGTTTCACCAAAAGTTCTTGTGTTGGAAACAATCCCCAATGCAACAGTGTTGTGAAGTGGACCTAATAATAGTTGATTAAGTCATGAGAGATCTATGAAGATGCATGGATTAATGTCATTATCACAAGAATGTATTAGTTATTACAAGTGTAGGTTTATTACAAAAGCAAGTTCAGCCCTCTCTTGCTCCCTCATGCTCTTTTGTCCTTCCACATGTGGCCACAAGATGACACAGAGAGAAGGCCCTCAACAGATGTGGGATTCTCAATCTTGGCTATTCCAGTCAACAGAACTGTAAGAAATAAATTTCTTTTTTTCCCCATAAATTACTCAACTTTTGGTATTCTGTAATAACAACACAAAATGGATGCAATCAATATGACTTTCAAAATAACAATTCCAACATTATTGACAATAATAATATTATTAAAAGACAGAGTATGGTTTTATTCCTTATTTTTTACCTTAAGTTCTATGTCACTAGGGATTTACTGACAAATTACTGTATTTTTTTTTTTTTTTGAGTTGGAGTCTCACTCTGTCGCCCAGACTGGAGTGCAGTGGCAGCTACCGGCCACCGCAGCCTCGACCTGCTGGGCTCCAGCGATCCTTCCGCCTCAGCCTTCTGAGTAGCTGGAATTACAGGCATGCACTACCATGCCCGGCTGATTTTTTGATTTATTGTAGAGATGAGGTCCCGCTGCCCAGGCGGGTCTCGAACCCGCGGGCTCAGGGCAATTCACTCACCTCAGCCTCCCAAAGACGCGGGATTACAGGCTGAGCCACCGAGCCCGGCTCAAATTACTGTATTTTAAAGTTACTTGAAATAAGTTGTCTTTAGGATATACCATACTGGGGATATGCTACCAAATCACTATATTTTTGTGTTATTTAAAAGATGCTCTCTCTACATATTTGAACTATTAAAATAGCACATAGGTTAATTTGTTTCATTTTGTTTTCAAGTTTTACATTTTTTATTTTGCTTTTTTTATAATTGTTGAAATATTTACATTGCTTGTAAGACCAATCAAAAAAACATATTTTAAGAGTTTTTCCCACCTAACTTTGTTTTATATAACCTGCTTTCCCTTTACTCCTATAGTTCATCTTATTTTTTAATTTATTCTTTCATGGTTGAAGCTTCAGCAGACACACATATACTACTTTTCTTTCTTAGATAATTATCTCCATCTTACTTTCTTTGCTTGATAATATATTCTAGAGATCCTCCAATTGCAATATTTAGGAATAGACCACATTTTTTCTATGGGAGCATTGTATCCACTTTGTGTGAATGTACCTGTTTCTGCTACTAAACAAAAATACTCCCTTAAATGAAATCAACTTATACCATGGAAAACCTATTACATTTTTCTTATTTGGGGATTCAACATGAAAAATTTTCTTCATAGATAAGTAGTTCTTTCAGGAGCAGGATTTTAGAATCACTGAGTAACACTACCTCTCCCTCTGAGATTAAGCAGCTGAGTTTTCTTTTTTTACCTTTCATTGCTTATTTATTCTTCTTATTGTTGTTGTCATTATTGATACAAATTTATAAGGTATATGTAAAATTTTGATATTTGCATATAATGCATGGTGACCAGGTCAAGATATTGAGGGTATCCATCACCTGAGTACATTTTTCGTTAACTGTAATCATCCTACTCTGCTATTAAGCATTCAACTTATTCCCTCTGAATTGTATAAGATTCAACTACTTGGCCAAATTTGTGCTCTTCAACAGGTAATAGTAACTGATAGAAGAGGTTTTAATGAGGAAGAGAGTGAGATGATGTACTAAGAGGTACAAACATCTAAAAGGTTGCCATCTTATATTTTGGTATGTTTTTTGGTGTGGTAAAATATATATAACATAAAATTTACTATCTTAGCAAATTCAAGTGGCAGTTCAAGGGTATTTAATACATTAACAATGCTAAGAAACCATAATCATTATTCATCTTCAAAAATTTACATCTCAAACAAAAAATTCATACTCAAACAAAAACTAATTTTCCCTTACCCACTAGCCTCTGACAATCACCTTTTTACTTTCTGTCTTCATAAATTTGACTATTCTAGGTACTTCATATAATGGAATTCATGCAACATTTGTATTTTGTGACTGGTTTATTTCATATTTCACTTAACAATGTCTTCAAAGTTCATTCAAGATGCAGCACGTGTCACAATTTCTTTACATTTTAAGCCTGAATAATATTTCATTGTATACAACATTTTGTTTATTCATCCATCAATGGACATTTGAATTACTTCCACTTTTTGACTTCTGTGAATAATGCTGTTATGAACATGGGCATACAAATATCTGTTTGAGTCCCTGCTTTCAGTTCTTTCGAGTATATACCTAGAAGTGGAACTGTTGTTATCGTATGTTAATTATATGTTTAATTTTTTTGCGAAACCTCCAAATCAATTTCACAGTGGCTACACCATTTTGTGTTCCCACCAGCAATGCACAGGCTTCCAATTTGTTCACACTCTCACCAATATTTATTTATTTATTTGGACACAAGCACAAACTTCCTTTTCAGAGTGATTAACTCAAAACTGACACTGTATTCACCATTCTAGAGAATATCTAACAAATTACACCCTAGTTTCTCAAGGAAATAAAAATGCCCATTTACTGTAAATTGTTAAGTTTGTTCACTAATCTCTTACTCTTTTGCAGTCAAGACTCTATGGTCTCAATCCTTCTCAGACACGTTTGTTTTATTAGAAAATTGATTTTAAAAGGTAAGGGAAAATAAGCAGTTTAATTATTCAAATGAACAATTATATTGTAGTAGAATACTAAATGTCTTGATTTTAATGATAAAATAAGACTTTTTGAAAAGTTTTTGTTCTGTTTTATTTTGTTTTATAGCAGATCTGTTTCGAGTTTCGGCCTAACCCTCCGTCTCTTTTTAAAGGGAATGATTTAGCTCACCTTTGCTATTTGGAGTGCTTAAGTGGAAAAATTTCATTAACAATGCCTTAAGGCACCTAGCCTAGTTCACTCAATCAGCAAAAAGAATTTTTAAAAAATGTTTTACCAAGGTCCACAATACTAACATACAACTGTTACTATAGAAACCAAAGGTTGCTTGTATCAAAACATGGCCTTTATACCTACCTCTTAATTTCCTACATTTCCCTAACCAATCTTACCACTTTTTGGCCTGCAAATAATTTCCACATATTGCTGAAAGACTCTGTCACCTTACTTATAATTTTTTAACCAACCTGTTTTCATTTTGAGTTACTTTAATGTCTACCTGGATTGAACCATTAAATATACAAAAATTTGAGTTATTTAAATTATTTAAATTTGATGTCATTCACCTATAAACTCTCTTCACTTAGCTTATTTATATGGCTAAAATGCAGAGGTATGACTTATGAAATCTTGATCTCTTAATTCTCTTATCTGATAACTAATACTACCTCTCTTTTGTCTTCATTCTTACCATTAACCCACTCATTGGCCACATTTCTAATTATATTCCCACAAATACCCTTACACCATAATTGAATCATAAATTTCCTGCATTTTTTATATTAACCAGCTTGGAATCCATTATTAACTATTTGATTTAATTGCATTATTAAAGTATAACATATACATGAAAAGAAATAAAAACAAATGTACAGGTGAATATAATATCACAAAAAAAGCATCCACGCAAACATCATCAAAGATTTTTTTTAAATGTTTCTATTAGCCAAATTTCTTGTCTCAATACTAATCAATACTGAGGTCAAGCATATTTTATTGTCATTATATTAAATAATACGAAAACAACTTATCTACTGTATCCACAAAATGCATTCTCCTTGAATATAAGCCCATGACATATACTAAAATGACTGATAAAAAAATGAACAACTTCAAGACCCTCACTTCAATGTTTCCTCTGATACAAATCTATTAACATAAAAAAAACTGACTCACCTAAAAGTAACACAGCCCAGGTTCTAAGTCTTACATATATATATTTTACTCATTTTCCCATTTTGAGACACCGTGAGGATTGTGCCAAGGTGATATTCTTTATTCCTACAATAAGTCTAAATAACTTAATAAATCTAAAAAACTTAGATTTACTTTATCAACAGTTTTCCCTTTAGATATTTTGAAGACTTAGTAGTTAACAACTTCCTCATGTTGCCAAAAAGTGACTACCCCACGCCAGCCTAACTATTGTAACCACTATCTTGACTTCTAAGATGATGGTTTTTATTTTTTGCTACATGTATCACGTTTTAAATTTCATGTAAATGAAATAATACAGAATGTGCATTTTTAAAAATTTGGCTATTTCACTCAATATTGCTTGAAAACTTCATCCATGTCTTTGTGCATAGCTCTATTTCATTTTTTCATTACTTCAGAGTAATGTCATTCATTCTATTATTGATGGATATTTGAGTTATTTCTATTTTTAGTATAAGATAGTTATGAACCTTTTCTGTGTATGTATGTATGATTTATATTGGGTAATTGTTGAAACATAGAATATGCATATATTCAGCTGTAGTGAATACTGCCGAATAACTTTCCACAATGTTTATAACAATTTATGTTCCCATCATTAGTTATGAGAGTCCAGTAGCACCATATATTCAATGCATGATATTGTGAATCATATTAATGATTACCAACTATTTCCCTGATAACTATGGATATTGAGCACCAGTTTATACATGTATTAATATTAGCCACTTGACTACTCTCTTCTTATTTTTCTATAGAGTTGTTTGTGCTTTTATTGATGCACAAGGGTTCTTAATATATACAGAATTGTATTGATATATAGAGTCAAAATATTATCTGCTAGTCTGTTTTATACTTTTCCTTTCTGAACCATAGCTTCTAATAAACACAAGTTTTTAATTTTAAGGCAGTCCAATATAATTATATTTTTATTTATAACCAATGCCACTTTGTATTGTTTATGAAATTTTTTTCTACCTCTGCAATATAAATATATTTTCCTGTGCTATCTGTTAAAACCTCCTTTTAGCTGGGCTCAGTGGCTCAGCCTGTAAACCCGCGCCTTTGGGAGGCTGAGGTGAATGGATTGCCTGAGACCACGGGTTCAAGACCCGCGTGGGCAGCGAGACCTCATCTCTACAATAAATCAAAAAATCAGCCGGGCACGGTAGCATATGCCTGTAATTCCGGCTACTTGGAAGGCTGAGGTGGAAGGATCGCCGGAGCCCAGCAGGTCGAGGCTGCAGTGGCCGGAAGCGGCCACTGCACTCCAGTCTGGGCAACAGAGTGAGACTCCACCTCAAAAAAAAAAACCCAAAAAACAAAAAAAACCTCCTTTTGCATTGTATTTATCAAAATTCACTGAAATACTTATGCAGTAGAAATAAAAATTATTTTTTCCTATATTGATAATCAATTGGCCCAACACAATTTCTTATAAGGATCATAATTTTCTCATCCTCCTGCTATGCTATATTTGTCACAAACCAAGGGACCATAGATCTGTGTACAACTGTTTCTGGCTTCTCAATTTCTTCTATTGGTCCATGTATTTTTATGCTAATAACACACTGCCTTTATTACTATATTTTCATCATAAATAGTGTTTGGTGATATATGTTTTCCAGCTTACTTTACTTCTTCTAAATTGTCTTGGCTTATCTTGGTCATTTATATTTCTATATACATTATAAAACACTTTTGTCAATTTTAATACAAAAATTAATAAAAGTTTGATTGAGACTGCACTAAAGTGAAAGATCAATATGAGGACATTGTGTTTTTGGATAACAGTCCAGATTAAAATCCTGTATCTGACATTATTTCTCTTGATATTGAACATTTAAACCCTTTAACGTCTCTTCAAAAACGTAATAGTAATCCTTTCTGTCATCATAGCTTTTGTGTTAATATTAAATATCATGATCACCACTGGGGAGAGGAGAACCTATTCAGTAAATGGTGCTGGGAAAACTGGCTGCCCACATGCAGAAGATTGAAACAGGACCCCTATCTATCCCCATACACAAAAATTAACTCTAAATGGATCAGAGACCTAAATGTAAAACCTCAAACCATAAGAACCTTAGAAAATAAAGGACATACCCTCATGGAAATTGGAACTGGCATCCAATTCCTGAAAAAACCCAAAACCCACAGACCATAAGAGATAAGATAGACAAGTGGGACCTTGTTAAGCTAACAAGCTTCTGCAAAGCCAAATAAACCATCAAGAGAGCAGAGAGACAGCCTACAGACTGGGAAAAAGTATTTGCCAACTCCAGGTCTCACAAAGGCTTAACATCTTGGATCTACAAGGAACTCAAACATGCTGAAAAGAAAAAAAACAAACAACCCCATTATAAAATGGGCAAAAGATATGAACAGACATTTCTCAAAGGAAGACATCTGAGCAGCCAACAGACACATGAAAAAATGTTCAACCTCACTAATCATCAGTGAGATGCAAATCAAAACCACACTGAGATACCACCTAACTCCAGTCAGAATGGCAATTATCAATAACTCAAAAAATAACAGTTGCTGGAGAGGGTGTGGCGAAAAGGGAACACTTCTACACTGTTGGTGGGAGTGCAAACTAATACAACCTCTGTGGAAAACAGTATGATGATTCCTAAAAGCTCTAAATATTGACCTCCCATATGACCCCACAATCCCCCTACTGGGAATATACCCCAAAGAACTCAAATCACTCTATCAAAAAGATACCTGCACACATATGTTTATTGCAGCATTGTTCACAATAGCAAGAACCTCGAAGCAACCATGCTGTCCATCAAAAGAGGACTGGATTAAAAAAATGTGGTACATATACACAATGGAATACTACACAGCCATAAAAAAGAACAAAAGCATAAATTTCTCAGCAACCTGGATGGAACTAGAGTCTATAATACTGAGTGACTTCTCACAGAAACAAAGATCTGAATATCACATGTTCTCACTCATATAGTAGACCTTGATCATCCAACATATTACCATAAAAAAATGACTGACAGTGGTGGGAAACTATGGGGGGGGAAGGAAGGGAGATGGGATTAATGGTAGTAAATATCTGTCTTGGGATGGGGAGACACCTCTTATCAACAAGGGTGCTTGAACGAAGCATATTTGCATACCTAACCCTTAACTGTATCCCACAATATCATAATAAACAATATAGATTATAATAAATAAATTTTAAAAATAAATAAATAAATAAATAAATAAACTGACTATAGAAGTTAAACTAGTTTCAACAGTTCTGGAAACAAATCCAGCAACATTTAATAAAATAAATGTACTTAAGCCCAACCAGTAATATCACTCCTGGGTAAATATCTCCGAGAAATTCTCACCCAAGTTTGTAAGGATTACATATAATATGCTCATTATGATCATATTTTATTTGTGATAATAAAGAGTTGGTAGCTACCAGATGTCAATCACTGGGGGAATTGATAAGTAAAAGGTGATAAATGTGTTCTATGAACACTATGCAGCAATCAGAAGCAAAAACTCAACCGAGAGAGCAATTTAAATAGATCTTAAAAAACATAATAAGTACAAAATGCAAGAGAAAATGCCATGTACAGCTCAATGCTCTTTGTGTAAAAGTTTTAAAAGCATATACACAAAATAATGCTACATTCTTTATAAAAAGTGTGAAGTTCAGGACATGTGACAAGTACATCAGAGTAGTGGCCTATGAAGTGAATTGGTGTCAGTGATGAGTAAAGGGAATTGGGGATGAAAGGAAATTTTTAAAAATTAATGTCTTAAATTACTATCACACAATTTTGAAGTAAAATAATTTTTTAAAATAATAATAAATAAATATCATGATCTAAGTCAAGTGCTTAGCAAAGCATATTGTACATAGTAACCACTCAATAAATGGGAAAAATTAATCAGAAAAGTAGCATAATTTGGTAATTTTTAAAAATTCAAATGTGGCTTAAGGGGAAAGATCTTTGGTAGGGACTTCAAGAAGGAAAACTATCGGCATGTTGTGCTTGCATTCTCCACTAAGAAAAACTAAAATAGTTAGTAGATAACCACACTTTGAATATATCATCCAAGAAAGAACACTGGAATTCAAAAGAATATTGACAGGAACAAAAAATAAAACAAAGAGAGAATGGGAAGTAGGGTAGTCTATTTGGCCAGGATCACTGGATGCTGGGAGAGACTCACAGTGCAGGGAAAGGGTAAGAAAACCACATTCCCAGAGATCTATTGATATCTTTAACAAGTTATATTTATATTCTGCTAGTAGATATATTTTGGTAATAATATATACATACTTATTTTTAATAAGTTAATTCAGTATTCCTTAATGTAAATATTCTCTACTTAACATTAGATATCTTTGTTTTATTGTACTGCACTATTTGGCACTTGGACAATTTGTCATATAAGATGATTGTGCCAATCTGCTCATCATTAGAGATGAGGCTTGTTTTGTAGTGGTTTGTTATTAATACCAAAAAACAGTACACTATAACCTAAATTAATTTATAGTCAAAAATTGGTATTTTTCCTGAAAGGAAAAAAAATCAGAGGTAGAGTCAAAGATCTAAAAGTTCTGCACAAGTATTTATTTGTCTGAAACCAATGAATAAAGAACAAAACCTTTAAACAAATTACAATTACTTTCTAGCAAAGGGACAATATATTCACGAAACACTAAACTCACAGTCATTTTGGAGCAGAGATGAAGTATAGAGGAAATATTGCATTTGCCACTACTAATAGGTTTATTAATAATCAGAGAAATTTACTAAGCATTTACTATGTGTCAGGCACTATTATAAGTACATTTCAAGCATGGTATCAGAATCTTCTTATAATAATCTTATGCAACAGAAAATTAATACTCATAGATAAAAGATTAAAACATTATGTTATTATTGATATGAAATAACCTACCTACTGCTGCAAACTAGAAGGGATGTAATCAAGTATGTCTGTTTAAAGCATTTTCAGTGCTCAAGTAGTTCGCAGTTCTTTGACAGTGATAGATAGCAGGTGTTATTGAAAGTGGAGGGGCAATTAACCCAGATGGGCCTAGAGAGAAATGGAAGTTGACTGATTAGGCTAATTTTGGAGGAAGAAAAGAAATTAGTAAAAGTTGAGAAGTGTTGAATAGAGAAACATATTCTCCAAAAAGCAACTTATAAAAAGAGTCATAGGTGACAGGACCCACAGGCAAAAAAGATTCATATCTATAAAAACAGTAAAGACTTTCAATAAGGTAAAATTAACATTTTGAGATAAACATAGCAAATTGTAAAAACCTTGGATGAAAGTTTGGGAGCTTTTTAATGTTTTTAGTTGATCAAGAGCATCTAATCTGTTTTAAGTAGGGGGATGGCATAATCATTCTTGGGTTTCATAAAGAATATTCAAGCATCAGTACATAAAATGGATGGAAGAGTGTCAAGTTTTAAGGTAGACATCACTACATAGAGAGCATATGATCTTAACAGTGGGGATAGAGAATGGAATGATTTGAAAGTTGGAAATCAGGTAATAATTAGCAAGAACACATCACTGCTTTAGAATCTATGTGAAGAAGTCAAGAAGCAGACTGAAGTTTTCAATTAGGGAAACTAGGTACTATTATTTATCAAGGAAATAATGCAGAAGGAGGAGCACCAAATGTGAAGAAAAGTTAATGAATTGTTTTTAATATACTGAGTACAACCAGGAAAGCAAAATGGAGATATCCAATAAGCAGTTGAATACATGGATCTAAAACTTAAAATAAATCTCTGTGTTAAAAATCTAAATTTTAGAAATAATCTGTATAAAGGTGAAGGTAGGGCAGTTACTAAGATCTCCTTAATAAAGATTGCAGCAATATATTGATAACAGAAGAGAGTCAATGAGGACACTCTTATAAATTTCATTGATTCCTGCTTCTATATTTATTCTTCTCTTTATTCTGCTTGCTTTAGATTTATGTATTTTTCTCTTCTTTTTCTTATTGTTTATGTTGAGATTTTAGATAATCGATTTGTGACTTCTTTTTTAAAGTAAACATTTAGTAATAGAAATTTCCCCATCAACACTGCTTTTTCTGTGTTCCATATATTTTGATATGTTGTATTTTCATTTTCACATAGTTTAATTTTGATTTCCCTTGAAACTTCCTCTTTGACACATGGATTATTTGGAAATACCGTTTTTAGTTGCCAAGTAATTGGATATGTTCCAATTATAGTTCTAGTATTGATTTCTGCATGCATAATGTCATTTTAATTAGTTTAAATTTATTGAGATTTTATTTATGGTTCATGATGTGATCTTTTTTGAGAATGTCCCAAGAGTACTTTTAAAAATATATATTCCAGCCCACTTCAGCAGCACTATGCCTTTTTTGTGCACATCCAGATTTTTTCATGCAAACCCTCCCACAAGGGTAATACAATGGCATGTGTACAAGCTGGACATGTCAATGTCAGAATTCCCATAATGTTCCATATGGAGTCAAGACCTAAGTGCATTACTCACTGTTTTGGGGGGGATTTGTTGTTTTGTTTTGTTTTGCTTTGTTTTTGTTTGTTCTCTGCTTTGTGGTGCAAATACATTGCTGAAAATGTTTTTAAAAACTGTCAATACCACTATAGGTAACGGTGATTTAAAAAGATAAAGCATTTATATTTAGCTATAGCACAGAAAGTCAAGTTATTGGAGAGACTGTACAGTGATGTTAGTGTAAAATGTCTATCAGAAGAGTATGCTGGTAAAATAACCACTATATATGACCTTAAGAAACAGAAAGATAAACTTTTGAAAGTGATGAACAGAAGTTAATTTAAAAAATAGAAAATGACTGCATGTAACTAAAAATGAAGATCTTAATCGTCTATTGAAAGGGTGGAACCATCAGTGTGGTAGTGAACGCATAGTGCTTAATAATATGCAGATCATGAAACAAGCAAAGATCTATTACAATAAGCTGAAAATTGAAGGAATTGTGAATATTGAACCATCTGGTTGCAAAAATTTAAGAAAAGACACCATATTACATTTTTAAAGTTTTGTGGTAGGAAAGTATCTATTGACTATGAATAAGAATATAAATTAATTGATAAGTTTGTCCAGGTCAAACTTATCAGGCTGATAAAATTCTGATGCCAGAATAAGTCCCTAATTGCTGAGAAAATAGCACCACTTTGGTGTTACTGCCCCAGAAAGACACTGACTACAACGGATGAGAAAACCTCTATAGGGATTAAAAATGTCAAGTATAGAATAACTGTGCTGGAATGTGCTAATGTGGTGGGCATGCATAAATTTGAACTTGCTATGGTAGTCAAAAGCTTATATCCTCACTGTTTTCAAGGAGTGAATTTCTTAACAGTCTATTATTATGCTAAAAAAACAAGAATCGCCAAGGACATCTGTTCTGATTGGTTTTACAAACATTTTGTACCAGTGATTCAAGCTCACTGCAGGGAAGCTTGAACGGAATGATGACTGCAAAATTTTGTTATTCCGTGACAACTGTTCTGTTAATCCACCAGCTGAAATTATCATCAAAAATAATGCTTATGCCATTTTATTTTCCCAAAATGTGACTTCATCAATTCAGCCATGTGACCAGTATATCTTTAGATCAGTAAAGAGTAAATATAAAAATATGTTCTTGAATAGCATGCTAGCAACAGTGAACAGAGGCATGAGTGAGGAAGATTTTCAAAAGTTTAGCACATAGAACGTCATATATACTGCTGCTAAAGCTAGGAACACAGTGAATAAAGACACAGATGTGCATGTCTGGCCCAACCCTCTGGTGTATGACTATGCTCAGTAATGATAATTAATGAGGTGATGAATTTGAGGCATTCTGAATGAAAATTGAGACAAAATTATGCCTGACTTGCTTACATTTGCAAAAAAAATACTTTCAGTGTCCATCAGTAAGCCACAAAACAGTGGATATTAAAGACTTTTTACATGTATAATGAGGCTTCAGTTGTGCATTCATTGACTATTGATGAAACAGCAGAAATGCCTCTGAATCAAGGAGATTATGATAAAACTGACAATAACGATGATGTAGTTAAAATTGCAGAAAACGTGCTTGTAAACAACATGGTGAAACTGTATGATGGGCTTATTGAAAGACTGGAGAAACATACATTAATAATAGAACAAAAAAATGTCAGTTTATGAAATCAAAGAGAAATTTCTAGAGGCAAAAAACATCATTAATGAGGCAGATGACTCTGGAGAAAACATTTAAGAAAGCCATCCATGAGGTGAGTGGATTGCCTGAGCCCACGGGTTCGAGACCCACCTAGGCAGCGAGACCTCATCTCTACAATAAAAAAAAAAATCAAAAAATCAGCCGGGCGTGGTAGTGCATGCCTGTACTTCTGGCTACTTGGAAGGCTGAGGCAGAAGGATCGCCGGAGCCCAGCAGGTTGAGGCTGCAGTGGCCGGGAGCGGCCACTGCACTCCAGTCTGGGCGACAGAGTGAGACTCCAACTCAAAAAAAAAAAAAAAAAAAATAGAAAGCCATCCAATAGAATGTCTCTTCATTCACTTGCTGCTGATGTTTCTTCTCAGCAAAAGATATAAAATACAGTGTGTAGTTACCTTTTAATCAAAACACAGTACTATAGTTGAAGACTGAAAGCCAGCTGTTGTTTGTTGTTGCTGTTGTTTAATAATTTGTACAGTTATTTTGGTGATGTTACTATGATGCTTAGCTACCCTAAATGAATTTTTTTCCTGTACTAATGGTATGTCATATTGTTTACTGTTAATTACTTATGTGTGAATAAGTGTAAGAAAATAATTTGCTTGTCAATAGAACATAAATTTAGAGTCAGGAATGATGCTGATGCCAAACAACCACAGATTGTTTACATGGATGCTGAGACTGACATCTATGCTTTCTGTTGACTCAGTGCACATAAACAGTATTATGCACAAATTATTAAAGAATATTGTATAAAATGACCTTCAGTTGATGTGCATAAGGCATGTACAAAATATAAATAAATTTTGTGTTTAGACTTGGGGCCCTTATCCAAGACATTTCAGTACGTACAAACAAGTATTTCAAAATCCAGAAAACTCTGAAATTCAAAACACTTCTGATTCCAAACATTTTGGATAAGGCATACTCAACCTTTATTATGGCTTAAATCTGTGCTTTATTTCTGGTTTTTGTGCTTGCAATTTTTCATTATTTATTTGTTTATTTAACATTTCTGTGGATTATTTGTACCGTTCTTTAGCATTCCCTTTTCAATTATCTCAATTTTTTAAGGGTATCTATTTGTAAAATGTTCTTAGAGATGACTCAAGGTATTGAAATATACATATATAATACCAGGGTTACTGGTGTTGACATTTTACCAGTTTGAAGAAAGTATAGATCTTTTCCACTCTTTACCGCTTTACCCTCCTTTATTTATGTGACTTAAAATATTTCTTCTATATATGTCTGAAATCACATCAGATAATGTCTGCTTCAACTGTAGAACATAATGTATATAAAGCAAGAAAAGATGAAAATTCAGTTGCATTAACCCATATGTTTAGACCCTTTATTCTTTCTTTATTCCTCATGTTCCAAGATTCCTTTATCATTTCTTCTGTGTTTTCATAATGACCTTTACCCATGGTTTTAAAAGTAGGTCTGTTGGCATCAAATTATCTTAATTATGCTTTATGTGGTTTTTGTCTTGATGTTTTTCATTATTGAAGGATTTTTTTTGCTGAATATAGGGCCCTTGACTGGCAGTTATTTTATTTTGGCACTTGAAAAATGTTTTACCTGTTCCTTCTGGCCTCCATAGTATCTGATAAGAAATATACTGTCGTTTCAATTATTTTTCTCCTAGGTAAAGTGCATTTTTTCTTTTCTTTCAAATTTTTAAAATTTAATTTCTACAACTTTGATTACCATGTGTATTATTTCTCTCTTGCTTTTTTCAATATCTTTTTCTTTCATTTTAGCTTTCATGGGTTTGATTATGACGTGTCTTAGCATGGACCTCTTTGGCTTCTTTCAGTTTGGGATTCAATCAGCTTTTTAAAACTGTAGATTTATGTCTTTTGCAAAATTTAAAAAACTTTACAGTTGTCATTTCATTGTCTACTCTCTTTCTATTCTCCTCAGGATGTCAACAACACAAATGTTAGGATGATCATAATTGCTCATTGAGGCATTTTTTGATGGTTGCTTTAAAATCATCAGAAAACCCTAATATTCCTATCATCTCAGAATTTGTGTATACTTATCATCTTTTTACATTTTATTTAAATGTTTTTTCTGCTTTCCACTGACACTGTTCATGCTGTCCTGCCAGGTGAGGGTGAAAGTTCAGGTTTCTAACTAAGCCTCCATTGGCACAAGGGAATAAGGGGCTCCGCTTTATTGCTAGGTAAGAATGAGAATTCCAACTCTTGCCAGGACCTTTACTGACTACATCTTGTCTAAGCATTGATGATATACCACATTACTGTTTGCCATGTGACCTCCACTAATATGGAAATAAGTTATGTGAGGGCCTTCACTACTGCTGAGTGGAGCTAAAATCCTGGATCCTCACTTTGCCTGCTCTAACACCACACCAGCAATGGAAGTGATGGGAAAGGAATAATTAATTATATACTGTTAGTGGTGGAATTGTAAGCTCTCCCCTTGACCTTTGTTGACTGAATGAACTAACTAGGGCTCTTAGGACCAGAGGGATTGGCACAGAAGTGTCAGGCATTTATATGGAGTTTTTATATAACAATTTTCTGTTTTGCTAGGCTGCTCACTTTCTGGTTCTTTGATTAAATTGAACAGGTTTTTCTTGGAGATCTTTTTGTCTGTACTTGTTGGCATTTTCAGGTTGCCAACATCTCTAGGAACCAGCCTAGATAAATGAGACAACAAAACAAACAGAAAAATCTGAAATTTACTGTTGTACCAATTCTTCGAATCCTAAATCCCTAGTCACCTCCTGCATACTTTTCAGAATTTACATATATTTATTTTGTATACTATAATCATGTTTTTATGTGTACTTAGCAGGAATGATAAAAAAAGAGTTGTCTCTTTCATCTTATTATGGAGCATGAAGACACTGCAACCTCATGGAGATCTGTGAGCATTAAATAAGTGAATGTGTATAAAACACTCAGAACAATTTTGACATACAGTAAGCTTTCAATTAAAATATTATATTGTATATTATAAAAACTGACTTCATGAAAAGTTTTGCTTTCATATTTGGAAAAGTTATATATAAATCAATAAATATCAATTGGCACAGTCTTGTATATTCTGAATGGATGTATGAATTAGAGAATACATTTTTATAAGACTTTCAAAGGGCTTTAGATCTTCTTGAAATGACATGATATAATATTATAAGGCGATTCAAGGTTACATATACTCAAGCCACCAAAGTTGGCTGTATAAAAGGGCGGTCTTGCTGTGGTTTAAACCTATGTTTAAAGGGAGTCTGGCTATTAAACAGCTGCTGCTAATGCCATTAATCTACTATATCCAACTCTATCACTTGCACTAGGGAGTTATATTTATTATGGTCATTGATTTTGAAACATTTTTCAGTCATTGATATTAATGTAAAATACTCCAGTTATTGAAATATCATGCAAAAATATTACAGAAGGACAATGAAAACCAATGTGCATAAATGTTGCAGTATTTATTTAGGTTATTTACAAATCTCAGCCCACCAATATAAAACTAAGGACAGATATCTTGACAGTAAATTTTGTGCCAGACTCAGTGGCTTAGCCTGTAATCCCAGTGCTTTGGGAGGCCGAAGTGAGTGGATTGCCTGAGCCTGCAGGTTCGAGATCCACTTAGGTAACTTAGTGAGACCTCATCTATACAATAAATCAAAAATTAGCTGGGAGTGTTAGTGCACGCCTATAGTTCTAGCTACTTGGAAGGCTGAGGCAGAAGGATCGCCGGAGCCCAGCAGATCTAGGCCGCTCCCAACCACTGCATTCCAGTCTGAGTGACAGAGTGAGACTCTAACTCAAAAAAAAAAAAGTGAATTTTGTGATAATCAGTAGTAATGCAATGCAATTCCTTAAAAATGTGATCTAAGATGCATAGTTAATACATTTTCACGCTAGAATTATTAACAAACAAGCAAATTCTCTGAGGGTCATGTCAAAAAAAAAGGGAGGAGGGGGTGTGTAGAATCCTCAAAGTCATTATTTTATCCCAATACAAATAGAAAGAAGAATTCAAAGGCAAGAATCACTAATAGTGTTGTTTTCAGTCACTTGGGCTGTATTAATTAGCTAAAAAATAAATAAGTATGAAAAATAAAAATTAAATCCTCAGGAAGAATAGAGTATAAATGAGAAATGGTAAAATGGAATGAGGGAGCATTATATTTATATAATTGAAATCAAGCAGAGAAAGAGTCAAAAAGATGGCATGCACACCAAAAGATATAAGGATGAAATAGAGAACTCCATTGGAAGTATTGCAAAGTAGCAATGTTTATTTGATTGTACACATTCATACAATTACTTTTCCAGGCAAGAAGATCATCTACTAGCAGATCTGGACAGTAGATATGACTATTGGGAGTTATTAAGATCTTGACATTGTCCCTCCCCACAGGATTTTAAAAATTGGATAGCATGAGTTGATTGATGCCATTAGACATTAGAGCTGTTTTCATGTCAGTACACTCAGTTTAATTATGGTATAAAATGCTGCAGAAATTATACCATTCATATGGAAACCATTGGTAACTCTAATGCTGTCATTTGTGGTACCTAATTCCATGTCTTGAAGAGGAAGGTCAATGAGACCACAAGTTCCTAAAGAGTTATAAATTACCTTTTTCCTGATTATTTCACCTCCAAATTTAATAAATTTGTCTACTT
This sequence comes from Cephalopachus bancanus, assembly GCA_027257055.1. NCBI lineage: Eukaryota > Metazoa > Chordata > Mammalia > Primates > Tarsiidae > Cephalopachus > Cephalopachus bancanus. The sequence goes on along the minus strand of JAPVLO010000656.1, from coordinate 428,868 downwards.
CTAGGATGGAGTGTAATCTATTAAAAACATAAAGTCAGTTTAAGCTATTTTTCTAATGGTTCCAATTAAGATTCAAATATTATACTTTAGAAGAGCATTGTATGTCTGGGGGTGTGGAAAATGATATAATTATAAAGCACTTAGCTTGTTCTTGATTACCATTGTTTAAAAGATCACTTTTATGGGTGGGTTAGTATCCTAAGAAAAGAGAGAGCCATTCTTGTCCTCATCTACAGTTCATATTAAAAATAATGCATCAGGCCGGGCACAGTGGCTCATGCCTATAATCCCAGTGCTTTAGGAGGCCAAGGTGAGAGAATTTCCTCAGTCTACAGGTTTTAGAACAGCCTGGGAAACTTGGCAAGACCTCATCTCCATCTCTACAATAAATCAAAAAATTAGCTGGGCATGGTGCGCATGCCTGTAGTTACAGCTACTTGGAAGGCTGAGGTGGAAGGATCACCTGAGCCCAACAGGCCGAGGTTGCCATGGTTGGGAGCATGCCACTGCCCTCTGCCTGGGTGACAGAGTGAGACTCCAGCTCAAAAAAAAAATTAAATTAAAATTAAAAATAATATCATGATTTTGTATGTGAGACAAGTGTTTACATACAGTATTATTATGAAGATACAGCTGATGATTTTTTGCATATGTCTGTGGTTTAGGTTAAATGTTAAAAAAAAACCAAATCACTCTGAAAATGCCAGTGCTTAATTTGAAAACATTTCCTGGGGTCCCTGAGGAGATATTGACATAAACCTTATCAAGCTACCACATGACAGAATTTTATTAACACTGAACAAAAATTTCTCTCCATTCCTAAACAAACAGAATTAATAAACAAACCACTTGGAAAATTATTTATATGCACTGTTTCTTTAGTTATCGAAAACGTTGTTGGGAATTCCTCGAAGATGGAGGCTGAGCCAGTCAGACTATGCAAGTCTCCATATGAGTGAGTGAGTGTATGGAAAATTTTGTGTACGTGTTGCTGAGTGAGTGGGCGCATGAGTGGTTGACTGAATGAGGGCTAAGGAGCAAGCAGCCAGGGCTCTCCTGGTACAGTGGCTGGTGCCACAGTTGCTCAGCTTAGACCCTAGTGATTCCTAGGGTGCAGAATCTGAGCAACATTTTTTAAAAAATCATCAAAACCTTTCCTGGGAAGAAGATGCAGGGAGAGACTGACTAAGTGGGAGCTCAGGAGCAAGTGGCCAGGGCCCTCCTAGTGAAGCAGCTGGTGCTGCAGCTGCTCTGCTTGGTCACTAGCACTTCCCAGGTCACAAAAGTCAAATGCCATTTTTTAAAGGACAAAAGTTTTCTTTCAAAGAAACAGCAGGGAAAGCCTATCAACTCCAGGTTCTGTCTCACAATGGCAGCAGGAGAGAATTTCAGCTCCAGGCTTTGCCTCACCCATTCATTGCCAGGCAAGACACTGGCAGTAAGGGCTGCAGAGGGATCCCAGAAGTTGAGTCCCACCACAGAAGATGAAAGAGGTACACAGTCTTGAAAATGGGGCAGAAAAGTGCTTTGACTTCCTAACCATGGAGCAACAGACCCAAACTCTGTGGCGAGTAGATTAGTTACTCAGAGGTTGATCATGACTCAGAGGGAATATCCTGAAAGCACAAACTTCAGAGGGACAGGACAAGTGCTGACTCTTAGATGCCCCAGCCCCTACCCTGATTCAACCACAGGACAAAGGGTGTAGCCAGAAAAGGTTGAGCAAGACCTCCAAAGATATCAGTGTCCTGTTTCAAAATAGAACAAATCTAGAGCTCAGATCAGGGAAGAATCAAAGGCTGAGAAAACATCAGAATGGAAAGTCTCACCCACTGCTATTGAATAATGGAACTTAAAGAAAAAAACAAGAGATCTGTCACAAATAAAGAAAAACCAGTTGAAGACCACAGGTAATTTCAAGTGTAACAAAGAGAAAACATCTGAACAATCAGATCTCAGAGCCCAAACAATGGAAGTCACCAATGACTGGACCCAGAATATAACAGGGATTAGGGAATGGATAGAAAGAATGAAAAAGACTCAAGAAAGACAAGATGGAACACTGAAAAAACTTGTAACAGAGATTTTGGCCATAAAAATTTCATCCTGGAAATAAATAACATGATAACAAGTATGGAAAGCAGAATTAATCTAGCAGAAGAAAGAATCTCAAAACTTGAAGACCAGAACAATGGAATTAACCTGATCTGTAAAAATCATAGAAAGAACACTCAGAAAGAAAGGTCAAGGCCTACAAGAAAAGTGTAATTATTTCAAAAGGACAAACCTATACCTGATTGGTGTCCTAGAAGAAGAAATGGAAATGGAGAACACCTTGGAGCAAGATTTCCAGTAGGTCAACCAAGAAAACTTTCCCTATCTTATCAGAGATGTGAACAGTCAAACACAAGAACTACAGAGATTCCCCACAAGACATCAAATGAGAAGACCAACTCCTAGTTAGTAATTTGACTACACAAAGTAGACACAAAAGAAAAAATCCTAAAGGCAGCAAGACAGAAAGGTCAGACTACCTACTGGGGAAAATTAATCAGAAAAGCAGCAGACCTATTGGCAGAAACACTACAAGCAGGAAGGGGTTGAAGTCCAACATTCAAAGTCCTCAAAGATAAACAATTTCAACAAAGAATTTCCTACTCAGAAAGGCACAGCTGCATCAGTGATGGAGAATTAAAATCCTTTCCAGATTCAATCCCTACAAGATTATACAGCTTCCAGACCAGCTCTACAGGAGATGCTTAAAAAGGTTTTAAGCACAGAAGAAAGAAAAAAATGACCACACACTACCCAAGAGAACAACAGAGCACAGAACCAACAGAGAATATATCACAGCAACAAACTTAAAAACACACGCATACATCAACTCCAAAGCTAAAAGAAAACAAGCAAAAAAGAAAAAAAAATTTATAAGAATCTCATGACAGGGATAAACAATTACATTTCAATAATCAGCCTGAATGTGAATGGTCTAAATGCACAGCTGAAAAGACATAGAATGGCAAACTGGAGAAGAAATCATGACCCAATTATTTGCTGCATCCAGGAAACTCGTCTCATTACAAGGGACACACACAGACTCAAAGTTAAAGGATGAAAAATGAGTTTCCAGGCAAATGGATCACAAAAGAAGGCAGGAGTCATGATCTTAATATCAGACAAAACAACCTTTGAGCTATCAAAAATTTTAAAAGATATGAAAGGACACCACATAATGATAAAAGTTTCAATCCATCAAAAATAAACATGCATCCTAAACATATATGTGCCCAACAAAGGAGGACCAGTATTTATAAAGCAACTACTAAGCAAACTAAAAAAAAGATATTGACTTTAACACCATTATAGTAGGGGACTTGAATACCCCACTAACAGCCCTAGATAGATCACTGAGGCAAAAAAACCAATAAGGAAATCCAGAATCTCAACTTGACACTGAACCAAATTGACTTAATAGATACCTACAGAATATTTCACCCAATAACCACAGAATATACATTCTACTCATCACCACATGGAACTTACTCCAACATTGAGCACATCCTCAGCCATAAATCAAGCATAAACAAATTCCATAAGGTTGAAATATTGCCACATGCACCTTAGCAGATCACAGTGGAATAAAAATAAATATCAACACCAACAAAATTTCCCCAAAGCCCACAAAGACATGGACACTAAAGAGCATGATGCTGAACAACTACTGGGTCAAAACTGAAATCAAGCTGGGCTCGGTGGCTCAGTCAGTAATCCCAACATTTTGGGAGGCCGAGGCGAGTGGATTGCTTGATCCCGCGGGTGTGAGACCCACCTGGGAAACTTGGTGAGACCTCATCTCTACAATAAATCAAAAAAATGAGCCGGGTGTGGTAGCACACACTTGTAGTTCTTGCTACTTGAAATACTGAGGCAGAAGAATCACTGGAGCCCAGCAGGTTGAGGTTGCAGTGGCCAGGAGCATGTGAATGCACTCCAGTCTGGGCAACAGAGTGAGATTCCAACTCAAAAAACAAAAAACTGAAATCAAAACAGAAATTAAAAGATTTCTGGAAATAAATGAAAATGAACCTCAGAGAAATGCAAATCAAAACCACATTGAGGTTCCACCTAACCCCAGTAAGAATGGCCATCATTAATAAAACAAACAACAGATGCTGGTGAGGATGTGGAGAAAAAGGAATGCTTCTATACTGGTGGGACTGCAAACTAGTGCAACCTCTTTGGAAGACAGTGTGGCAATTTCCGAAATAACTAGAAATTGACGTTCAATATGACCCAGCAATCCCCCTATTGGGAATATACCTGGAGGAGCTCAAGTCATTCTACCAAAAAGATATCTGCACACGCATGCCTGTTGCAGCTCTATTCACAATAATAAAAACATGGAACCAACCAAGCTGTCCATAGAAGCTGGATAGGATAAATATCATGTGGTACATATACACAATGGAATATTATGCAGCCATAGAGAAGGACAAACATATGGACTTTGTAGTAACTTGGATGGATTTAGAGCTGATCATACTCAGTGATACATCACAAAAGCAAAGAACAGAGAACCATATGTTTTCACTCATAAGTGGACCTTGAACAATTATCATAATAATTGGATAAATAAATGGATTGGCAGTTGAGGGAAAGTTCCGGGGGAAGAAGGGTCACACTTCCTTAACAACGGTACCTGCATAATGAACATTTGTATACCTAACCCTGAATTGTACCCCACATCTTATTTTAAAGAAAAAATAAATTTAAAAAAATTTTTGTTTCCAATGCAAAAATTTTTATATAAACACATTTTTAATGCATTTCTGCTATTTTTCTTTAAACATATGCTAAAAGGGATTTAAAAAGTCTGAAAGTGTTATATTCTTTAAAAAATGTTCATATTCAGCCGGGTTTGGTGGCTCAGCCTGTAATCTCATGCCTTTGGGAGGCTGAGGTGAGTGGATTGCCTGAGCCCACGGGTTCGAGACCCGCCTGGGCAGCGAGACCTCATCTCTACAATAAATCAAAAACTCAGCCGGGCATGGTAGCGCATGTCTGTAATTTCGGCTACTGGGAAGGCTGAGGCAGAAGGAACGCTGGAGCCCAGCAGGTCGAGGCTGCGGTGGCCGGGAGCGGCCGCTGCACTCCAGTCTGGGCAACAGAGTGAGACTCCAACTCAAAAAAAAAAAAAAAGTTCATATTCATTATCTTACTTGATACATCAGTCTCAAGAAGAAGAGCATATTTTATTGTCCTTGAATGACTAGCTTAAAACTAAAAACCCTGAGGTACAGACATTTTTAAATGACGTTTCCAAGGTCTCACAGCAAACTACAGCAAACTAGAATTCAAATATTTTGATTTTCAATCCAGTGCTTTTTCTATAATAATATACTGCGATTTTCCTACAATGCAGTAATAGGGGAAAAGATCTTATACAACTTAGTTCACCTATTAAGTGAAAAAAAAGTATGCTGTCAGCCGGGTTCAGTGGCTAAGCCTGTAATCCCAGCCTTGGGAGGCTGAGGTGAGTGAACTGCCTGAGCCCGCGGGTTCGAGACCCGCCTGGGCAACTTGGCGAGACCTCATCTCTACAATAAATCAAAAAATTAGCCGGGCATGGTAGCGCGGGACTGTAGTTCCAGCTACTTGGAAGGCTGAGGCGGAAGGATCGCCGGAGCCCAGCAGGTCGAGGCTGCGGTGGCCGGGAGCGGCCACTGCACTTCAGTCTGGGCAGCAGAGTGAGACTCCAACTCAAAAAAAAAAAAGTATGCTGTCCTTCTTTACTCTACAGTCAATAGTCCCAGAAGTCTCTAAGCAACAGAAATGTATAATGAATAAGATATTTTTAAATAATCTCATCAAGGGTGTTCATGTTTTGATTGCTCATTGAAAGAGTTTGAAATAACACTCAGATAGTCACCATCAGTGTTTTCTGATAAAAATTAGCAAATCAAGAGAACTGTAAGGGGGAAGGAGGGAAAACACAACTGGTCCAACTTAAAGACTTGTTTCTAGGAGACCTATATTCACATGATCACAGTCAGGCATGACTATTTTTAGGGGCAATCACAAAATCCAATAATTTACTACATCACTGAGAAGGCATCAATACTAAAGAAACTGTTCCATCGGTGTATGGGTTATAAACTATAGTTATCTCCCTGTTAAAGGCAGCTACCAATTACGGTTATTATCCAATAGATAACAATATTATATTTTATTTTATATATTATGTATTACATGTGTATCATATATATATACATATATTATATACATGAAACTTTAATTACATGCAAAAATGCCTTCATCATATTAACTAAAAAGCCTAGGGAAAAAAACTATATACAGTTATGCACACATACACACACACACACACACACACACACACACACACACACACGTGATTGAACATACATATATAGTATATATGTTATCTATCTAAACAAATTGAGTGAAATGTGTTCCACTGGCTAAATTGTTGCAGTAAATTGCTTTTCAAAACTAAGATTATAGACAAGTTATTTTGTTTATTATACTTTTCCCTATTTTGTAAATTTTCCACATGAGTATATCACACACACACAAATATATGTATATATTAAAGGCACATACACACTACAAACAAGGCTCTCTCTCTCTCTCTCTCTCCATCTCTCTCTCTCTCTCTCTCTCTCTCTCTCTCTCTGCTATTCATGGACATATATTAAACAAATAAAAGGGCTCTTGTGAGGATAAAGGGAGTGAGATTATTAAAGGAACCTGGAAGGAAAGAGACTAACAGGTACAATCAAAAGGATACAGAATATATGTTGTAGAAATACATAATCAAAGTTACTGATCTACTTGGCATGCAGGAGAAAGAGAAGATTATGGTACACCGTTACTATCTTTACATAATATTTAGACCTATTACCATAATAACCACCATGGTTCCATAGAGAAAGATATTTAGTTTAAACTGAAGTCAAAATATTTACTCTGGGAGTTTTTGTAACCAAGTGTGAGGATTTCCCTCCCTTCACACTAAATCAAGGTCCCTTTATGATCCTGAGGGCTACAGGAGAGTCATCATAGATATGTATATTAACTAGGTCTGCAGGTTTTAAGTTTCTAGGTTGTTTTGCCCAATTATTGTCCTTGGTATCTTTTGATCCTCTTTTATTATTTAACTTCTTCTTCACACCCAACATCTAGTCCTAGGTTCTGGTTTCTGAAACCATTTCCCTCTTATTTCTCAGCTCAGATCCATTCAGTTTATTTCTCATCTGAGCTGCTGTTTTAGTTTTTAAAACTTGACTCAACAGCCCTCTCACTCTTTTTAGCATTACTAGTAACTCAGATCACTTGTTCTCTTTACAGACCTTTATTGTTGCTATATACTGAATTCAACTGACCCAAAACTAATTCGGTATGATCTGATAATAAGTTTCAAGTATATAGACCTATATCTTAGATTTAAGCTCCTGAGTGAATTATGGTCTTCTGAGTCCTCTATTTAGATATGAAATATGTAGCATTAGAGAATACATATGTGTGTGTATATATAATATGTGGAGAAATAACAAAACATCTCTTAATAAGTCTGAATCTCAAAATTAAAGGGACCAAGGTCATTATATACAGGATAATTTTTAAATAGTAAAAGTCAATTTTGAAAGAAAATTATTCTAAGATCTATAAAATTTTATTTAGATATTGCTGTGGCTTGAGTATCCCCTTTAAAATATATGCTGAAATTCAATTGATATTTTAGCAGTATTAAGAGGTGAAGACTTTCAGAAATTATTAGGTCATGGGAACTCCACCCTCATTAATGGATTAATACTGTTATCATAAAAATAATTTAGTTATTATAGGCATTAATTTGTTCTGAAAGTGAGCTATCTCTATTTCTCTCATACATTCTTATACCCTTCCATCTATCTATCATGAAATAGCACATCTGGAAGGCCCTCAATATATACTGGTACCATGCTCTTGGACTTTCTAGTCACTGGAACTATGAAACAAATCAACTCATTTTCTTTAGAAATTACTTATTCTGTGGTATTCTGTTATAGCAACAGAGAATGAACTAAGATAGATATTAACAGTCTTATATTTTATTATTTGAGTTATCAGACCCACTCTAAACATCTTTCTAATTTTTATTCATCCTATTACTTGGCCAGTTGGAAGTCAAAACTTCACCTGCAAGCAGCCTACTTATATAGTTAATCCTTACTTGTACCCACATCTCTATAATAAAATATAATTTAAATTAAAAAGAGGCAAGTGTTTGTACATTTGCATCATCCAATAAGTTACTCTATATTTGAAAGCACATTTTTCTTGAGAAATAGCTGATTGTTTGAAATAAATGTGCTACAGCAATTCATTATTTATAGCCAAAGTAACTCTTTTAGAACTCACTTATGCTTTTAAAAAAATACTGTATTATTTTTAATAAGCTTCAATTAAAGGGGTTATTTATACACACAATACTTAGGTAGAATAACTGTGTGTTTGAGAAAAATTTATTCAAGTTACTATACCCACTCAAAACAGTCATGTCGACTGTTATAGAGATTTGTCAGAAAGTTCTTTGTATATACCAAGCCCAAATCTACCTTTCTACAATTATTGTCCACCTTTCTTGCTTTCTGAAATTATGTGAACAATCTAATGCCACCTTTACAGAAGAATCTGTGAAACAGTTGACTGTCATTTTTATATCCCCCCAAAATATTCCTGCAATTTTTTTCAATTATTCATCCTTTGAGCTGTACTTGGTCTGAGCAGCCAGAGGCATAAGAGTACTCTTACTACTTTTGTTCCAAACATTGAATATTTTATTAATGCAGCCCATGATAACACCAGCTCTCCCTGCCCCAGCCCTTCTGTCATAAGTTGATTCTAATTGGGCAGGCTAATTAAATAAAATGACTTTTCTATTTGAATGACTATTAGTATGACCTGCTATGCCCTATACCTGCACAATTCCTTTTGTAAACTAAATGCAGGACTTTATATATACTTTCATTAAGTTTCATGTCATGATCGCCGTTCTAGCCTTAAGATTCTATAGAATCTTGATTCTTTCATTTTATCCTTCCAAATATGTTGGCATCCCTATATTTAACAGGTTTTACCTTTACATTTTTTTCAAATAGAATTTTTAAATGGTGAGTGGAACAGAATCAAGCACAAAGTACTTTGGAACATCACTAGAAAAATTACTCCATGTTGAAATTTAAGCATTAACGAATGCTCTGTGACAGTGCGTCTTAACCTTGGCTGCACATTAGAATCACCTGGAGAGCATTTAGAAACAATTAATACCCATGCAAGGAACCCACTCCAGACCAGTTAGATGAGAATCATTGGAGGTGGACTCTTGGCTTTAGTAATTTTTTCAAGGCATTTTAGATGATTTTAATGTGTAGCCCAGGTAGAGATGAACTGATGAAGTTAACTTTATTCAGTACTTTTACCCTTCCTTATTTTGAAAATACTATGAGGGTTAAATATTTTTAAATTTTGTATGAGTATGCTTAAAGAAATTGACTATCAAAAGAAGATAGTTTAAACTGTGCACAGTAATTTATTTACATTTACATATAAAATAATGTTTAATTAATTTATATTACCTTATAGATTTATTTCAGAAATTTTTTCATAAATAGAAAAAGGCACTGTATACAGATGCTCCTTGATATACAATGAGGTTTCATCTCGATAATCTCATAGCTAGTTGAAAATATTGTAAGTAAAAAATGCATTTAATACATCTAGCTTAAATTAGCCAGGTGTGGTAGCACATGCCTGTAGTTCCAGCTACTTGGAAGGCTGAGGTGGAAGGATCACCGGAGCCCAGCAGGCCGAGGCTGCAGTGGCCGGGAGCAGCCACTGCACTCCAGTCTGGGTGACAGAGTGAGACTCCAACTAAAAAATAAACAAATAAATAAATACATCTAGCTTACCAGACAACATAGCTTATCCTAGCTCACCTTAAACATGCTGAAAAAACTTTCATTAGTCTAGAGCTGGGCGAAATAATCTAAAACAAATCCTATTTTATAATAACAGGCATATATATCATGGAATTTATTGAATACAAAACTGAAAGTGAAGAACACATTGATTGTATGAGTACTCAAAGTATAATTTCTACTGGAAGTGTATTGCTTTCACAGTATTGTAAAGTAAATAATAATAATAACTCACATTGTTGTAAGTCAGTAACTGTTTTTGCATACATGCACAGATATTGAGTCCTGAAAAAGTGCATGAAAAATGTGTACTATGAAAAAAAAACTATGAATGGATTTTTTTTTAAAGTTTGCACCAAAAAAATTATACTAACTTTTTATGACATGTCTGACTAGATTTTAATTTGAGGCTAAGAAAAATAAGACATCAGTTTGAAAAGAGTTCCTATCAAAGCAGCATAAATTCTGCTAAATTTAAGCAAGAACAAATATTCAATTTATGGCGAAGTTTGTGTGGAAGAATAGTGTAATTATTCATTCTTTTTTACAAGCTAATAGGGACATACTCACATGAATTTGGCAGTTCAAAAATAGATAACTTGTTTTAAGAGGAGAGGAGTCAATGTTGAAGATGAAGCCCACATAGGCAGATCATCTACATCCATTTGTGAAAAAAAAAAAAAATGTGCCCTAATTAGGAGAACCAATGACTGACAGCAAAATCAATAGCTAACACCACAGACATCTCAACTGGATCAGTTTACACAACTCTTCACTAAAAATTAAAGTTGAGCAAACACACCAAATGGTTGTGCCCAGATCAGATGCAGACAAGAACAGAGCTTTCAGTGGAAATTTTAAACAAGTTGGATTAAGATCCTGAAACATTATTTTGGAAAATTTTAACAAAAGATGAACTATGGTTTTATTAGCATGATCATGAAAACAAAGCACAATCAAAGCAATCTCCTGCTCATTCTTCTCATCAAACAAGGAAAATTTCACAAGAATTTCTATGGGCAATCATAAGACATCCACCTTATACTTCTGATTTGACTCCTACTGATGTCTTTTTGTTTCCTAAACATAAAAAATATCTTTAAATTATGCCAATTTTTCTTTTCCTCAGTTAAAAATGTAAAAAAATAATAAAAATAAAAATACATTGACATGGTTAAATTCCCAGGACCCTCAGTTCTTTAAGGATAAATAAAAGGCTGGCATCATCACTTACAAAAGTATCTTGAACTTGTTGGACCTTATGTTGAAAATTAAAGTTTATATTTTTTATCTTTACATTTTAATTCCACTTTTCTTTGAGCGTTTTAGAGTCCCTGAGTGTGTGTGTGTGTGTGTGTGTGTGTGTGTATGTGTGGTGCCACAGATGAAATTGTACATTACTTCCCTTAAAAACAAAAATAATAACACTTTCTTTTACTCTGTACAATATCCAAAAGAAGTAAAAATTTACAAAAATAGATCTATATATTAAATGGTTGGTAATTACTATGCTAGGCATGAATATAACAATTAGTGATGATGATGATAGTTATAATTTACCAAGTGCTTACTATTTGCCATAAATTTTGTGTGTCTGTGTGTGTGTGTGTGTGTGTGTGTGTGTGTGTGTGTGTGTGAAGATAAGCACAAGGAGATTAAGCAACTTTTCCCTGTATCAAATAAAAATCGGATGAGGCCAAAATTTAAATAGGATAGGGTCAGAAATTCCTAACAACCAAACGACATTGCTTTTTATTATTTAAAATATACAATGATGTATGAAAATTCACACACAGATATATTGAAGTAATGCGAACAATTTCTTATTGAAAAATTTTGACATATTAAACAAGAATCTAAAATCTCTTGCTTTGTTATTGTTATTCACTTTGTCTAGATGCCATATATAGAATAAAAATTAATTCTAATTATTTTGCTGCTTTGAGAAGTAATTCACTCAATAATCAAGAGATATGAAATTTATGAGTACAAACACATGGAACTATCACCAAAGTATTTCAAATCAAGTGTTTTCTTTTTAGTTACTTTAGTAAAAAATTTTAAAAACTAGGATTGACTTGGCTGATCTGATTAAATAGACAATGTGAATTTTTTTCTGTTATAATTTCATATAAATCCCTCCTGAAGCTATATGTCCAAACTAAGAAGGAAAAATTCCCAGAGAAACAAAGACATTTCTTCAGCAGAATACACAAATATATATATACTGGAGCTCCAAATCCAATCTATAAACATCAAGATTTAAAAACTTAATATATTTTTAATTTTGTTTGTTTAACTTTGTTTTAACTTTGTTTTAGATTTACCTATTTTAGTTGTATTCTCTTCAGCTTTACGAAATCTGTAAAAACTTAACAAAAAGTTTTAAATGGGTAAGAATTTGTGAATTTTATTATAGTTTTATAACTATGGTTTTAAAAATATTATTCTTCTGTTAACCTTTTTTATTGAACAATTTTCACTTTCAGAAAACTGGGTCATATAACAGGTTTACAATAAGGCAAAAATAAAAGGATCTATTCATATTCAAATATGACAGTCTCTTTTTTCCATTGTATGTAAATTTTAGCAAAATAAGAATATTTTCATTAGCTACAGTGTAAAATCTTCACCTATATGCAGTTTCTTTGATTTTCACTTATTGGCCTTAATTGACTAAAATGCTCAACATGCTGAAGAAAAGAAATGCGTATCGTGGCATATATGAGGCTATGTGTAGTGTATAGATCTCAGTACTCTGCTTGAGTTCTACATTTTTTCTTTTTTTTTTTAACCATAATCTGGTTTAAATTTCTTCTCTTTTTTTAAGTTTTAAATTTTTATTTTAAAATTGTGGAGATTTCCGGCAAGATGACGATGGCACAGGTGGGACTGTGAGATTCTCCGAAAGTGAGTTCCCAGGAACACTCTTACTTTCCTTCCCCCACCCCCGCAACCACCACCAGCCACCTGTCTGAGGCCTGGAGACCCTCGGTCCCATGCACGGCTGGCTACCACGGCCCCTCTGTCGCTGCTGATCCATCCCAGGTGGCCCTGGGCCTGGCCGCATGGAGTTCCCAGCCCCCTTGCCAGCTACACCATCTCACCCAACCCCAAGCCGCCTGCTGGCGCCTGTGGATGCCCTCAGATACCACCTTGTGGAGATCTGGGTTCCCTTGCTGGCTACACTGATTGGCCTGGCACTCAGGCGCTGCCAGCTCCCTACTTGGCTGGGTGCCCAGCCCAGTCTTAGACCGTGGCAACCCATGGAGGCCCTTCATGCCCGCTGCTCAGAACTACAGGCTCCATTCCCTCCTGGAGCACCCTACCAGGGCCAAGGCTGCTGCTGTCCACCAGTGCCCATGCCTCTGGGCTCTGTGCCACTGCCTGGGTTGAAGCACCCAAAGCTGTGGCCAGAGCTCAACTCTCGGAGTTCTGGGTCCCCGCCTTGGGTTCTGGGTCCCAGCCCAGCCCTGTCTCAAGCTGCCATCACCCAGGGAGGTTCTAGGTGCTCATCCCTCAGAGATACCAGCACTATTCCTGGCTGAAGTACCCTGCATGGAGTCCAAAGCCACTGCCACCACCCGCCAACCACCTTTTGGAGCTCTAGTCTCTACTTTGGCTGAGGTGCCCAGCAGTCTCACACTCCACTTTCCCCAACTCGCCCCTGACTACAGCTGACCAGAGAAAAACTGGAGCCCTGTGACCAGGCAGAGACCTGCAGTGACTCACCCACCCAGCTCTGCCTAACCTCTAGCTAGGGAGCTAGGACCCCATGGTTGTGTAAGGGAGCAATACATCTTAAGGAGGTGCTGAACAGTTGCTCTTGGCTCTCGGCTCTGGCCCAAGAAATTCTGGGCTCCCTCCTCCACCCCAAGCCACTGGCAGCACACCAAATGCAACACCCAGCTATATTGCTGAGTCCCAGTGCCTGACACCAGACACACACCACCATAGCCCCTCATAGTGGATCATCCATGACCTGGACGAGTGGAGAAAAAGGACAGGTGGAGAGAAAGTATCAGCAAAAGAGAAGCCGCCCACCGGAGCAGGAGACAAAAATCTACACAAATGAAGAAAAACCAAAAGAAGAATATGGGTCTCTCCCAAACCCCTGGGAGGGCAGACACTGAGAAAACTGACTTTGGAATGCAAACAATGAAGAGCTCCCAGAATGCCTGGTCTCAAACTACAAACCCAGATATCAAGACATTAATGGAAAGATTTAAAAGTATTGAGGAGAGACAAGAGGAAACTAGGAAGGAGTTGATAACTGAGATAACAGTAGTAAAGAATACTGTGAATGAAATAACAGTATTAAAGAATACTGTGAATGAAATAAATAACAAACTGATAACCATGGAAAGCAGAATTAATTAAGCAGGAAAAAGAATCTCAGAACTTGAGGACCAAAATACAGAACTAACCCAAACTGTCAAAAACATAGAAAAGAAGCTTAAAAAGACAGAATAAAACCTTCAAGAGAATGAACCTAAGAGTAATTGGAATTCCTGAGGCAGAAAGAGAGACAAAGGCCACCCTGGAACAAACATTCCATGAGATTATTCAAGAAAACTTTCCTCATCCCATCAGTGACACGAATAATCAAACACAAGAGATTCAGAGAACCCCTGCATGACAACAAATGAGAAGACCAACTCCCAGACACATAATAATTTGTCTAAACAAAGTAGGTATAAAAGAAAAAATCCTAAAGGCAGCAAGAGAAAAAGTCATATTACCTACCATGGAAGATCAATTAGAATAGCAGCAGATTTATCTACAGAAACCCTTCAGGTTAGGAGAGCTTGGAGCCTATCTTCAAAGTTTTGAAAGATAAACAATTGCAACAAAGAATAACCTACCCAGCCAAGTTAAGCTTCATCAGTAAGGGAGAATTAAAATCTTTCCCAGACATTCAATCCCTAAGTATTTATGCTGCCACCAGACCACCTCTATAAGAAACACTTAAGAAAGTATTAAACACAGAAGAAAAGGAAAAAAGGAACAACAATATTCTTGATAAAAGTACAGGAAAAAGATTAAAAACATACATGACCAACCACAAAACCAAAAGAAAGACAAAAAACAAACAGGAACAACAACAACTCCGTAAGAACCTCAATATAGGGATCAACACTCACATTTCAATAATTAGCCTTTATGTGAGTGGACTAAATGCACCACTGAAAAGACAAAGAATGAAAAACTGGATAAAATATCACCAGGCAACAATATATTGCCTTCAAGAGACTCATCTCACTAGAAAGGGCACTCACAGACTCAAGGTAAGAGGATGGGAAACAAATTTTCAGCCGAACAGAACACAAAAGAAAGGAGGAGTCACAATCTTAATCTCAGACAAAATACCCTTTAAGCTATCAAAAATTTAAAAAGCTACAGAAGGCCACTACATAATGATAAAAGCTTCAATCCATCAACAAGAAATATCTATCCAAACATATATGCACCCAACATAGGAGCACCAACTTTCATAAAGTAGTTTCCAGGTAAACTCAAAAAAGATATTGACTCTAACACTATCATAGACAGGGATTTTAATACCCCACTCACAACCCTAGATAGATCATCAGGACAAAAAATCAGCAATGAGATCTAGAACCTCAATGTGACTCTTTACCAAGTGGACTTACTTGATACCCACAGAACACTCCACCCAACGATCACAGAATAAACATTCTACTCAACAATACATGGAATGTACTCTAAGATTAACCACATATGTGGTCATAAATCAAGTATAAACAAATCTCAAAAGATCCAAATTTTGCCATGCACTTTCTTGGACCACAGTGGAATAAAAATAAACATCAACATCAACAAGGTTCCGCCCAAACCCACAAAGACATGGACAATAAATAGCATGATGCTAAACAACTCCTGGGTCAATGATGAAATCAAAACAGAGAATAAAATATACCTGGTAACTAATGAAAATGAAGAAATATCTTACCAAAATCTCTGGGATGCCATGAAAGCTGTAGTAAGAGGGGAATTCATATCTCTACAAGCGCACATGAAGAAAATGGAAGGGTCACAAATTAAAAGCCTTACAAACACTTAAGGAAGCTGGAAAAGCAAGATGACCAAAACCCTAACTTCAGCAGAAATCCAGATCACCAAAATAAAAGTCCAAATCTGGGATATAGAAGACAAAAAGGTAATATTACAAATCAATGAAATAAAAAGCTGGTTCTTTGAAAGGATAAACAAGATTGATGGCCCCCTAGCTAGAATTACTGAGAAAAAGCCCAAATAAACACATTCAGAAACACAAAAGCTAAAGTCACATATGACCCTGAATAAATACAAAAGATCATTAGAGACTGCTATGTACACTTGTATGGAAACAAACTTGAATACCTAAAGGAAATGGAGAACTTTCTGACATTACACAACCTGCCTATATTTAAACAAGAGGAAATTGTGACCCTAAATAGACCAATAACAATCAAGGAAATTGGCTATGTAATTAGAAAACTACCTACACAAAAAAGCCCTATACCAGATGGCTTTCCAGCAGAATTTCATAAGACATTTAAGGAGGAGCTGTTACCAATCCTACTGAAAGTATTCCAGGCAATTGAAAAAGATGGAACTCTCCTCAAATCATTTTATGAAGCTAACATCACATTGATACCCAAGCCAGGTAAAGAACCAACAAAGAAAGAGAACTATAGGCCAATATCTTTGATGAACTTAGATGCTAAAATTCTCAACAAGATCCTAGCGAACTGGATTCAACAACACATTCAAAAAATGATCCATCAACACCAAGTAGGCTTCATCCCTGGGACGAAAGCCTGGTTCAACATTTGCAAGACCATTAATGTAATTAATATATAAACAGACATCAAAGCAAAACCATATGTTTATATCATTAGATGCAGAAAAAGATTTTGATAAAATCCAGCACCCCTTCTTAATAAAAACCCTCAAAAATCTAGGCATACATGGAGCATACCTCAAAATAGTAAAAGCCATCTATGAGAAACCTACAACCAACATATTCCTAAACAGACAAAAATTGTAATGATTTCCCCTGAAAACTGGAACAAGACAAGGATGCCCACTCTCATTCCTCCTGTTCAATATAGTATTGGAAGTTCTGGCTAGGGCAATCAGGAACGAGAAGACAATCAGGGGCATCCAAATAGGAAAAGAGGAAGTCAAGTTATCTCTCTTTGCAGATGGCATGACTGTGTACCTTGAAAACCCAAGAGAATCTGTCAAAAGCCTCCTTGCACTGATAAAGGACTTTGGCAAAGTCTCAGGGTATTAAATAAATGTGCAAAAGACAATTGCATTTCTTTACACCAATAATAAACAAACAGAAGCCCAAATAAAAAGTACAATCCCACTCACAATAGCCACAAAAAAAAAAAAAATGAAATACCTTGGCATCTTCCTAACCAGAGACGTGAAAGACCTTTACAATGAAAACTACAAAACTCTGCTCAAAGAAATCAAAGATGACACAAACAAGTGGAGACATATTCCATGCTCATGGAATGGAAGAGTCAACATTGTGAAGATGTCCATTTTACCTAAGGCAATCTACAGATTTAACGCAATACCCATCAAATTACCAGCAGCGTTCTTCTCAGATCTAGAAAAAACAATACAGGAATTCATATGGAAACACAAACGACCAAGAATAGCCAGAACAACATTTAGCAAACAACAAAAACAAGACAACAACAACAACAAAAAAGCAAAGCAGGAGGTATCACAATACCAGACTTTAAGCTTTACTATAAAGCTACAATAATCAAAAGAGCTTGGTATTGGTACAAGAAAAGCCATATAGAGCAGTGGATTTGAATTGAGATTCCAGAAGCCAAACCCCAATTTCTCAACCAACTCATCTTGACAAAGCCTCCGCCACCCAACACTGGGGAGACAAGAACCTATTCAGTAAATGGTGCTGGGAAAACTGGCTGACCACATGCAGAAGATTCAAACAAGACCCCCGTTTATCCCCATACACAAAAATTAACTCTAAATGGATCAGAGACCTAAATGTAAAACCTCAAACCATAAGAACCTTAGAAAATTCAGGAAACACCCTTATGGAAGTTGGAACTGGCATCCAATTCCTGAGCAAAACCCAAAACTCATGGGCCAGAAGAGATAAGATAGACAAGTGGCACCTCATTAAGCTGACAAGCTCTGCAAAGCCAAAGAAGCCATTAAGAGAGCAGGGATACAGCTCACAGACTGGGAAAAAGTATTTGCCAACTCCATGTCTGACAAAGGCCTATATCTAAGATTTACAAGGAACTCAATGTGCTGAAAAGGAAAAAAACAAACAACCCCATTACAAAGTGGGCAAAAGATATGAAGATACTTCTCAAAAGAAGACATATGAGTGGCCAACAGATACATGAAGAAATGTTCAACCTCACTGGTTATCAAGGAGATGCAAATTAAAACTACAGTGAGATACCACCTAACTCCAGTCAGAATGGCCATTATCAATAACTCAAAAAATAACAGATGCTGGAGAGGATGTGGTGAAAAGGGAACACTTCTATACTGTTGGTGGGAGTGTAAACTAGTATAGTCTCTGTGGAAATCAGTGTGGCAATTCCTAAAGCTCTAAAAATTGACCTTCCATATGACCCCATAATCCCCCTACTGGGAATATACCCTGAAGAACTCAAATCATTCTATAAAAAAGATACCTGCACACGTATGTATATCGCAGCCTTGTTCACAACAGCAAGATCATGGAACCAACCATGCTGTCCATCAAAAGAGGACTGGATTTTTAAAAATGTGGTACATATACACAATGGAATATTATGCAGCCATAAAAAAGAACAAAATCATGAATTTCACAGCAACCTGGATGGAATTAGAGTTTATAATACTGAGTGATCTCTCACAGAAACAAAGATCTGAGTATCACATGTTCTCACTCATAAGTGGACCTTGAGCAACTATGATGATACTATAAGAAAAGGATTGACAGTGGTGGAAATCTATGGGGAGAGTAGGGAGGGGAAGGGAGGTGAGATTAACGGTAGTCAATATCTGTCTGAGGATGGGGGAGTACACTTCATCAACAAGGGTACTTGCACAGTTTTTAAATTAAAAATGTTAAAAAAAATAAAATAAAATAAAATTGTGGAGTACAATTCAGGATTAGGTATATAAACATTCATTGTGCAGGTTCCCTTGTTGATGAAGTGTGCCCCCCTTTCCCAGGCAGATTCCAACTACTGCCAATCCCACCTCCCTGCTTCTCACCCCCCGCAGTTTCCCACTACTATCAATCCTTTTCTTATAGTATTATGATAGTTGTTCAAGGTCCACTTATCAGTGAGAGCATATGATACTCTGTTCTTTGTTTCTGTGAAAGATCACTCAGTATTATAGACTCTAAGTTCATCCACATTGCTGCAAAGTTCATGATTTTGTTCTTCTTTATGACTGTGTAATATTCCATTGTATATCTGTGCCACATTTTTTTAACTTGTCCTCTTTTGATGGGCAAAACAGTTGGTTTCATGTTCTTGCTATTGTGAAGAATGCTGCAATAAACATACATGTGCAAGTATCTTTTTTATAGAGTGATATGAATTATTCTGGGTATATTCCCGGTAGGAGGATTGTGGGGTCATATGGAAGGTCAATTTTTAGAACTTTTGGGAATCACCACACTATTTTCCACAGAGGCTGTTCCAGAAACCCATAGCCAGCATACTGCTAAACAGACAAAAATTGGAAACACTTCTAAAAACTGGAACAAGACAAGGATGCCCACTCTCTCCCCTCCTGTTCAACACAATTTTGGAAGTCCTAGCTAGGGCAATCAGAGAAGAGTAGGCGATCAGGAGTATCCAAATAGGAAAAGAGGAAATCAAGTTATTCCTCTTTGCAGATGACATGTTTCTATACTTCAAAAATCCAAGAGAATCTGTCAAAAGCCTCTTTGCACTGATAAAGGACTTTGACAAAGTCTCAGGGTATAAAATAAATGTGCCAAAGACAATCGCATTTCTATACATTTCTATAAACAAACAGAAATCCAAATAAAAAGCACTATCCCATTCACAATAGCCACACACACACAAAAAATACTTTGGCATCTTCCTAACCAGAGACATGAAAGACCTTTACAATAAAAACTACAAAACACTGCTCAAAGAAATCAAAGATTACACAAACAAGTGTAAAAATATTCCATGCTTATGGATTGAAAGAATCAACATTGCTAAGATATCCACTCTACCTAAGACAATCTACAGATCTAATGCAATACCCATCAAACTACCAGCAGCATTCTTCTCAGACCTAGAAACAACAATACAGGAATTCATATGGAAACATAAATGACCATGAATAGCCAAAACAATTCTCAGAAAAAAAATACAGGATGTAATCCACTCCCAGACTTAAAACTTTATTTTAAAGCTACAATAATCAAAACAGTCTGGTATTGGCACAAGAACAGGCATA
Source organism: Cephalopachus bancanus (assembly GCA_027257055.1). Lineage (NCBI taxonomy): Eukaryota > Metazoa > Chordata > Mammalia > Primates > Tarsiidae > Cephalopachus > Cephalopachus bancanus. Next base: position 408,400 of record JAPVLO010000656.1, on the reverse strand, counting down.
TAGACCAATGGAATAGAATTGAGATTCCAGAAGCAAACCCTCAATTTCTCAACCAACTCTTCTTAGACAAAGCCTTCACCAGCAACCACTAGGGAGAGGAGCACTTATTCAATAAATGGCACTGGGAAAATTGACTGACCACATGCAGAAGATTGAAACAGGACCCCTACATATCCCCTTACACAAAAATCAACTCTTATGGATCAGAGACCTAAATGAAAACCTCAAACTATAAGAACTTTAAATTCCTTTTCTTTGAATCCTTGCTTCCCTTAGTTTTCCACCCCAACCAAGACTAGTAAGAAGAAATAAATATAATGTGCTTCAAAGTTGCTAGTGACAACAGCAATAAAAAGGGTCATTTCAATATATGTGCATGGATGATAATAAGACAACCTTAGCTATGAGCTGTAAGAGAAGACTTGAAGAATGGAAAGTTATTTACTACCACTTTGGCCATCTTCTAAATTTTCTGTGCTTCTTCACCAACTCTCTTTAGTTCAAAATGCAGAAGATCCCTGGTCAATATTTTTCTGCTTTCTTTCAAATTCCATGATTTAACATTTGATAGGTAGCTATTGTCTCCCTATCAGAATTGTGCAAGCAAAGAAGTGAAAACAGGAATCTATACTAAATCATGAGATGTTACTCTTCTTTTTTAAATGATGAAAAATCATATAAATAAATACTAAATTACTGTCCATTTGATGCTGAAATTTCAGTCGTCCATTGTTTGTCCTTCTGTTTCACTTCCAATTAAAAACTTTTTGTTAAACACAAATATACATGATATATAGAACACTTCCAGTCTTAAAAAACAATAAATCTCATTTTTATCCTGTATTTGAAACTTACATAATGAGCTACATTTTGACAGAGGTGTAGAAAGCAAAAAACAATTAGAACTCAGCAGGATGTCAAAATGTGAATACCAAAAAAAGTACTTGATGATGTTCTCTGTAATACTCTATTATTATTATTTTCATACATTATAGTAACACAACATGCACAGATTAATTTTTCATGTTTTTTTAATCTGCATATGATTTATGATACTTTTTTGCTAAGGTTAAATAAGCTGATGAAAGCTTTGCTTAGGATCATATTATTATGTTGTATGATTTCAAAACTTGCTTTTTTTTTTTTTTTTTTTGGAGTTGGAGTCTCACTCTGTCGCCCAGACTGGAGTGCAGTGGCCGCTCCCGACCACCGCAGCCTCGACCTGCTGGGCTCCGGCGATCCTTCCGCCTCAGTCTTCCAAGTAGTTGGAACTACAGGTGTGCACTACCATGCCTGGCTAGTTTTTGATTTTATTGTAGAGATGAGGTCTCGCCAAGTTGCCCAGGCGGGTCTCGAACCCGCGGGCTCAGGCAATCCACTCACCTCAGCCTCCCAAAGGTGCGGGATTACAGGCTGAGCCACCGAGCCCGGCTAAAACTTGCTTTTTAACAGTCCTCTCTATTCTCTGCCTCTCAGTTTATGGAAATAATGTTTTTTTTCCACCTTCACTGTGAATCCAGAGATTAAATGTTCAGCATAATAAAAAAAATGAAGTTAGTACTTTTCAGAAAAAAAGTCTCAATATACCCAAACATACCCAATAATTAATATTAACTATTTGTATAAAAACTTCATAGCTAAGTCCAGTACAGTGATAGAGGTCTTAAAGTCTATGGCCATGCCAAAAAAAGGACAATATTTTAATAAACAGTGTTACTTGTGCTCTTGTATCTAAATCAGCCAAGCTATATATTGTCCTTGCCTTTGAGAAGCTTACTCTAAAAGGAATTTATGACCTATATGCAACAATGCAGTATATTGTTTAACTTTCATTATTCAATGCAAAGAACACCAAACATAGATGATAAAAAACAAACTAACAAGCAAACAAACAAAAAACAACCCCTTTGACCTCTTAGGTGGTATCTCTGAAGTTGCAATACCATGTATGGTTGGCTGCTCCTAGATTGATTGACTATTCATGGCAAAACTGTGAAAACGTACAGGAAGAGCCTGCATGATAATTCCTGCACGAATCAAAACCTATATTAATCGCATTCCTACCCCCCCTCCCCATGCAGCAGGTCATATAAAAGACAGCAGAACTCAAAGCACTTGTCCATAGGAAACAGTTCACATTAGTGCTTCTTGTTTCTCAGCATGTATATCTCATATGTCCTAAATGCTGAGTCACATCTTTGAGATCTAAGTCCATCTAAACTTTAATGATTCTCTGAGTTCAATCTATGACCAGTATGTACCTGAGTTTTCTAGATTCACTTCTCTCTAAGTAAGGAAAGAAATGTAAAATCTTTATTGACTACCTCAGATGTGCAAAGCTCTTTCACATATTTTGTTTCATTTTATCCTCACAGTCAAACTGCAAGAAATGATTTTTTAAGTTATTTTGGAGATAGAAAAACTGAAATTCATAGAAGGAAAGTCACACACCAATTTCCTTCTACAAAGTCAGTGGTGTGGTAATTCAACCTCATCTACCTTACTTCAGAACTAGATTCAGTTCATTGTAAACCAAATGTGAAATACCTTTTTAACCTTTACAATATAGCTGAAAATTTATACTGAACAGCTCTATTCAAAATCTCCCTGCTAACACCCACATCTTAATAGAAAGAAAACTGGATTTTAATTTTTAATTTTAATTTAGGAGATGAAGGTTTCAATTCCTTTGTGACCTTAGGCAAATAAGTGACCCGCTCTGGATCCCTGTTCAATTATCTCTAAAGTGGAGACAGTTTATCAGCTCTAATCAACTAGTAGGTATGTTGTAAGGATAAAAACAGGTAATGTGTATGAAAATGCTTTGTAAATGGTAAAGTGCTACCCAAATGTAATCATCATGATCACATTCATGATAATCAGCATCATCATCAGAAAGATGCTGTTCTATTATTTCCCAGATCCAGACAATTTTTTAAATGTGGACTTCACAGTCTCAGGTTTATAATGTCCAAGCTACTGGGACTAGATGACAAAGAAATGTGATCTCCCTTTTTCAGAACTCTTGCATTTCTTCAAACTATAGTAAAATTTTTTAGCAGATAAGTCTCTGAGAGTTTCTGACGACCTATTTTCTTCCACTTCCTTTGGGAAGAATAAGATTTACTGGCATAGCCAGGCTCGGTGGCTCAGCCTGTAATCCCACGCCTTTGGGAGGCTGAGGTGAGTGGATTGCCTGAGCCCGCGGGTTCGAGACCCGCCTGGGCAACAAGACCTCATCTCTACAATAAAACAAAAAATTAGCCGGGCGTGGTAGCGCGCGCCTGTAGTTCCAGCTACCTGGAAGGCTGAGGCGGAAGGATCGCCGGAGCCCAGCAGGTCGAGGCTGCGGTGGCCGGAAATTGCCACTGCACTCCAGTCTGGGCGACAGAGTGAGACTCCAACTCAAAAAAAAAAAAAAAAGATTTACTGGCATGAAAGTAAAATGGACTCTTTAGGTGAGGCATTTCCCAAAGAAATGTCTTTGACATTAGATTTTATAAGCAGTGGTCTATGACTTTCATTAAGGCCCTTTGTTCTTTTCTTTTTTTTACTCTCTATTCTCTGCATTATTCTACATCTTCTCTAATAAATAGTTCCCAGTTTTTTCTGTTTCCTAGCTATCTGACAAGATCATAAACACATGTGCAGAGAGAGCATACTAGCTTCTCAGGTAAGTGTGTATATTGCTAATCATATTATACTTTGAATTTTAAAGGATTCTGGCATCCTGCTGCTCAATATAGTGTGTCTAGAAATGTAGCCAGTGTTAAGAAACTGCCCTCCAGTATATCCACATTTTAAAAAGAAAACTACCAGAAAACACTTATATTTGAGTCAATTGCTTCATTTTTTTAGTGTACTCAAGGATCTGGTATTCCCGTGCAATATTCACAAACACACGGTATAAAAGAAATATGTATTTAATAAACTTCATTTAACTCATCATTACATTATAAATACATATAACATAATATTTGTGTGTGTGTGTGTGTGTGTGTGTGTGTGTGTGTGTGTGTGTGTATTCCAGTGGTCTTAAGTATCCTAAAACACGAGGGGTAAAGTTCTCTAATTTTGATGATCAAAAAGCATTACGATACATGTAATTCACTATACAGTGAGTTCATTATTGCAGGAAGAAATATAGTTTCTTGATTTTCTTAATTTTTTTTCTTGTGTGCAAGTTGCTATAGCTTTACACATACTTGCTAGTAAAAATTGTAGAGTTCAAATATCAGAATTGTTCTCTTGTTTATTAAACAAACTTTCTGTGTGGTTTACTTATGTTCCAACTGGTGCATTATTCTGTTCAATGGCTGTTTCTAGGAGAGAATGATTGTTCAATACAATTCTATATATGAATTGAGATTCCACTATATAAACATTGTAGTAGACACTTCAGTGGGTACACAAATTAGTAAGAGATGCACAATCCTTGTATCTACAAAGTTTAAGCTTCACAGTGGTAAATAAGACAATGATTTGTAGATATAAAACAAAGTAGAAGCAAAGATTAATACAAGGAAAGATGCTTTAAATAGAGGCCCAAACTTCACCTTCATGTAGACTACTTATGTATCTAATCTTAACCTACACCCCACATCTTTATAATAAAATAAAGTTTTGTAAAAAATAATCTTATTCACCCCTTAAGTGAAATAAATATATCCAGCTTCCTGTAATAGTTACATAAATTAAATATTCATGAATTTATCTAAACATGCTGTAAACCATCATGTTTCTTGTTATGTTCAGTATGTATTACCTTATATATCACTTCTTTTTTTTTTTTTTGAGTTGGAGTCTCACTCTGTCGCCCAGACTGGAGTGCAGTGGCCGCTCCCGGACACACAGCCTCGACCTGCTGGGTTCCGCCAGAGTCTTCCGAGTAGCCAGAATTACAGGCATGTGCTACCATGCCCAGCTGATTTTTTGATTTATTGTGGAGATGAGGTCTTGCTGCCCAGGCGGGTCTTGAACCCGCGGGCTTAGGCAATCCACTCACCTCAGTCTCCTAAAGGCGTGGGATTACAGGCTGAGCCACTGAGCCCTGCTACTATTCTTTTGACTTTTTAAATATACAGTTTCTTTTAGGTTACAAAGTATCCAACAATGTGGTATTCTGATTTTATGGATTTAAATATATCTTACCAGTACTTTAAACTTTGCAGGCTGAATATTGCAAAACTCATCATTACATTATAAATACATGGAAGGCAGTCTATACATTTGCGTATAGTTTCTTGTTTATTATTACAAATGTAAAATGATTATATTTTCAAATATAAAAGTACGATAGCCACAAAGTACATAATTTAAAAATTACTGCCCACATAGAAATTGATAGAATTTTGAATGTTGCTAAAAATATTATCTTGAGTTTAAATGCTCTTTCACCCAGGATCAAAACACATCTTAAGCATAATTTAATTTCTTAGAAAATAGAAGAAATTGGGAAGCATCATTATGCGTATTCAGAGGATAATTTCTCTTCTTTGGCCATAGTCATTTAAAAATTGCTTTCAAGTCTGGGTAAAACAAAATCCCTCAATATTCTAGGTGAATAAGGTGGATAAAGTTGTTTTTTTTTTAAAGATAAAACTTCTTGTGATTATAAAGTATTGAAGGTATACCCCAAAAATTTTAAAAATACAAGCAAAAATAGTGAAAAAAGTAAGAAGATTCATTTTCTATCAAATATACCCTTATTAAAATTTTGACCTGTTTTCCAAATTGTGTGTGTGCATGCATTTTAAAAAATGCAATCTTTCTCCACAGTCTTATATACTTTAACAAATTTTCATGATATAAATTTTATTGTATAACAAATAGAGTTGTCTCTTTGTATCCATGAGTTCTACATCCATGAATTCAACCAACTGTGGATTGAAAACACTTAGAAAAATATATGTAAAGAACAATACAAGAATAAAATAAGAGTTTTTTTAATACAGTATAAAAACTATTTCCATAACTTTTATATTGTATTAAGCATTATAATTAATCTAGAGATGATTTAAAGTATACAGAAGGATATGCGAAAGTTATATGCAAACACTATGCCATTTTATATTAGGAACTTGAACATCCATTAATTTTGGAAAACATTAGGGATCCTGGAACCAATCCCTTGTAGATACTGAGGGACGATTGTGTTCTTTCAAAAGCTGAAATTTAAAATTTGGCCAGTAGTCTTCTGTGTGAACATGTCTCAGTGTACATAACTATTTCCTTATCATTTGACATTATTTTTATCAGTTTTTTCTTCCTATAAACAGCATAGTGATTAGTATTTCTGTACATATCCACAGATGTCTATCACTGATTATTTCCTGAGCTTAAATTTCTATGTGTGATTTATAAGTCAAAGGGTTTTAGACAACGTCTGGATTGTTATACACACTGCCAAACAGCTCTCTAGATAAGTCATACAGCTTAGACTCCCATCATCTCAAAAGCAGTGAACCCATTTCACTATACACTACCTAGAGTAAGATTATCACTTTCATTTCTGAAAAACTGATAAACCAAAGCAAAAAAACTTTCTTAATTATAAAAATATTTAAAACATGTTGTCAAAGTTATCTATTTCCAGGGGTGAGTGAATGTTAAATTGTAAAACAGGCTAAGCATTTTTAGTGATGCTGTCCCTCTTTCTGCCACCTTTCCCTTTATATTCAGCATTCTTTCTTCTATACCACCCCAATGAAGCACATTATTTCATTATACTGCAGCCTTCTTATTCTTTTAGAAAAGATAAATTTTGATGTAAATTATTCAAGAATGCTAAAACTTCTGTCATTAAGAAGGAAAAAAATATTTGATATGAAGCCTCCCTGATGTACTCCCAACTTACAATTATTTAAGCTATCACTTATTTACCATAGGTTGAAGGGTGACTTGTATATTTCTATATGAAAGACTGCCTACCACTTGCCAAATGCTATGTTTGGATCATTATTTATTACCTCTCTGAATCTTCAGTTTAATCCTTTGAAGTGGGTAATATTTTCTTCGTATTGTATAGATCCAAAAATTAAAGCACAGCAGGAAAAAATAATTTGCTCAAGTTCACATAGTCTTTAGGAATAAATTAACATGGTAAATAAGACATACTGACCCATTGACTTCTTTGCCCTCATCTCTCGAAGCTCTTCTACTAACTCTAAATTTAACCACACTTATGTTGCCTTGACAATTTGCACTTGAAATTAACTGCATGGCTCCCCAAATCAGCACTTCCCAACTCCTCATTCTACAGATTTAATTTTAGAAGTTACTGCCTTTGGAAAAACTTTCCTGACCCTCCATAATCTAGGTAAATGCTTATCTTATATGGTATTAGAGTACACTTGTAGGGCCCCTACTAATGTACATACCACAATGGTTCAGGAGGCTATGTTAAACCAAGCAGCTATTCTGGAATTGAGCCAATTTTTCTCCAGTTGCTTCGAAATATGGGTAGCTAAACTCTTACATTAAGAGCACACCTCCTGTTGGAGGCTTTGTCAAAGATAAATTGGTTGAGAAATTGAGGTTTTGCATCTGGAATCTCTATCTTGTCCCATTGGTCTTTATGCCTGTACTTGTACCAATACCAGACTGTTTTGATTACTGTAGCCTTATAGTAAAGTTTGAAGTCTGGAGGTGTGATACCTCCTGCTTTGTTTCTTTTACTAAAGATTGTTCTTACTATTTGTGGTTGTTTATGTTTCCATATGAATTTCTGTATTGTCATTTCCAGGTCTGAGAAGAATGGTGTCAGTAATTTAAAGGATATTGTATTGAATCTGTAGATTGCCTTTGGTAGGATGTACATTTTAACAATGTTGATTCTTCCTATCCATGAGCATGGAATATTTTTCCATTTGTTTGTGTCTTCTTGGATTTACTTGAGCAGTGTTTTGTAGTTCTCATTGTAAAGGTTTTTCACTTCACTGATTAAGAAGATGCTGAGGTATTTCATTTTCTTTGTGGCTATTGTGAATGAGATTGTGCTTTTTATTTGGTTCTCTGCCTGCCTGTTGTTGGTGTATAAGAAAGAAACTGTCTTTTGTATGTTTATTTTGTACCCCGAGAGTTTGCCAAAGTCCTTTATTAGTGAAAGCAAGTTTTTGACAGATTCTTTTGGATTTTCAAGGTATAGAATCATGTCATCAGCAAGAGGCTGATCACATGCAGAAGACAGAAACAGGACCCCTACCTATCACCGTACATAAAGAGAAATTAACTCGAAATGGATCAAAGACCTAAACATAAAACCTCAAACTATAAGAATCTTAGAAAATGCAGGAGACATCCTTATGGAAATTGGAACTGGCAACCAATTCCAAAACCCTGTGTCCATGTCATAAGAGATAAGGCAGACAAGTGGGACCTCATCAAACTGATGAACTTCTGAAAAGCAAAAGAAACCATCAAGAGAGCAGGAAAACAGGTCACAGAGTGGGAAAAAATATTTGCCAATGGTATATCTGACAAAACCCTAATATCTGGGATCTACAAGGAACTCAAATGTGCCGAAAGGAAAAATCAAACAAACAAACAACCCCATTAAAAAGTGGGCAAAAGACATGAATAGACCCTTCTCAAAAGAAGATATATGGGCAGCCAACAGACACATGAAAAAGTGCTCAGCCTCACTCATCATCAAAAAATGCAAATCAAAATCACATTGAGATACCACCTAAACCCAGTAAGAGTGGCCATCATTAATAAAACAAGCAACAATAGATGTTGGCAAGGATGTGGAGAAAAAGGAATGCCTCTACACTGTTGGTGGGAATGAAAACTAGTGCAACCTCTTTGAAGACAGTGTGGTGATTTCTGAAAGAAGTAGAAATTGACCTTCCACATGACCTAGCAATCCCCCTAGTGTGAATTTACCTGGAGGAACTCAAATCATTCTAACCAAAAAGATACCTGCACATGCATGTTTGTTGCAGATCTATTCACAATAGCAAAAACATGGAACCAACCATGCTGCCCATTGAAGCTGGACTGGATTTTAAAAATGTGGTACGTATACACAATGGAATATTATGTATAATAAATAATAAAGAAGGACAAACTTATGGACTTCGTAGCAACGTGGATGGATTTAGAGTCAATCGTACTCAGTGACCTATCACAAACAAAGAACAGAGTACCATATGTTCTCACTCATAAGCAGACCTTGAACAAATATCATTATACTATGAGAAGGGGATTAGTGGTAGTGGGAAACTGCCAGGAGAGGGAGAGCAGGATTGGCAGTTGAGGGAAACTGCCAGGGGCAGGAGGGGCACACCTCATAGACAAGGGTACCTGCATAATAAAAGTTGTATACCTACCCCTGAATTTTACCCCACATCTTTAAAAGAAAAAAAAAGAAAGTTTACTTTCCTGAAGTATACTACTTTCAATGCCTGACAAATAATTATATATTAAGGTCCAAGTTTCTTCACTGAAGATGACACAACTGTGAAGGTCATTTCATCTCTTGTGTGCCCAGAAGGACCTGCTGAGGCCTTTGTTAACATTTCATTTCAGTTCAGTTAATCTCCCTCTGACCAATCTGTCTGCCTTCTGTCCTTCATAGGTGTTGATTTTGAGACTGTTCTCCTTCCTCATGTAACAAATGTGTCATGCAAATTGACGTCCCAGCATTTTTAAAAAACACAACCAAAACACTTAATATTTTAATTGCTTGCTTTCTTGGCAGTTCACCTTAATAAGCTATAAATTCCAAGATAACAAGAGATATGTTTCTTTTCCTCTTCTCTATTTCTAGCATACGTATGACAATGTAAGGCTCAGTAAACATTCATTGAATGAATGAATTAATTAATTAATAAAACCAAGGTAGAATTTAAAGTAATAACTGCCGGAGTCCCACTGTGGAGTATAGCAAAGCCCTCTTAGGAGAACCAGATACAAAATAGGAGAGAAAAAATACACTTCTGTCAAAGCTATTCAGTCTCATATTGTGTCAATGTAGAGGAACAAAATCAAGAGCAGAGAAATCTTTACAAGAGTATGAAGTAAACTTTTCAGAAAACTTGGAACATTTCATTGTTTAAGCAGAGTCACTCTATGTGTATGTGAAACACATAATTTGCTACTTAATTAAGCTAACCAGTCAAATCATGTAGCATAAAAAATCTATTGTGCATTAATTGTTGCTTTAATTAAAACAAAGTTCTCAATTCTGCCTTCGGGTATATTAGGTTATGTAAATTTCTTTCTTCTTCTATCTGAAGTCTGCTATACTCCATGAACTGATGGGAATATTTGGCTAATGTGAATCAATAAACACTAAGCATAGTAAATATCATGATTTCATACCTATAACACATTTCCTTAATAATCCCCAAATGGACTTCAAAGACATTCAAAACTGGTTAGGATAATAGAGCAGTACACTTCAAAATAAATTACCAAAAACCTGCAGCTAAATTTCAGAGGAATGTTAATCTATAAAACCCCACTTATGGCTGGGCTAGGTGGCTCAGCCTGTAATCCTAGCACTTGGGAGGCCAAGGCGAGTGGATTGCCTGAGCCTGTGGGTTAGAGACCCACATGGGCAACCTCATCTCTACAATAAATAAAAAATTAGCCAGGTGTGGTAGTGCGTGCCTGTAGTTCCAGCTACCTGGAAGGCTGAGGCGGAAGGATCGCTGGAGCCCAGCAGGTCGAGACTGCAGTGGCTGGGAGTGTGCCACTGCACTCCAGCCTGGGTGACAGAGATTCCAACCAAAAAACAAAACAAAACAAAGCAAAAAACTCTACTTCTTTGTAGGACCAAAATTGCGATTACCACAAAAAAAGATGCATAAGCTCAAAATTTTTCAAATTCTATTTGTACAAATAAAAATTAACTTCAACCGTTATCTTCTGGTAAAATTAGCGTTCAAAATGCAAATTTCACTAAAATTCTGCAATTCTACATTTCTGTGTATAAAACATACATATATTTATGCAGTCAATTCTTATGTACACTTATGTACATTTGAATCAACAAATAATTCAACTTTTAACATTCAAGAATAAAATAGGATCATTCAAAATAATCTTAGAAACCTAAGCCCAGCAACAATTAAAATCATGTTCTTAAGGACAAATGTGGGTGTTGCAGTGTAATTATGGTTTTTGCCAGTGGAATGAAGGGTAGTATAAAGCAATTTTTTGTAGCCTCACAATGCCGACTTACTTAATTTTATGACTCAATATGATTAGAGGTATCATTAATAATTGAAACAAAACAGTAATTTTTAAAATATTATTTGTCTTAGAGTATTACAAACATGATTTGTATAGTATACCTTTGTTATATTTAGAAACAAATGGATTTCATAGCAATATAAGTCTGAAATCAACACAGGAGAAAGTCTCAATTTTGGTCTATGATTCCTATAAAAGTATTGAACAAATAATGGCTTGAAGTACTAAACTGTAATTGCAAAAAGATTAGAGATGAACAAGGTCAGATAAAAAATACCATACTTAATCTCAAAATCTCTCTGCTAGTATCTAATAGATCATACTTTATAAGAAAAAATTATACAAGAAAAAAAAGCAATAGCCAGAAATAAGGTAACAATAAAAATATTCGTCTTGCTATTTACTATTAGATTTATCACTCTATACACAAAATAATTAAGCAATTCATTTAACTGCACATGTGTATCAGTCATATTACTACAACTACCAGAGTGTATTTAAACATTTCCTTTTTTTTTTTTTTTTTTTTGAGTTGGAGTCTCACTCTGTCGCCCAGACTGGAGTGCAGTGGCCACTCCCGGTCACCGCAGCCTCGACCTGCTGGGCTCCGGCGATCCTTCTGCCTAAGCCTTCCAAGTAGCCGCAATTACAGGCATGCGCTACCACGCCCAGCTGATTTTTTGATTTATTGTAGAGATGAGGTCTTGTTGCCCAGGCGGGTCTCGAACCTGCAGGCTCAGGCAATCCACTCACCTCAGCCTCCCAAAGGCGCAGGATTACAGGCTGAGCCACCGAGCCCGGCAAACATTTCCTTTTTTAAGAAAATGTTAATGAAATATGTTTACACATTGGTAAACATACCACCAAGTTCAGAGCAGCAGTACATACTTGAATCTAAATATAATAAAAAGAAAAAATTCACCAAAAAAGCATATGCAAATAACTGGACTAAGAAGCTTCCCACATCATTTTAGCCTCACAGAAAAGGGTAAATACAAATGTCAAGGAAAGGAATTAAATTAAAAATGGTATATCATAAATTCAACACTTATTTTCTCTAATTTATTTTAATGCACTGGAGGTTTCAAAAGCAATCAACTGCCTCAAAGGACATATTTCCTCCAAAAATCTCACTGCTGCATCCTGCACTCTGTTCTCAGAGTAGGGTATGCTAGAGCCATTATTCTGAAACATAAACTTTAAATTATAGTCCTAAAAGAAAAAGACCATTAAGTGACAAATTCCAGTCACCTTCCTGCTTCCTAATCTCTAAGAATACAATTGGTTTAAGCAGAATTTGAGTATGTCAAAAAATAATTGATCAAATCATTTCAAGAAGAAATTTTGGTTTATGCATGTATTCCCTGATTGCATTCATTTCTGTACATTTAATCATGATATTTGGGTATCTTTAATGCTCACATTTACAAGCCCCTCTACCCTAGAGGGAAATTTTAAAGAAACAATAAATGCTAACTTTGCAATACCTAACAACGAATTCAAAAATCCCTTATGGGGTCATTTAGCATATACAAATATTGATTTAAGTATTTACTAATGGCTACTTGACTGGTGTATTTCACTAAATTCTTATTGGAATTGAAACCTGGGCACCAAATTTATTATTTTCACCAATGCTTTGAAAATTATTTTTGTCTAGGAACCCATTTATAATCTTAAAATTATTAAGCGCGTCATTGAGTTTTCATTTATGTTCCATATACCTGTTGATATATGATATGGGAGGGGGACACAAAAAATAGGAATTATTCTTTGGAGGGAAGGTGCCTTGTAGTACAGGCTTCCCCTGCTAGGTAAGTGTTCTAGGAACCCATTGTCATCAATGTACCAGTTAGTGTTGTTGTGAGAGGCTGCATTGAGCTTTCGTGAATATATATATATACTTTTAAAATTCTTTCAACACATTTGCCCATTTCATGATGAGTGATTTATGAGAGCATTTACCCACACTGCACTGAGTGTTCAGCAGTTTTTGACCAAAAACGGTATGGCCCACATGCCCCAGCCTTCCTACTCACTCCATCTCACCCGTAGCAACCCTTTATTCCCCCCAATTAAAAAAAAAAGTTGCTGGGCTCGGTGGCTCAGCCTGTAATCCTGCGCCTTTGGGAGGCTGAGGTGAGTGGATTGCCTGAGCCCGAGGGTTCGAGACTCGCCTGGGCAGCAAGACCTCATCTCTACAATAAATCAAAAAATCAGCCGGGCGTGGTAGAGCATGCCTGTAATTCCGGCTACTTGGAAGGCTGAGGCGGAAGGATCGCCAGAGCCCAGCAGGAGAGGCTGCGGTGGCCAGGAGTGGCCACTGCACTCCAGTCTGGGCGACCAAGTGAGATTTCAACTCTAAAAAAAAAAAAAGTCTTCAAAGGGAAACATTTTGCCTATGTGGAAAAGATGAAACAAAGAAACAACAGAAGTACTAAAAGGTATCAAATTGATGAGTTCGAAAACTATTTTGAGCAGTGGAAAAAGCACATTGATGAGTTCAAAAAACTATTTTGAGCGGTGGAAAAAGCACATTCATGGGTGTATTGCATCAAACAGAGAGTACTTTGAAGCTGACTGAAGTTTAAACATGTAAGAATAAACACAAAATTGTGTATAAATAAAGTCTGATTTGGGGGTCCCCCTCATATAGTATTAGACATTAAAATTGGGGAACTTTTAAAAACTCTTTATTTGCTAATTTATTTAAAAAATAATAATAAACCCACTAATTCATTAAGAATATGTTTCATGAAAAACATCTATAATGTACAAAAAGGAGGAGAAAAAAGGCATTGCACTATATTTTGCAAAACTCTTTATGCCTGGCTTAATAGATTTCAGCTGGATTCTGCACTTGGTTTTGTGTTTATTGTACTGTGTGATTTGGTTGAAGCATATGTAGAAAATATGAATTCATAGAGATTTTCATTTGGAAAAAGTAACAGTATTTTAATCATTGTGAACATTCATCCTTGATGTGATATTAAAACTTCTTACATAATAGTGTCTTTTAAAACTGCTTATATCGTGGAATCAGAAACCACAGAAATGGCTACATTAAAATCTATTAATCTATTTTTGTAATGTGAACACATCTTTTACCCATGCATTATCTTCCAATATCATGCATTGGTCATTTGGAAAATATTGGCTCAATTAGTTATGCAGAACATCCAACTACTGACACATCATTACACAATATAAAAAATAATTCAGAAGCACCATCATCAATCTTGTCAGAAAAGTTATTGAGAAACTGTCAAGCTCACAACAATGGATACAAGTTTTCCAAAGTTCTAATAGAGACTCGAAAGCTCAAATTTTATTATTGGCAACAAATAATTTAAGTAGTTTTCCTTAGTACTACTGGATTATTTTGCTCATTTTCAAGAAAATGTCTGCCAAATACCCCAAATGAATGACCATAATGTTTCTGTCAGTTTTTAAAAATAAAAATGATATTACCATAGAGACTTTAGTAGCGTCTCTAGTTGAGATTGCAATTCTAAAAATAGCATTTAAATAATTGCTTTTTCTCAATACAAATATCTAATTTTGATATTGAAGAATAGGGATTTTATTCAAAGTTCTAATTTTGTGACACAGAATTTGTTTTAAATGTACTAGAGAGTCATTCTTTAACAAAATAAAATTTTTTTTACTGCTACATCAAGGAAATTTTTAAGTGAAACTCTTGATTGTTGTTGTTCTCCTCCTGTGAGTACATACACATTCTGGTGCTGCTGCTTAAGGGGCCAACAGTTATATTCAGCACTGCTTTTGCACTACCAGTGTAAATGTCAGCTCACTTAAAAGCAAAATTATGCCTTAGTATTATTATAAAAATAGTTTTGACGTTGAAGACCTTCTCAAAGAAACTCAGTGACACTCATGGCTCTACAGGTCACACTTTCAGAAGTAGTGATCTCCAGGAAAAAAAACTATTCATTTTTAAGGCTGCCATAAAATTTACCAGAAATATAGTAGCTTAAAACAAAACAAATGTATTATCTTAAAGTTTATGTATGTAAAATTCTGGATGGGCACATATGGGACCTTGGTTCAGAGTCTCACAATGCTAAAATTCATGTTACTTTCTGAAAAATGTGGGGAAGAATGAGTCTCCAAAGTTATTCAGCCTGTTAGCAGAATTTAGTTTCTGGTGCTTATAGGACTTAGACCCCTGCTTGCTTGCTGATTGATAGCTGTGGGAAAGTTTTTTCTCCTAGAATCTACTCACATTTATTCTCATGCCTCCCCTGTGGCTGCCTTTAGCAAAAGGGAGTCAAATCACTCTTATACTCCCTGTGACTACCCTCTTCTGAAATATGTATTTTACTATAGCCAGACACATTTATGTGCTTTTAAGAGTTTATGTAATTAAATTGGATGCACCTACATAATCCAAAGTAATTTATCTATTTTAAAGTCTGAAACCTTAAAGAACATTTGTAAAGTCTGTTTTTCCATGTAACAAACTATCAGAGGTTCCAAAGTTTAGAGTATAGACATTATTGGAAGTTAATTCTGTCTACCACAATCTCTCTGACCCCCAAAGATGCACATCTTTCCCAAATCTGAAATACACTCACCAGATCTCAAGGTTGCCAAATGTCTGATCTCCTTACAGCATCACATCAAAGGATAAAATCTTATGTAAATCATATTAGTTCAAAGGTTGCAAATATTATTATCTTAATCATCTATCTTAACTAATTCACATTGGAGCACAATTATTCTCCATCTGTGAAGCTGTGAAACTAATGAAACAAGTTATTCTTATTAAAATACAAAGATTGGACACAAGATAATAGTTATAGGTATTCAGATTCAAAGTTTAAGCAGGGGTAAATAGAAGGTAAAATAAAATTATGGACCAAAACTATTTTGAAATTTAACTGTGCAAACTCCTTTAGGCATCAAGGCCTTGAAATGATCATCTGCATTTCTAGGTCCTGGGAGTCTTACATTTTATTATGAAAAGTAATATGTATTTGTAGTCAAGTAGTCTTAGCTTGCTACCTTTCAGCCGAATTTTAGAATCTGACAACCTTTTCTTATATTTTTAGTTTCTCTGTACTTTTCAGTCCAAGTTGGCAGTGTTTCTACTGATAAAATTTTTAGGAACATTGTTAGACTCTTATATATGTCAGGTAAATTCCCTCTATTCAACCAAAAGTTCCTTTATAGATCTTTCTGAGATAGCTCTTCCTCTGTTTTTGATTTCTAATGAGATGGTTGAGCAGCAACACACTTCAGCTTCTTAGAGACCCTCTGGTTTGGTTGATATTTTATCTGTAGGATACATCCTTAATACCATCAAAGAGCCTTTTTTGTGACTGAATACACTAGTGTTTTCACTGATATTTCAATAAATGTTTGCAGAATCACCCTTAGGCTTTTCTCCTATAGGGTACACGTTTCTGATTGAATTTCTTAATTTTAGCATCTTTTGCCATATGATTAGGTTCAGAATTTCTCAGATCATCAAGTTCTGCTTTGGTAGTTTTATTTATTTGTTTATTTGCTTGTTTGCTTAACAATTTTTACCTTAATTTATTTCTCTTCTCTTCCATTTTACTATAAAAAGCAAGAGTAAACAGGCCACACTTTCAAAACTTTGCTAGGAAATGTCAGTTAAATGAACAGTTCTATCAATTATAAGTTCTGTTTTCTAAATAACTACAGAAAATTGTTTTCTAACTTCTTTGACAATGCATAATGAGGATCCTCTTTCTCAAGTTTCTAATTGCAGGTACCTCATTGTTTTCTGAGTCATCACTAATAGTGTCCTCAAAGTCCAAATTTCTACAAAATGTGTTCAAAGCAATCCAAGGTACTTATATTATATGCACCTTGAAATTCTTCTAGTTTCTGTTTACTACCTAATTCCAAAGTCACTTCAGTTTTACATGATTATCATAGCAGCACAATCTTTTCAGTTCCAAAATCTGTATTGGCCAAGTTTCAACAAGTGAAGCAGAATCAGTAAGCTATTCATATTATTTATGTATCTATCTATCCATATATCTACCTATTTATTAAGAAAGATACTGCAAGGAATTTGCTTATACTTTGTGGGGATTAGCTAAGAGTCCATAATTTGTAGAACAAGCCATCAGAAAAGGAATATAATGGGTAAACTAGAACTCAAAAGCAAAAATTACAGCCAAAATTTTGTTTCTGTTTTGGAGAAATTCTCAGCTTTTCTATTAAGGCCTTTCAACTTTTTGATACTCAAAAGATGAAGGGTAATCTCCTTGAGTTAAAGTCAACTGATTAATGGCTTTAATGACACCTGCAAAATACCTTCACAGCAGCATGAAATCACAACTCAAACATTAGTTTGATTGAACAGGTGACAAAAGTAGCCTACCTATGCTGACACATCAAAAAAAGACATCATGCAAAGTATTTGAAAAAGTTGTAGTAAGATAATGCTGAATTAGCTTACCTTAAATTTTGACAGAATATTTATCTACCTAGCAAATGAAAAATTAAGATTTTCCATAAAATGAGAATGAGATAAGTAGTACATTCACTTCTTAATCAGATGGAAAGAGTACATAGATTGACTGTCCACTTGACTTTCTGCAGGGGTTAAGTTGTAGAATTGAATGCCCAGACACTGCATATTTGAATTTAGAATGTTCTCTGGGGTTAGTGGACATCTTAAAGTATAATTTTTCTATATCTCAGTTTCAGTAATATTTCCTAAAGTTAAACATTTTTGAAATTGTAACTAAAACCAAGAAAACAAAGTTGATATATAGGTTGAACATTGATATATAGCATTTCAATAATAAATTTATTGGAACAAGGAAAGTCCAATTTGTGTGTTATATAAAATATGCTATATCATATATAATATGTTTAATAAAGATAAAATAATCATGGTAGTTGTGTGCTATTCATTGGGTAAAGTAGCTGATAGAATTATAAAACTATTATGAAATGTATTTAGGGGAACTGGAAGAGTAGAAGATTTTGATGTCCCAATACTCCCCAGACAATGAAACTTTTTTTTTAAATCAAGTTCTCACTCTGTTGCCTGCATTGGAGTACAGTGGCATGATCACAGTAGCTCACCACCTCACCACAGTCTCAACCTCCTGGGCTCAAGTGATCCTTCCATCTCAAGTTCCTAAGTAGGTGGAACTACAGGAGTGTGCCACTATGCCCAGCTAACTTTTTTATGCTTCTGTAGAGAAAAGGTCTTGATGTTGCCCAGGCTGATCTCGAACTCCCATCTCACCCTACCAGAGTGCTGGGATTACACATGTGAACCACTGTGCCAAGCATGAAACATCTCATAAAAACTGTCGAATCAAAATGATCAGAACTCTGGAAGATAATCAAAGGTTTACAGCAACTAAAGGAATGCTTAATCAAAAGAAAGGTATCTGAAACAAGTTGGAGATCCTTGTGAGATTTAACTTTTTCTTGCTCAGCAACTCTCTACAGCATGAAGATGGCCTTGGAGACATTAGCCCACATTCTTAGTGTGGGCGATCGTTTCCAGAGGAAACAGAGCAGACTTCGTTCTCAAGGAATTCTGTTTGCCTGAAATTTGTCTGGGAGTTTCCTGAAGAAAAAAAAGGGGGTATGTTTTTAAAATTGAAATCAAAACTTCAATATGGTGGGAAGGAGCTGTGTAGAGGACATTTCTATAAAACAATTAAAGGCAAATAAAAAAGCCAGTGACACTGGAACAAAAAGTGATGACTGTGGCAAAAACAAACAAGATAGAGGCAAATTAAAGAGAGAAAGACAGCCAAAGTTAAAAACTAGAGCAAGAAATGCGTTATAAAATAAGGGCTTTGAAAAGCTCTCATATATACCAAGGAAGTTACATGCATGCCCAGAGCAAAAATAAAATAAAATAAAATAAAATTGCTAAAAAATAATTTTGAGAAGACCATATACACTCTCACTTCTGGCTGATCTTTAGGCTTGGGGTGGGAAGTGAAGGTTAGGGTATAAATTGTAAATGGACTGGCTAAGCATCAAAAGAGTGGCACAACACAAAGTCAATTTGCAGACACTGAGGGAGTATGTATTTACTCCAAGTAAATAAAAAAATCCTCAGGAATATGAAAAATATGATTTCCAGGGAAACTAAATTTTAATATTCAAAATAACCAGTTTTCAAAAAAAATGTATTAGACATACAAAGCCACGAGAATGTATGGCCCAGTCAAAGTAAAAAGAGAAATAAAAAGAAATAAAGATAGGAAAGAAAAAGAGAAAGAAAAAGAACAAAAAAAATTAACTGATACTTTTCTTGAGAAGACACAAACATTAACCTTACTAAAAAAAAATTAGAATAACCTTTTTAAGTATGCTCAATAGGGTAAAACAAGCCATGGGGTGGGGTGAGGTTTGTTATAATTCCCAAGGGAACTGTTTTTAGTTACTAAGACAATAACTAAAAAATATAAAGATAATGAGAAGAAAATTAAAATATGTTATTCTTAGTAATAAATTTAATATAAAAATGAAGCTGTAATGGAGAAATTGAGCTACAAAAATATATACAGCAAATAGAAAACAAACTTCAAAACAACAGAAATAAATCCATCTTTACCAGTAATCACTTTACACTTTATCTTAGCCAAATGATGGAGGAGCAATCAGTAATCACTGTAATGTAAAGAGATTAAACTCATCTATCAGAAGACAGAGATTGAAAGAATGGGGAAAAAACAACAACTATATATTCTCAACTATATATTCGGAGAATCAGTGTAGACAAAAAGGCAAAAATTAACTGTAGTAAAATATAAAAAAAGTCATGCATATAGTAACAAATAGAAAACATGGTTAGCAATAGTAACAACAAGCAAAATAGGTATTCAGTGCAAGCTAAATATAAAGAAAGGAGATGATCAAGAATATAATTGAGATGAATGAAATAGACCATAAAAATAACAAAACTCAATAAAACCAAAAGTTTGTTTTTTTTTTGAAAGAACAACAAAATTGCAAATTTGAATTATTGAGAGAGAGAGAAGTCACACATTGGTAAAATTAAAACTGAAAATGGAAATTTTACTGTGAAAATTACAGAAATAAAAATAGTTATAAGGGAATATTATAAAAATTGTATGGAAGCAAAATTAGATAACATAGATGACATTGACAAATTTCTAGAAAGAAACCAGCTATGAAAATGAACTAAAAAATACAGATATTCCAAAAGAAGTTACAAAAATATATTGAAGCAGTGATCAAAATTTCACAGAGACACAAAAAGTCAGAAAGCATTCATGTTAATTTCTTTCAAACATTTAAAGCAGAATCAACAACACTTATTCTCAAACTCTTCCAAAAATAGAGAGCAGAGACTATTTCCTAACTTATCTTATGGGGCCAGGATTACCCAGATACTAAAATCAGACAAACATTGAAAAAAAATTACAGACCAATATTCTTTATTAATGTAAATGAAAAACTCTTCAACAAAATACTACGAAATCTAGATGTCACCAAAATGGCAACATAAGAGTAAGCTGGCTTCACACTTCCTCACAGAAAACCAAAAACAACTGTCCAGTGCTGACTTTATCACCAGGAATTTCCCAGAATTCAAAATACTATCAAATTTAAACCAGAAGCATATTAAAAGGATCATGCACTATGATAACGTATGGTTTATCCCAGGATGCAAGGGTCTTTTAACATACAAAATCAATGACTGTAATACCTCACCTTAATGGAATAAGGAAAAAACTCAAATGATCATCTCATCTGATGTGATAAAGCAACTGAAAAAATCTGACATCTTTTTCTTATTAAAAAAATACACTAACCACACTAGGAATAGAGAGAAAATTTCTCAAAGGGATATACGCCATAGTAAAAGACTGAAAGCCCTCCCTCCAAAATCAAGAAATGACAATGTCCACTATTACCATTTATATTTAAAAATGTGTTGGAGGTCCTAGACAGACAAATTGAGCAATAAAAATGAATTTAAATATATCTAAATTAAAAAGAATGTAGACAATATATCTCTATGCAAAGATGACATGATCTCTGATCTTTTATATGAAAAGTTCCAGTGAGTCCACAAATAATCTATTGGGCAATAAATTAATGCAGCAAAGTTGTAAGACACAAGATAAACACACAAAAAATCATTATATTTCTACACACTAGCAATAAGTCATCTTAAAAAAGCAACAATTCCATTTACAAGAGTACCAGAAAGAATAATAAATTTACAAATACATTCAAACAAGTGATTGTTGTAAGAGTTGTACATAGAGACCTCCAAATTATTGCTTAAAAAAAGAACAAAAAAACTCAATAAGATATAAATAGATAGAAAGAAGTTCCATACTCATGAATTAGAAAACTGAATGTTGTTTAGATGGCAAAAATAGACAATGCAATCTATACATTCTATGGACTCCCTATCAATATTCTGGTGGCCTTTTTATTTTACAGAAATTAAAATTTATACAAAATCACCCTAAAACTTATATAAAATTGCAAGAGACTCCAAATAACCAAAACAATGTTAAGGAAGAAAAACCAATTTGGAGGATACCATTTGTAATTTCAAAAATTACTAAAAATTTTTTAAAATGTGGTGTTGAAATAAGGATGAAAATATAGATCAATGGTATAAAAATGAAAGTTTTGGAAATAAATACATGCATCTATGATCCAGTGATTTTTGACAAGGGTGCCATAACATTCAGTGGTGAAGGAATGGTTTATTCCTTAGATGATACAATTAAATAGTTACTTGCAAAGAATGGAGTTAGGACGTTTTCTCACACCATATACAAAAACTATCTCAAAATGGATAAAACACATAAATAAAAGATGTAAAAATATTAAAAATTTACAAGAATACTTAAGAGTAAACCCTCATGACTTGGAACTTAGCAATACATTTTTCTTTTAGTTGAGCTCTCACTCTGTTACCCAGGCTGGAGTGCAGTGGCACTATCATGGCTCACCACAGTCTCTAACTCTTGGGCTCAAGCAATTCTCCCATCTCAGCTGCCCATGTAGCTGGGTCTACAGGCACACACCCCATGCCTGGCTAATTTGTTTGTTTGTTTGTTTGTTGAGACAAGGTCTTGCTATGCTTCCTAGGCTGATCTCAACTTCCTAGGCTAAAGCAACCCTCTTGCCTCAGCCTTCAAAAGTGCTGAGATTACAGGTGTGAGCTACTGTACATAGCTGGATTTTAGCAATAAATTCTTAGATGTGAGGGAAAAGAAAGAGCAACAAAAAATAGAAAGTTGAACTTTATTAAAATTAATATTTTGGATATATAAAAAACTACTACCAAGAGAGCAAAAGGAAAGCCCATAGAATGAGATAAACTATCCACAAAATTTTGAAACCAATTTGGGCCTACTATATCAAAGATATAAAGAACTCTTACACCTCAATGACAGGGGAAAAAAACTCAATTTTTAAAATGGAGAAATAAATTAATAAACATTATTCACAAAATATAAAAATAGCCACAAGCACATAAAAAAAATTCAACATTATCAGTCATTAAGAGGATGCAAACCAAATTCTCAATAGAAAAGAATGGAACATGTCTCCAATGCCCCAGCCTTTCAGTGTACTACCCAAAGAGTTGGTTTCTACATTATCCCACATAGAACACAGACAGAACCAGCATATTCAAATGCTTGGGGGCAGTTCAAAACAAAGAAAAAGAAGCAGTGGCTTCCTGTAGTCTGCACAGATTTGTAAGATTGAGAAAATGCACAGAAGTTAAGCTTCTCCCCCAGGAGAAAGAAGAAAAGTTAAGAGTGCTTTCTACCTTCCAGTTTTAGTGTGTTGTATAAAGGAGTGTTTTGTGTTGAGTCACATGAAGTGCTGACAGAACTGACATAGTTTAGTCTCCTGGGGCAACTACAAACAGGAAAATTGACAGACTACTTGCCATGGCCCAAAAGTCTGTGTGAGTTTGAGAGGAAGTGCAGAACCTGAGGCTTCTCCCCCAGGAGGGAGAAATAGATGTGGAGCACGTCTCTAATATTTTACCCCTTCAGTATGCAGCCTGAAGGTCCAGTTTCTGTCTTTCCTCACACAAAGCACTGACAAAACAAACATATTTCAGATATACAATGGAAAATTAACAACAAATAAAAAGAGCTAGGTGGCTGACTTTAACAAGGACAGCTCTGCCTGGTGAGATTGAAAGAAGGCATAGAACCTGAGATTTCTCCCCAAGAAGAATGGAAAAGAAGTGGATCATGCTTTCAACATCCCCTCAATATATATATATAACCTCAATATATAACCTCAATATATAACCTCAGTGTCTGCAGGACAGAGTTAGTCACACAATACCTGGAGTGCTTACACAACTGTCATGTTGGTGGAACCAGAGTAGAACAACAACAACAAAATAGGGCAGGCAATATGTTGTCCCCATCATGTCTATTCAATATTGAGAGGAGGCAAATAACTTAAGCCTCCTTCAATGAGAAGGCAAAAGAAGAGTGGCGCATGCCTTTAACATCTCAGCTTGCAGCAAAGTAGTCAAACAGCAGAGAATGAAACGTATTATGGGATCCTGGAAGAAAAAAAATCAGTAAACCTTTCTAATTATTGATCTATACATAAAGGTCCAGAGAAGACACATCTATATAAAAGATTTGAGAGGCTTCCAAAATATCTAGCTTGAATGATTGGTGACAAATTTTTCATCTTGAAACTAGCCTATAAAGACCAGGAGAGATGGCTGGTTCATCAAATTCACAGATACTAACACAAAGCTATAAAGAACACAAAGAATCAGGGAAACATGATAAAATTTAAAAAGAGAACATGAGTTTAAAAAAGAACACAAGTTTAAAATAAGTAGCTCTGAAAAATAGACAAGAGATTTATGAATTACATGATAAATAATTCAAAAATAATTATTTTATAAAAGCTCATTAAAGATGAATAAAAGTAGGCTACTAAGTAAAATTGAGAAAGTGATACAAAACAAGTATATCAACTGAGATAGAAACTATAAAGAAGAACAAAACAGGAATATTGGATCTGGAGAAATCAATAACTAAAAACAATTCACTAGAGGATTTCAACAGCAGGTTTGATCTAGAAAAATAAAGAATCCGTGACCTCAAAGACTTATCAATTGAAAACATCCAATCAGAAGAGGATAAGAGAGAAAGAAAAGAGAAGCAGAAAGTTTATTTGAAGCATTAATGGCAGAAAGCTTCTCAAATCTAGGGAAGAAATGTATTTCCAAATGTATGAAGCCCAAAGGACCCCAAATTAGTTGAAACTAAAGCAGTCTTCATTGAGATAAATTATAATTTTCAAAATACAAGCACAAAAATGATTTTGAAAGCAGCAGAAGAACAGTGACTTCCCATACAAGAAGGCCTGCATAAGACCACCAGAGGATTTCTTACCAGAAACACTGCAGGCCACAAGATATTGGGAAGATGTATTCAAGGTTCTGAAAGAAAAAAAAAATGCCAATCAAGAATGCTATACCTGGAAAAGTTATCTTTTCAAAATGAAGAAAAATAAAGACTTTTCCAGACAAATAAAATCTCAAAGAGTTCACCACCATTAGACCTGCCTTGCAAGAAATGCTAAAGGGACTTCATAGAGAAATGGAATGATACTAAATAGCAAGATAAAAAATTTGCAAGTACAAAACTTAGTAATAAAGAAATATATAGACAAATGCAGAATACTGTAATGCTGTAAGAGTGGTGTGTAAATCATCTTTAATTTTCATAAAAAGTAAAAGTAAAAAATAACTATAAAATGTGTCATTAAAAGATGTAAATTGGAACATCGTTAACATAAAGTGTGTGGGGGGAGTAAAATTGTAGTCTTCATATGCTGTTGCTGTTGTTATCAGCTTAAAATAAACTGCTATAACTATAAGATTTTTAATATTCTTTTGGTAACTACAACGAAAAAGCTTAAGAAGATACTCAAAAGAAAGCAAGAAATAAATCAAAGTATATCACTACAAAAAAAATCAGCAAAGCTAAAAAAAAATACGAGAAAAATAACCAGAATAAATATGACAAAACAATTAGCAAAATGTCAACGGGCAGTTATTATCTATTAGTTATTTTAACTGTATGCAAATCAAATTATTAAATAAAATATAAAACATCTAAATGGATAAACAATATGATTCAACTAAATGCTGTCTGGAACAGATTCACCTCAGATTTAATGACACACATAGGCTGAAAGTGAAAGAAAACAAGAAGACATCCCACGCAAATGCTAACCAAAAGACAACAGAGATGGCCATACTTATACCAGGAAAAAATAAACTTTAAGGTAAAAACATTCACAGGAGACAAAGAAGGTTAAAAGAGTCAATTAATTAATATAACTATTGCAAATATATATGCATCCAACATCAGAGCACCTAAATGCATAAAAAAATATTGATAGATATGAAGGGAGAAATTTGGAGCAATGCAGTAATAACAGGAGATATCAAAACTCCACTTTCAACAATGGATAGATTATTTTTAGAGAAAAATATTAAGGAAACAGAGGCCTCAAATAACACTGTAGACCAAATAGATCTAACAGGCACTTCTAAAGTGCACACAGAATTTTTTCTAGAATAGATCATATATTAGGTCACTAAAAATGCCTTAGCGAGACCTCATCTCTACAATAAATAAATAAATAAATAAATAAATAAATAAATAAATCAGCCGGGCGTGGTAGCGCTTGCCTGTAATCCCGGCTACTTGGAAGGCTGAGGTGGAAGGATCGCCGGAGCCCAGCAGGTCGAGGCTGCGGTGGCCGGGAGCGGTCACTGCACTCCAGTCTGGGCGACAGAGCGAGACTCCAACTCAAAAAAAAAAAAAAAAAATATATATATATATATTGAAATCAAACGAAGTATCTTTTCCAACAACAATGTAAATAAACAAAAAAATCAATAACAGAAGTCAAATTGAAATGTCCACAAATATAAAAATTAAACAAAACAACCTTGACCAACCAAAATTCTTTCTTATTATTTTTGTTATTTTATTTTAGAGATGAGGGATACAATTCAGGATTAGGTACACAAGCAATCAGCTTACAGGTGAAATTTGGGCCTCCCATTTGTCCTCACTTCACTTGGTTTAGAATCAGGTACCCTAATTGATGTTATGTGCCTCGCACCTCCCCTGGCAGTGTCCCACTAATGACAATTCCTTTCTTGTAGTATTATGGTAGATGGACAGGGTGCTTTTAAGAGTGAGAACTTTTTTTTGAAAGAGTTTTTTGTTTCTGTGATAGATCACCGAATATGATAGATTCTAAATCCATCCGAGTTGCTGTGAAGTCCATAATTTCATCCTTTTTTATGTCTGCATACTTTTCCATCATGTATGTGTACCACATTTTTTCATCCAGTTCACTTTCAAAGAGCAGCACTGTTGCTTCCATGTTTTTGCTACTGTGAATAGTGCTGCAATAAGCATGCATAAGCAGGTGACTTTTTTGTAGAATGATTTGAGTTCCTCTTGGTATATTCTCAGAAGGGGAATTGCTGGGTTTTATGGAAGGTCAATTTTTAGAATTTTTAGAAATTATCACACTGTTTTCCACAGAGGTTGTATTCCCAGCAACAGTGTAGAAGTTTTCCCTTTTCTCTGCATCCTATCCAGCATCTGTTGTTTTTTGAGTTATTAATGATGGTCATCCTGACTGGAGTTAGGTGGTATTTAAGTGTGGTTTTGATTTGTATTTCTATGATGATCAGTGAGGCTAAGCATTTTGTCATGTATCTGTTGACTGCTGGTTTGTCTTCTTTTGAAAAGCTTCTATTCATATATTTTGCTCACTGTTTAATAGGGCTGTTTGTTGTTGTTGTTGTTGTAGTTGTTGTTTTGGCATTGAGTTCCTTGTAGATCCTGGATGTTAGACCTTTGTCAGATAGTTAGCAAATATATATTTTTCCCATTCTGTGGCTGTTTCCCCACTCTCTTGGTGGTTTCTTTTGCTTGGCAGAAAAGTTTTAGTTTGATGAGGTCCCACTTGTCTATCTTATGGCATGAACTTTTGGGATTTCAATCAGGAATTGGTCACCTATTTCAATTACTGTAAAGATGTCCCCTACATTTTCTAAGATTCTTATAATTTGAGATTTTACATTTAAGTCTTTGACAAATTGGAGCTTATTTTCATGTTTTATGATAGGTAGGGATCCTGTTTCATTCTTCTGCATATAGTCAGCCAGTTTTTTCAGCACTATTAACTGAATAGGTTCTCCTCTCCCCGGTGGTTGTTGATGGAGGCTTGGTCAAAGATAAGTTGGTTTAGAATTTTGCTTCTGGAATCTCCATCCTGTTTCATTGGTCTATATGCCTGTACTTGTACCAATATCAAGCTGTTTTGAGTATTGAAGCCTTATAATAAAGTTGAACATCTGGAAGTGTGATACCTCCCACTTTGTTTCTTTTGTTGAGGATTATTTTGGCTATCCGTGGTCATTTTTGTTTCTATATGAATTTCTGTATTGTTGTTTCCATGTCTGAGAAGAATGATGTTGATAATTGAATGGGTATTGCGTTAAATCTGTAGAGTGTCTTGGGTAGGATGAACATCTTGACAATATTGATTCTTCCAATCTATAAGCATTGGATATGTTTCCATTTGTTTGTGTCTTCTTTGATTTATTTGAGCAATGTTTTGTAATTTTTATTGTAGAGGTCTTTCACTTCTCTGGTTAGAAATATGCCAAGGTATTTCATTTTTTTTTAGGCTATTGTGAATGGAATTGTGCTTTTATTTAGTTCTCAGCCTGTTTGGTGTTGGTGTATAAAAATACAAGTGTCTTTTGCACATTGATTTTGCATCCTCAGACTTTGTCAAAATCTGTTATCAATGCAAGGATATTTTTGACTGATTCCCTTGGGTTTTTCCAAGTGTAGGATCATATTGTCAGCATAGAACAATAGCTTGACTTTCTCTTTTCCTATTTGGATACCCCTGATTTCCTTCTTTTGTATGACTGCTTTAGCTAGGATTTCCAAAACTATGTTGAATAGGAAGGGTGAGAGTGGGTAACCTAGTCTTTTTCCAGTTTTGTGTAATGCTTCCAACTTCTGTCTGTTTAGCAATATGTTGGCTGTGGGTTTATCAATGATGGCTATTACTATCTTGAGCTATGTTCTTTCTATGCCTAGGTGTTCAAGGGTTTTAATCAAGAAGGGATGCTAAATTTTAATGAAAACCTTTTCTGCATCTAATGATATAATCATGTAGTTCTTGTTTTTACATCTGTTGATGTATTTAATTATATTTGTAGTTTTGCAGATGTTGAACCAGTCCTACAGCCTAGGGATGAAGACTATCTGGTAATGGTAAATAATTTTTTAGATGTGTTATTGGATCCAATTTGGTAGAATTTTTTGAGAATTTTTGCATCTACATTCATCAGGAATATTGACTTGTAGTTCTCTTCCTTTGTTGAATCTTTACCCAGTTTGTGTATCAATATGATGTCAGCTTCATAAAATTATTTAAGGAGAGTTCCATCTTTCGCAATTGCATGGAATAGTTTCAGTGGAATTGGTATTGGCACTTTCTTGTATGTTTTGTAGAATTTAAAGGAAAGCCATCTGGTCCAGGACTTATTTTGGTAGGTAATTTTTTTTGTTTGTTTTGTTTTGTTTTTAATGACAGTCAATTTCCCAGGTTTTTATTGATCTATTAGGGTCTCAGTTTCTTGTTTCCTCCCTGGAAAGTTATATGATGTCCAAAAGTCTTCCATTTCATTTAGGTTTTTGAGTTTGTTTCCGTACAGGTGTGCAAAGTAATCTCTGATAATCTTTATATTACTACAGGGTCAGTTGTGACTTGATCTTTTGTGTTTCTAATTGTGTTTATTTGGGCTTTTTTTTTTCTCTTTTTCTTGGTCAGTCTTGCTAGGTGTCCATCAATCTTGTTTTTCCTTTCCAAAAAACAGTTTTTTGTTTTGTTGATTTTTTTCTATGATATTTTTGTCTTTTATGTCCCATATCTTGGCTTCTACTTTTGTTGTCTCGATTCTTCTGCTGAAGTTAGGGTTTTGGTAGTCTTGACATTCTGACTCTCTTGGGTGACTTGTTAAGCTATTAAGTTGTGATCTTTCTATTGTCTTAATGTATGTGTGCAGAGTAACAAATTTCACTCTTATTACTGATTTTCATGGCATCCCACAGGTTTTGGTAAGATGTGTCTTTATTTTCATTTTTTTTCCAAGGATCTCTTAGTTTCTGCTTTCATTTGTTTTGACCCAGGAGTTTCTCCTCACTGTGCTGTTTAGTGTCCATGTCTTTGTGTGGTTTGGGGGGATCTTCTTGGTGGTGATTTTTTTTCCACTATGGTTTTATGAGGTGCATGGTAGTATTTCAATCTTACAAAATTTGTTTTTGCTTGATTTATAGTCAAAGATGTGGTTTATCTTGGAGTATGTGGTTATGAATAGAATATATATTCCATGGTTGTGGGGTGGAGTGTACTTTAGGTATACATGAAGTCTATTTGCTCAAGCATCAAGTTGAGCTTCCAAATCTTTTAATTAATTTTTTTGCCTCAATGATCTATCTAGCATTGTTTGTGGGGTATTTAAGTCATCAGTTATGATAGTGTTAGAGTCAATATCTTTTTAAAATTTACTTATTAATTGCTTTATAATACTGGTGCTCCTGATTTGGGTGCATATATGCTTATGATGGATAGATCTTGCTGCTGGATTGAACCTTTTATAATTATATAGAGTCCCTCTATTTTGTTTTAAATTTTTCAAACCTGAAGGTTATCTTGCTTGATATTATTTTGCAACTCCTGCCTTCTTTTGTTTTCCGTTCATCTGAAATTTTTCTATCCTCTAACTTTGAGTCTGTGGATGTCTTTTGTTGTGAGATGTGTTTCCTGATGGTAGAATAGTGTTGAGTCATGCTTTTTATCCAGTTTGCCATTCTATGTGTCTTCAGGGGCACATTGAGTCCATTCATGATTGGATTGATTATTGAAATGTGAAAGATTAAGCTTATCCCAATAATGAGGACCTTATAAAGTTTTGATTTTATATGCTTATTTGCTTGTTTTTTGTTTGTTTTTTACTTTTTAGTTGATATGTGTGTGTGTGTTTAATTTTGCAGTTTCAGTTGTCTGTTGGTACTGATTTTCCTGTACTCTTGTGAATTGCATGGTCATTCTTTTTTTTCTATGCTTGAAACCTTCTAAAGCATCTCTTATAGAGCTGGCCTGGAAGCAGCATAAACTCTTAAGGATTGGATGTATGGAAAGGGTTTTAATTCTCAATCACTGAGGAAGGTTAGCTTGGCTGGGTAGGAAATTCTTGTTTGGAATTGTCTATCTCTGAAAAGTTTGAAAATCGGACTCCAGTCCTTCTAGCTTATAGTACTTCTGTAGTTAAGTCTGCTGCTATTCTAATTGGTCTTCCCCAGTAGGTAGTCTGACTTATCTCACTTGCTACATTTAGGATTTTTCTTTTTTACCTACTTTGTGTAAGTAAATTACTATGTGTCTAGGAGTTGATCTTCTCAATTGATGCCTTGCAGGTGCTCTCTGAATCCCTTGTGTTTGGATCATCATATCTCTAATGAATTGAAGGAAGTTGTCTTGGATGATCTCATGAAAGTTTTTCTAAGGTATTCTTTTCCTCCTTTTCTGCTTCAGGTATACTGATCAGGCATAAGTTCAGACTCTTTTAGAGGTTTTGTTCTGTCTTTTTAAGATTTCTTTCCTTGTTTTTAAGAGATTGGGTTAGTTCCATATTTTAGCCTTCAAGCTATGAGATTCTTTCTTCTTCCTGGTTAATTCTGCTTTCCATGCTTTTCAGTTTATTATTGGTCAACATCTTCATTATTTACTATCTAATGTTTTTATCTTGCCTTTCTTGATACTTATTCATCCCCTCCATTCATTCCTTGATCTCTGCATTTGTGGTCTGAGATCAGTCATTATGGGCATGCTTCATTGTATAAGTTCCAAAGTCTACATTTTTGGTCACTAATCTTTTAAGACTCTGTGGGTTACCTGAAGGTTTTATTTTTTGTTTGTTTTTATTGTCTTCTCATCATTTGTAATGAATTTTTCTTTTTTCTTTACTTCTCTTGCTCAGTAAGACAGGGAATAGTTTTCACTTCTATTGACTCAACCCTTTATTCATTCTTAGGCAGAGCCTCCACATTGGTTCAATTTTGATTCCAGGTTAAGGGTAGGGAGTTGTGTTGTCTTTTCACATTTTTTAGATTTGAATAAGGTGTGCTGGTGAGAACTACAATTTAAAACCCACCTGCAGATCACAACGTTTGCTGACTGGGATGTGGACCCCTTGGATCCACTTTCCACCACCTCACAAGATGTTCATGTGATGGAAATGTATGTATCTCCCTGAGTACAAAATAGCGTGAGGGAAAGGAAAACAACTGAGAAAGAGAGAAGGGAGAAGAAAAGGTGATGGAGTGAAAAAAGGAAAAACAAAAAAACCAACAAGCAGACAAACCAATAAAAAAACTAAAACAAACAAAACAAAGATGCTTTCACCCTCATACATTCCTTATGTGAAAAAAGAAAGAACAAAATGAAACACACACACACACACACACACACAGAAATATAGAGAGCAAGAAACGAAAGAAAATAAAAACTTTTGTGATCCTTGACTTCCCTCTAGTGGTGGTTTCTGAAACTCTGGGTTCCTTTTATGCTGCCATAACCCAATACCACTGGTATCTGATTGGAGTGGAAGGGAGGGGCTCCAGCCTCTAGACCCACCCCCTGTTCACGGTGCAGTCTTGGGGAGGCTACAAACTGCCCCCAACATATCCACCTGTGTTCAACTCTCTCTGCATGTCAGTCAGTTAATTCCCTGCATGAGCCTCTGGGGGAAGAGGGTTGAATCAGTTCAAACTGTTTTCCTACCTATCTGCTATGGGCTGGATTCCTCACCTCTGATTGTATCATGGTCCTATGAATGGTCCAATGTGGGGCATGAGGTGAATGAGTCTCTGTACCTGCCACATCCCTCCAGGAATAATGTGCCAGGGGTATCCCCTCTAAATTAATGGTGACCTATCTTAGAAAGATACTGGATTCATCCCCCAGTCTCAGGGGATAGCTCTACTGTTCAAATAGGCAGGCAGGAAAATGTCTTTGCCCAGGTTCCAAGACAAAGGCAGTGGCAGCATTTCTGCATCTTCTCCTCTGTTGGGGTTCAGTGACTGATTGCCTCATTGTATTTTCTCTGTGGTTTCCATTACCAGTGTCCAATATGAACCCAGAGATTGTGATGGTGGGTGGCACCAAGCAGCTGTTGTTTCCTGTCACTTTTTTCCACATAGAATCAAAAGAAGGTGCCTGCCTCTGGGCCACGGAATGTGCTGGGATCTGAGCAACAGTGCATGGCACAGTTGCCTTAGCAGAAGAGATAAGGCCACTTGTATTCACATACTCACTTGCACACACACTTGCATGAATATTTGTCCTTATGCTCACTCACTTATATGGAGACTCACACATGCCAATCGACTCTGTCATCATCTTGGAATCACCACAACAGAACTTCTTAATGAAAAAATAAAAAAAGAAAGAAGAAATGAATAGGAAACAAAGAAAAAAATCAAAAGGAAAATTTGAAAATATCTCAAGAAAAAAAATGAAAACCCAACATCCCAAAACCTATGGGATACAAACGAAATCCATACTAAGATACAAGTTTGTAGCAATACTTATGTTTAAAAAGCAGAAAAATCACAAACAACTTATTTTTATTTTCAAGGAACTAAACAAAGAAAAACAAACCAAGCCCAAATTTTTTAAAAAAATTAAGATTTGAGGAAAAAAAATATAAAAACACATAGCAAGACTAACCAATAAAAAAGAAGACTTAAAAAAGAAATCAGAAGTGAAAGAGATTTTGCAACTGTTATCCCAAAAATAGGATTATAAAAGTCAACTATAAACACTTATACAACCAACAATTTAGATGTTATAGAAGAAATAAACAAATATCCTAGAAACAAACAACCTACTAAGACTAAATCAAAAAAATTGGAAAATTTAACAGATTGAATGAATAAGGAGGTTAAATGAATGAGGTTGAATCAGTAATCAAAAACCTCCCAACTGAAAAAAAAAGTGTAGAAAGACTAGATAATTTATAAAGAATAAAAATGCAGATGTTACCAAATAATCTATGCACACTACAAAAAAAACTGTATCAAAAGCGTAATACTCTATATAAACTGATAACAAAAGATAAATACAAGTCACATTTTCTTCCAGAATTACAAGAAGTGATCAAAATAATTATCAAATAAAAGTAATACATAGATAACATTGCTCAAAATATGTATACATGTTTTTGGTACTCCTGTATATTTCTCACTGTTTTGTAAGGTGGCAAATTCAAGACCTTGGAAAGTTCAGTGTGTGGTGAGGGCTTTCTCCCTGCTTCCAAGATAATGTCTTGAGCACTATGTTATCTAGTAGGAATAAAGCTGTATCCTCATATGATAGAAGAGACAATGTGGCAAAAAGTTCAAAAAGGCCAATGCTGGGTGAACAACTCCTGCAGGCTCCACCTCTTAATACTACTGCATTGAGGACTAAACTTCAACAGAAACTTGGAGAAAACACAAGCCTACAAACATAGTAAAAGTCCAGGACCAGATGACCCCAAGGTGCATTCTACCAAACATTTAAAAATTAACACCAATAATTATTATTATTTTTTCTTGAGTTGGAGTCTCACTCTGTTACCCAGACTGGAGTGCAGTGGCCGCTCCCGGCCACTGCAGCCTCGACCTGCTGGGCTCTGGTGATCCTTCAGCCTCAGCCTTCCAATTAACTGGAACTACAGGCACGCGCTACCACACCTGGCTAATTTTTTGATTTATTGTAGAGATGAAGTCTTGCCAAGTTGCCCAGGCCGGTCTTGAACCCGTGGGCTCAGGCAATCCACTCACCTCAGCCTCCCAAAGCTTGGAATTACAGGCTGAGCTACCAAGCCCGGCTTAACACCAATAATTCTTAAGAATTTTTTCAAAATAGAAAAAGAGAGAATATGTTAAGCCATTTTATAAGATCATGTAACCTTGACACAAAAGCCAGACAAATATATTATTTAAAAATATTCAGATGAATATTCACATAAATGCAATATCATTAGAAAAACATGAACAATTTAAATTCAACAAATCATATGATAAAAAGTATCATATACAATAACACATAGAGCTGATTGTTAGAATGTAAGGGTGCTTCAATATTTACAAATCAATTAATGAGATACATTGCATTAACAGAATGAAAAAAAACACATAACTATATCAAATAGATGGAAAAATTATTTGAGAAAATTTAATGTCTTTTT
Organism: Cephalopachus bancanus; assembly: GCA_027257055.1. Lineage (NCBI taxonomy): Eukaryota > Metazoa > Chordata > Mammalia > Primates > Tarsiidae > Cephalopachus > Cephalopachus bancanus. Next base: position 373,827 of record JAPVLO010000656.1, on the reverse strand, counting down.
GATAAAAACTTCCAGCAAACTAAATATAGAAAAAATTTATCTCAATATAATAAAGGCCATATATGAAAAACCCACATCTATCATCATACTTAATGCAGAAACACTGAAAGCTTTTCTTCTAAAATTAGGAAAAGGCAAGGATACCCTCTCTTGCCAATTCTACTAGTCATAGTACTGAAAGTCCTAGCTAGAACAATTAAACAAGAAAAAGAAACAAAAGGCATAAAAATTGAAAAAAGAATATTATCTTTCTGTAAATGGAATGATCTTTATATAAACAACACTAAAATTTCACTCACAAAAATTGTTAGAATTAGTAAATAATTTAATGAAATTACAGGATACAAAATCAACATACAAAAAGTATAACCTTATAATTATGTATTCCATAATTATATATAATTTTATAATTCATAACAATTTAATTTTAAAAAAATAAGCCATAATTAGTTATATCTGTATACACTAACCATAGACTATTAAATATATATATATATGTAATTCTATTTACAATAGCAACAAAAAGTATAAAATATAGTGTTGCATCACATAATGACATTGTGGTCAACAATTAGCAGCATATATGATGGTGGTCCCATAACATTATAATAGCAAATTTATGCTGCATTTTTTCTATGTTGCATACATTCAGATAGACAAATACTTACAATTGTGTTACAATTGTGTATAGTATTCAGTAAAGTACCATGCTATGCAGGTTTGTAACCTTGGAGCAATGCCATATAGCCTAAGTGTGTAGTCTATACCATCTAAGTTTGTGTAAGTTCACTCTTTCATGTTGTTCCAATGATAAAATTGCCCAATGACACTTTTTCTTGCATTGTATCCTCATTGCTAAGTAACGCATAGCTGTACATAGGAAAAATCTAACCAAGGAATTGAAATAACTATACAATGAAAACTGCATAACATTAATAAGAAATCTTAAAAGACATGATATAAGTGGAAATTCCTTCATTTTTATGAATTAGAAAAAATAATATTGTTCAAATATCCATACTACTCAAAGCAATCCCTATCAATATTCCAATAACATTTTTGACAGAAATAGGAAAAACAACCCTAAAATTTATATAAAACCAGAGAAGACTCAAATACCCAAAATAATCTTGAGAAAAAACGAAGTTGAAAGCATTATGCTTCCTGATTTCAAAATATAATGCAAAGCTATAGCAATTGAAACAATATAATGACATAAAACTGGATATCCACATGCAAAATAATAAAATTGGACCCATTTTACATCATATGCAGAAAACTAAAATAGATTAAAAATGTAAATGTAAGACCTGAAACAATAAAACTTCTAGAAAACACAGAAGAAAGACTTTATGACATTGGCCTTGGAAATTTTTCTTAAATATGATGCCAAAAGCACAAAGAACAAGAGCAAAAATAAATTTCATAAATGCAGAAGAAATAATGCCTTTCTCTGACAAACAAATGCTGAGGGAATTTCATGAGTAGACTGACCATACAAAACATACTCAAAGGATTCTTTTTTTTTTTTTTTTTTTGAGATGGAGTCTCACTCTGTCACCCAGATTGGAGTGCAGTGGCCGCTCCCGGCCACCACAGCCTCGACCTGTTGGGCTCCGGCGATCCTTCCGCCTCAGCCTTCCAAGTAGCCGGAATTACAGGCATGCTACCACACCCGGCTGATTTTTTTATTTATTGTAGAGATGAGGTCTCACTGCCCAGGCGGGTCTCGAACCCACGGGCTCAGGCAATCCACTCACCTCAGCCTCCCAAAGGCACGGGATTACAGGCTGAGCCACTGAGCCCGGCTCTCAAAGGATTCTTAAACATAAAAATAAAAGGTCGATATTTGTTGTTACAAAAACACATGAAAATTTAAAACTCACAGTTTTTACAAAACAATCACACAAAGAAGAAAAGAGAATCAAATGGCAGCATAACAGAATTTCATCAAGCCACAAAGACAAAAATAGAGAGAATTTAAAAAACAACTTAAAAATAATTCAACAATATGGCAGGAACAGACCTCATATATCAATATTAAATTTGAATGTAAATAGTCTAAATGATCCATTTAAAAGATACAGATAGGGGACAGAGCAAGATGGTGACCAAACTGGTCAGATTATGTGAGTCTCTGCATGGGTGAGTGGACATAAGGATGAATCCACATGCCTGTATGTGTGCAAGTGAGTGAGTAGATACTCAACTGAGGGGAGATGCATGATCAAGTACCTGGGATCCCCTGCAGAAGTGGCTGCATTGTACCACTGCTCCAAATTCTTGGGGCATCTGCCATTCTCAGGGCATTTCCTGAGAGAAAACAGCAGAGATCAGCAGTCTCTTGGCACTTGACACCCAGCCCAAACCACCAACTGGGGCAGTGAGCCTGGGACTCACAGTGGGAACTGTGGAGAAGATGCAAGGAGGAGATCTGGAGCGGAGACTCACCAGAGGATAAGATATGGGCTGACATCATTTTCTGTGGCCCAGAACTAGGCAGAGACCTTCTCTAGCTCACCTGATTCTGGGAAGTCTACATTCTGAGACTGACGAGCAATCTCCACACCCCTCAGGGATTGACCATCATTTGCTCAGAGAGGATAATCTAGGTACATGATACTAGACAGATAGATGCCCCAAACATTATACTGGATCAAATACAAATGCATAGGTGGAGTGGAAGAACTAGCAGCAGCTGAGCTGCGGCAAGTCATGGTCTGAGTACCTCTTCCCCTAGAAGTCTGTGGGGCATCTGACCCATGTGGAGAGCAGCCCAATTAGCCTGCAGGCTGAGAACAGTAGGGAGGGGCTAGAGACTGGGACCCACTCCCTGCTGCAGCCAAAAGCAGCAGCACTGGGAACACACACACACACAAAAACAAAAAACAAAAAACGGAGGGGGGGGGAGAAACCTAAAGTCCCAGAAACGACCACAAGAGGGAGCTCAATTGTTTTATTCTGCTCTCCCCACACATATCTTTCTGTGAATGTCTTCTGATTTGATTTGCCCTTTGTTCCTCTTTTCTTCTTCTTTTTTTTTCCATATGAGTATATTTGAGGGAGAGTGTATATTCAATTTTTTTGCTGTTCGTTTCTCTGTTCATTTGTGTGCCTGTTTCCTTCTCCTTCTTTTTCTTCATCTTTTTCTCATCTCCCTCCTTCCTTTCTCCATCCTTTTCCTTTTTCTTATATCATTTTGGTTTCAGGGGTCATACATATGCTCCCACTGCATGGACAGATTGTAAGTGGGTTCCACACACCATTTAGAAGATACTGTGATCTACAGATAGTATCTGAGTCATGGTTTTCCCAGAACACCTTAATCAAATCTCAAAACTTCAAAAAGACAACACAGGCCACAAAACTCAGTCCAGCTTCAAAACTGAACAAATTCAGAACATCTATATAAGGAGCAATAGGGGATTGAGCAAACTTAAATTAAAGCTGCTGCCCCTATCACTGAAAAGGAGAATACAAGAGGGGAGAGGAAAAGGGAACCATCACAAATGAAGAATAATCAATGGAAGAGCACAGGAAACTTTGAGACCCCAGGAAAGACAACATCTGAAAATATAGACTGTAGAACTAGAACAAGAAGCCCTCAGAATGACTGGTCTCAAACCATATATCCAGATATCAAGGCACTGAAGGAAAGGATATGCAGAAACAAAGAAAGACAAGAAGAAGGAATTAAAGAGTTGATAACAGATTAGAGTAATAAAGAAAATGGTAAACAAAATAGATAACAAACTGACAAAAGTGGAAAGTAAAATTAACCAAGCAGAAGATAGAATCTCAGACCTTGAAGATCAAAATATAAAACGAATCCAAGATGTTAAAAACTTAGAAAGGAAGTTTTAAAAGACAGAACATAGCCTCCAAGAGATATACAATTATATTAAGAAGCTAACTTTATGCCTGATTTGCATTCTAGAGGCAGAAGGGAACCAGAGGTCACCTTGGAACAAACAGTCCATCCAAACACAAGAGATTCAGAAAATGCCTGCAAGGCATCAAATGAGAGGACTAACTCGTAGACACATAGTAATTCACTTACACAAAGTAGGTAAAATAGACAAAATTCTAAAGACAACAAAAGAAAAAAGTCAGACTACTTACTGGAGAAGACCAATTCAAATAGTAGCAGACTTATCTACAGAAACACTACAGGCTAGAAGAGACTGGAGTCCAATCTTCAAAGTTCTCAAGGATAAACAATTCCAAACAAGAATTTCCTGCCCAGCTAAGCTAAGCTTCATCAGTGTTGAAGAAATAAAATACTTCCTAGACAGTCAATCTAAAAGTTTATGCTGCCTCAAGACCGACTCCACCATAGATACTTAAGAAGGTTTAAAATACAGAAGAAAAGATAAAAAAGAATGGACACTCTTCCCAAGAATGCACTAAAACAGAGAATCAACACAGCATGCATGGTGACTAAAAAATTGAAAACACACACATATCAACCCAAAGGTAAAAAGTAAACCAACAAACAAACAGCAACAACAATAAAGAACTTTTGTAAGAGTCTCATGACAAGGATAAACTCTCACATCTCAATAATCAACCTGAACATGAATGGACTAAATGCACAACTGAAAAGATATAGAATGGAAAACTGCATGAAAAAAACATGACCTAACAATTTGCAGCACCCAGAAACACATCTCAGTACAAAGGACTATCATAGACTCAAATTTAGAGGATGGAAAACAAACTTTCAGGTGAATGGAACACAAAAAACGGCAAGATTCATGATCTTAATATCAGACAAAATAAACTATAAACTATCAAAAATGTAAAAAGATTCAGAAGGACACTACATAATGATAAAAGGCTATATCTTGCAATAAGAAGAATCCTCAACATATATACACCCAACCCAGTAACACCAGGTTTACAAAGCAACTAATAAGTAAACTTAAAAAAGATATTGACTCTAAAACTAACATAGCAGGGCCTGAAATACCCCACCAACAACCCTATCTAGATCATAGTGGCAAAACAATCAACAAGGAGATCTGGAACCTTAACTTGACTTAATAGATACCTACAGAACACTCCGCCCAGCAACCATGGAATATACATTCTACTCATCACCACATGGAATGTATTCCAAAATTGACTACATCCTTGGCCATAAATCAAGCATAAGCAAATTTCATGAGATCACAATACTGCCATGCACCTGCTCAGACCACAGTGGAATAAAAATAAATATCAGTACCAACAAAATTTCCCCCAAATCCACATAGATATGAGCAGTAAATAACATGATGCTGAACCACTACTGGGTCAACACAGAAATCAAAACAGAAATTAAAAGATTCCTGAAAAAAGATGAAAATGAAGAAACATCTCATGAAAACCTCTGGGCTGCCATAATAACAGTACTAAGGGAGCTCACATCTCTATGAACACACATCTGGAAAATGGAAAGATCCGAAATTAACAGCCTAACAATCCACCTAAGGGTGCTGGAAAAACAAGACCACCAAAACTCTAACTTCAGCAAAAAAAAAAATCCAGATCACTAAAGTAAAAATCCAAATATGGGACATAGAATATATCATAGAAAAAAAGTCAGTGAAACAAAAAGCTGGTTCTTTGAAAGGGTACACAAGATTGATGGACCCCAAGGAAGATTGACCAAAGAGAGAGAGAGAGAAAGCCCCCAAAACACAATCAGAATCACAAAAGATCAAATCACAACTGACTCCAAAGAAACACAAAAGATTATCATAGATTGCTATGCACACCTGTATTGAAACAAACTTGAAAATCTAAATGAAATGGACAACTTTCTGACATCACACAACCTCCCAAGGTTGAAACAAGAAGAAATTGAGAACCTAAATAGACCAATAACAAGACTGGAAATTGACTCCATCATAAGAAAACTACCTACCAAAAAGTCCTGGACCAGAGAGCTTTCCAGTGGATTTCAAAAAAACATACAAGGAGGATCTGATACCAATTTTAATGAAAGTATTCCAGGAAATTGAAGAAGCTAAAACTCTCTTCAAATCATTTTTATGAAGCTAAAATCACATTGATACCTCACATGAGTAAAGATCCAGCAAAGACAGAGAACCACATGCCAATTTCCCTTATGAATGCAAGAATTCTCAATAAGATTCTAGCAAATTGGATCCAACAACACATCTCAAAAATCATTCAAACTGACCAAGTAGTCCTCCTCTCTGGGATGCAGGATTGGTTCAATATCCACAAGACCATAAACATAATTAAATACATCATCAGATGTAAAAGCAAGAACCATGTGATTATATTATTAGACACAGAAAAAGCTATCATTAAAATCCAGCATCCCTACTTGATAAAAACCCTTGAACACCTGGGTATAGACAAGACATACCTCAAAATATTAAGAGCCATCTATGATACAGCCACAGTCAAAATATTGCTAAACAGACAGAAATTGGAAGCATGTACTCTGTAAAACCAGAACAAGACAAGGCTGCCCACTCCCACACCTCCTATTCAACATAGTGTTGGAAGTTCTTGCTAGAACAATTAGACAAGAGAAAGAAGTCAAGGGTATCCAAAGAGGAAAAGAGAAATTAAAGTTATCTTTCTTCACTATTGACATGATCCTATACCTTGAAAACACAAGAGAAACTGTCAAAACATCCTTGCACTGATAAAGGACTTTTGTACCTCAGGGTACACACACACACACACACACACACACACACACACACACACACACACACAAACACACACACACACACACACACAAATGAAATATCTTGGCATTTCCCTAACCGGAGAAGTGAAAGACCTCTACAACAAAAACTACAAAACACTGCTCAAAAAGATCAAAGAAGACACAAACAAATGGAAAAATATTCCATGGATTGGAATAATCAACTTTGTTAAGATGTCCATCCTACTCAAGGCAATACAATACCTATTAAATTACCAATATTCTTCTCAGACCTGAAAATTACAATACAGAAATTCAATATAAAAACATAAAAGACCATAAATAGCCAAAACAACACTCAGCAAAAGAAACAAAGTGGGAGGTATCACACTTCCAGACTTTAAACTTTGCTATAAAGCTACAATAATCAAAGCATCCTGATACTGGTACAAGAAAAGGCATATAGACCAATGGAACACGAAAGAGATTGCAGAAGCAAAACTTCATTTTTTTTAACCAACTCATCTTCAACAAAGCCCCCACCAACAACCATTGGGGGAGGAGAATTTATTCAGTAAATGGTGCTGGGAAAACTGACTGACCACATGAACAAAATTGAAACAGGACACATATCACCATACACAGAAACCAACTCTACATGGATCAAAGATTTAAACTTAAAACCATAAGAATCCTAGAACAAAACAGAGGAAACACTCACGCATATTGGAGCAGACAACCAATTCTTGATCAAATCCCCAATAGTGAATGCCATAAGAGATAAGACAGAGAAGAGGCACCTCATCAAACTGAATAGCTTCTTCAAAGCAAAAGAAACCATCAAGAGAGTGGGGAGACTGCCTACAGAATGGGAAAAAAGTATTTGCCAACTGTAAATCTGACCAAGGTCTAACACCCAGGATCTACAAGAAACTCAAACATGATGAAAGAAAAAAACAAACAGCCCTAATAAAAAGTGGGCAAAGAATATGAATAGGCATTTCTCAAAAGACGTACAAGCAGCCAACAGATACATGTAAAAGTGCTCAGCCTCTCTAATCATTTCTAATCAGAAATCCAAATTAAAATCACACTGAGCTATCACCTAACTCCAGTCAGGTTGGCCGTTATCAATACTCAAAAAACAATAGGTGCTGGAGAGGATGCACAGAGAACGAAATGCTTGTACACTGTTGGTGGGAGTATAAACTAATACAACCTCTTTGGAAAACAGTGTGGTGATTCCTAAAAGTTGTAAAAATTGACCTTCCATACAACCCAGCAATCTCCCTTCTGGGAATACAGCTAGAAGAACTCAAATCATACTATAAAAAAGATATCTGCACACACATATTTATTGCAGCATTATTCACAATAGCAAAAACATGGTACCAACCGTGCTGCCCATCAAAAGATGACTGGATAAAAAATGTGTACATATACATGATGGAATATTATGCAGATATTAAGAAAGACAAAATTATGGACTTCACAGAAAGTTGGATATATTTAGGGTCTATCATATTCAGTGATCTATCACAGAAACAAAAAACTGAATACCACATATTCTCACTTATAAGTGGTCCCTGAATATTTATCATAACACTATAAGAAAGGGTTTGGCAGTAGCAGGATGATGCTGGGGGGGCGGGTCACATAACATCAATAAGGGTACCTGATCTCAAACCAGGTGAAGCAAGGACCAAAGGGAAGCCCAAATTTTACCTGAACCATAGCCACTTGTCTACCTAATCCTGAATTGTACCAAATGCTTTTTTAAAAGATAAACAAGGGGTCAAATGCAGTGGCTCATGCCTAAAATTCCAGCACTTTGGGAGGTTGAGGTGAGAGGATTGCCCGAGTCCACAGGTTCAAGACCAGTCTGGGCAACTTGACAAGACCTTATCTCTACAATAAATCAAAAAATTAGCTGGCTGTGGTGGCACATGCCTGTAGTCCCATCTACATGGAAGGCTGAGGTGGGAGCATCACTTAAGCCTAACAGGTCGTAGCTGCAGTGGCCATGAGCATACCACTGCACTCCAGTCTGGGTGACAGAGTAAGATTCCAACTCAAAAAATAAAAATAAAATAAAATAAAACGTTATCAATGTTAACAATAAAATAAGATTATCATTGAACCCATATATTTTTCTTAATATAAAAGAATATGCTACCAGAATAAATAAATACTTAAAAGATACATATAGAAAAAATGGATTTTAAAAAATAATTCAACTATATCTGGCCTACAAGAAACTCATCTTACTTGGAAATTTACATGTAGATTGAAAGTAAAGGGATTGAAAAAGATATTCCATGCAAACAGAAACCAAAGGTGAGCAGGAATAGCTATACTTACATTAGATAAATCAGACTTTAAATCAAAAACAGTTTTAAAAGACAAATAAGGTCATTCTATAATGATAAAGGAATAAACTCTAAAAGAAAAGAGATGGAACATATAAACATTCATTTTTGGCAGAACAAATGAAGAAGGGATAGTGTGTATAAAAGTGGGTTACAGAAAAATAAATATGCCTTTATGTTTGAGTCAGAGTCTTATTCTACTGCCCAGACTGGAGTGCAATGGCACACTGCTCCCAGCCACTGCAGCCTTGACCTGCTGGGTTCAGATGATCCTTCCATCTCAGCTTTCTAAGTAGCTGGAACTACATGTGTGCACCACCACATTCAGCTAATTTTTTATTTATTATAGAGACAAAGTCTTGCCATGTTGCCCAGGTTGGTCTCAAACCTGTGGGTTCAGGCAATCCTCTCGCCACTGCCTCCCAAAGTGCTGGGATTACAGGTGTGAGTCACTACACCCAGCTAGAAAAATAAATATTCTTAAAGACCAAGTACAACCTAACATTATAGTTTAGAAAGACATCAAATCTCAGTCAATGACCATTTGCAAACTTTTTTCTGAGGGCCTAGACCAGGTGCTCAGGTGAAAAGTTGGGGACAGAAAACAAAGCCAGGGAAAACCACATTATCCAGTAGCTCACAGGCACAAAAATCTGGTCCACTTCCTGAATTATTTTCTCATACAAAGCCAAATCGTTGATTTTTTGGGAATGGGGAAAGGAATCCTCACTTTCAAGGCCTGTGCAAAGACCCATTTACTCTAAGAAAGACGTAGAAGAAAGCCCCTCTGCCTCTGAGGGTATTGTAGAAAGCCTTGCAGCCCTGGATTTGGCACTAATGCAAATTTAAGGCCTACCATGGAAAGGTAAGAAAACTCTCTTTTGCCTAAAACTCCAATAGGTACAAGACAGTGCAACTGCCATGGAAAGATGAGAGAGAGGAAGGTAGAGAAATCCTAAATCCAATACTCAGGCCAACTGAATTTTTACTAAGGCTGACATTAGACCTGAAAGCAATAAATATCCCTGCCTTCATTATAAGAGTAGCACCAAATGAGCTAAAGGAGTTTACCATTGGGGATAGCAAAAGTATGAAGAAAGAACTCCCTACTGGGATGCAGGCATGCAGGGCCTGCTGAAAGTGGATGACAGAGTAAGGATACTGAAATAATCCTCCTGTATTATCACCCAACACAAAGAAGAAAGTAATCTATTTCTAAAGGAATTTGAAGCTCATACAGCATAAAAGTCAACAATAGAAAAAACAAATTTTAAGCTTAGGTAAATAACTAGTTGATTTTAACCCTTTTAATTAACAGACTGGAAAAAACGCATTTCTATTTCCAGGAATAAGTGTACTACAGTTCATATTTTCTATACTCAATATGCAATATTTCATAAAAAACTATGAGGCATACGAAAAATAAATAAATAAGACCATTGCCAAGAGACAAACTAGTCAGTAGAATCAGACGTCAAAATAATGTATCATAAGACTAATAAATGAGATTTAAAAGATCATAAAATGCAGAGTTAAAATATTTTTAAAAACTATATTTCTATAAGTTATCAATAAATATTTGGAAATTGAAATAATATATATAACATAAGAAGTCATGAAATTACAAAAGGTAAATCTAATTACATATATGCAAAATTTGTATGCTAAAATTTATAAAACATTACTGAGAGAAATGTAAGAGAACTTAAATAAGTGGAGAGATGAGGAGACATACTGCATCCAAACTGTCAATACTGTTAATATGTTAATTCTTTCATAAATTGATCTATAGATTTAGTGTAACCCCAGCCAAAATCCCAGAAGGTAGAATTTTCCATAAAAATTGACAAATTGATTCTAAAATGTATGTGTGAAAGCATAGGAACAAGAATAGTCTAGTTTTGAAAAACAAGAACAATTTTGGAAAATTTTCAAATTTACTATAAAACTACAATAGTCAAGAAAGTGCAGTTTTGGAATAAGAAAATCATATATATATGTCATTTTTGACTAATGTATCACAATAAAACATTAGAAAAGGGCAGTTATTTCAATTAATGGTTCTGTATTAATTGGGCATCCACATGCAAAAAATAAAACTTGAACCATGCTTCATGCCAAATACAAAACTTAACTGGAAATAGATCATTGATCTACATATAATATGTAAAACTATAATCATTCTGGAAAGAAACAGAAAATCTTTGAGATCTGGGGTTAGGCAAATATGTCTTAGGACAAAAAGAACAAATCAATAAAAAAATTAAAATAGGATGGCATCAAAATAATAATAATAAGTTCACTGAAAGATATTGTTTATAAAATAATACAAGTCAGATAGTGAGTAATAATAACTGCAAAACACATATCTGAAAAAAGAAACCTGTACTCAAAGTCTAAAAATATTTTAAAAAACAAAATAATAAAATAACCAAGATATTTTATATGGGCAAGAGATTTAGACACTTCACCAATAATATAATATACTATAGACTATCTACCTAGAATTTTATACCCAATGAAAATATCTTTCAACAATGAAAGTAAAATACAGAATTTTATATACACTCAAATCTAATGATTTCACCACTGGACAACCTGCACATTAATAAATAATACAGAGGAAAATGACATCAGTTTAAATGAATACAATTAAAAAAGGTAACTATATGAGTCAATATACATTTTTTCCTTATTTAATTTTTAAAAGATAGCAACATGTTGAAAACTATAATGATAATGTATTAATGAGCTTAGAATATATGTAAAATTAAAATGCATAATCACAAGAGTATAAAGGCTGAGAGGAGAAATGGAAGTATAAGGTTTTTATACTATAGGTGAATGGCCATAACTTAAGGTTACATTGTTCCAAGTTATGATTTATACTACAAGCCCTAAAGCAACCACCAAAATAACAAAGAGCTCTGGGTAGCAAACTAAAAATAAGACAAATAAAGTCAAAATAAATAATCACTTCCCCCCAAATCTTGCCAAATATAATTGGTCTAAGCACCTGAATTAAAAAGCAAAAAAATTCATATTGGGTCAGAGAGGTAAGTAGGATTTAAATATATGCTGTCTATAAAAAAATAAATCTCTAAAATAAAAGATAATAGATTAAAAGTAAAAGAATGGAGAATAATATACCATGCTGACCCTAAAAGAAGAAATCTATAATGGCTATATTAATATTATACAAACTGGAGTGAGTTATATTACTAGTGATAAAAAGTAATGTCATTTCATAATGATGAAGGGGTCTATTCACCATGAGGACATAACCATTCTAATGTCTATGCACCCAGTAACATTTCAGATCTTCCAAACATATGAAGACAATAACTGGTAGAATTGCCAAAAGAACATACTTCAATACTTTGTTCAAAATGTTTGATAAAACAAATAAACAGAAAAACAGAAAGAAATAGAAATCTTGAACAACACCATAAACCAAATTGAGTTAACCAACACAACTATAGAACACCAACCAACAACAGCAGAATACACAGTGTGCATATGCACTACTTACCAAGATAAATTGCATTCTGGATTATAAATCAATCTCAATACATTTAAAAGAATCAAATCATATAAAATATCTTCTTTCACCACAATAGAATTGTATTAGAAAGTAATAGCAAAAATCTCTGAAAATTCCTCCAAATTTAGAAACTAAATTATACATTTCAAAACAGCCAATCAGTCAAATAAGATATCAAAAGATAATTTATTAATTACCATAAATTACTTAAAAATGAAAATAAGTTATCAAGATTTGTGGGATGCTGCAAAAGCAATATTTATGTGAAAATTTATAGCAATGAATGTCTATATTATAAAAGAATAATAATCTCAAAGAAATAAAACAAAAATAAAATTTCCACTCTAAGTAGCTAGAGAAACGAGAGGAATTTGAAACCAAAGATAAATTAAAAAATAATGTTACAGCAAAAATCAATAAAATAAAAAACAGAAAAATGGTGGCTAAATTCAATGATATCATGTTCTGATTTTTTGACACCAATAAAATTGATAAACTTTTAGTTAGACTAGTTAAGTGAAAAGCAGAGACAACATGACCAGTATCAGGAATGAAAGAGGTGACATATAGATTTGACAAATATTAACAGAATAATAAAGAAATATTATGAACAATGTCATGACTGCAAATGTGGCAACTTAGTTGAAATAGACAAATTCCTTGAAAGATGCAAACTACCAATGTCACTAAAGAAGAAATAAATAACTTAAATAGTTCTGTATCTATTATGTAAATTAAATTCATAGGTAAAAACTTTTCCACAAAGAAAAACTCCAGGTCAGATGACTTTGTTGGTGGCTATTCTAAAACATTTAAGGAATAAAGAATCTAATTATACACAATTGCTTTCAGAAAATTGAGGAGGAAGTAACACCTCATAATCCAGTCCATCAGGCAAGCATTATCCTAAGACCAAAAACAGTCAAAAAAATTACAATAAAATAAAATAAAATAATATTTAAATAAACACAGATACAAAAAAAATTAACACAATTTTGCCAAACCAAATATACCAATATATAAAAGTGGTAATACTTAATGACCAAATGGATTTCACCCCAAGAATGCACAGGTAAACTTCAGAAAAAGCAATCAATGTACTTCATTAGGGCATGAACTTTTTTAAAAACGTAGAATCATTTGAATAGATGCAGAAAATTTAATGGACAAAATTCAGCATTAGTTTTTAAAGAATGACTCTCAAGAAAATAAAAGAAAACTTTCTCAACCTATTAAAGGATGCTAGCTAGCTGTAGGAAAAAATCTATAGCTAGCATCAATCTTAATGGTCAAAGACTGAGCACTTTCTCCCTAGAACATCCTCACTTACCCTACTCAATATTGTACTGAAAATTCTACCCTCTTCAATCAAGGAAGAAAAAAATAAGTAAAAAGCATTTAGATTATAAAGAATAAGGTGCAGCTGTCTTTATTTGCAGATTATGATTATCTATGTACAAATTTTGACACATTTTTTCACACTAAAAAGATTACCACTAGTGAGTTTAACAAAGGTTGCAGCATACTAAAGCAATATGCAAATTCAATAACTCACTGTAATTCTATAAAAGAGTAACAAGCAATCACAAATTAAAATAGAAATATTCGAATTTAAAATAACATCAAACAAAATATTTGGGATAATTCTGACACAAAAATCGTTAAACACGTGTTTGTGAAGACTGCAAAATATTTCAATAAAGATTTTTTAAACATCTAAACAAATAGCGACGTATACCTTGTTCTTAGGCCAAAATACTCATTATTATGATGCCAATTATCTGTATTGATCTATAGATACAGTTACTATACTGGAGAGAAAACTAATGACTAACAACTATATATCTGAAGGGAGTCAGAATATGCCACCCCAAACATGACACTTCACTTATAAGGTGAAGACAATTACGAAAAAGAAAACACAGGAAGAGCTCTCTGTTCTGCCCTTATCTGCTTGAAATCAGGGCATAAATTCCCCTGTGAAAGTGTCCCTTATCCTTCATACCAGAAAGAGAGCAATCTTTATTGCCAATGATGGAAACATTACTGAGATGAGATTGCATAAACGACGTTACTAAATAATTCTTCTCTGCCATTAGGGTTCCCCACATAATTTACCTTCCCACAATTTACCACCCCTAGAAGCCCAAATTCCTTTTTCTTTACTACAATTTCTCTACAATCTATTACCCTTTAAAAAATGGTATATAAACCCCAAGTCAAACAATTTTTTGAATTTTTTTCTTCTCTTCTGTGAAGTTCCATGTATGTGAATCTAGCCATATCAAATAACATTTGTATGCTTTTCTCATGTATCTGTCTTTTGTCAGCCACATGGCACCTAAGAGGGTAGAGGAAAATGTCCCACCTCCTACATATATCAGTATGAATGATTCTTAAGAAATAATGCACAGAGAGTGCATTTAACAAAATGGCATACTAGGAAGTCCCAAGCTCTGGTTTCTCCATTAGAAACCAACCATTAACTGGCTAAAATAACTTTATAAAATCTCAAGAAAACAGTCAAGTTTCTACAGTAATCAACTGAATGCACAATAGTCAATCAAGAAAAAAGTCATAATCAAACAGAACATTTTGCTGGCATTTTTACTCACTCTTGTCCCACACCCAATCGGGTGGCATGGAGTGGTCTTGCCTTGGAGGAGGCAGCATCCTAGTTTTCCATTCCCTCCCTTAAACCAGAGGAAGCAGAGTGGATCTTACTTGAAATGTTTTAACGGGCCTGTGACTGCCGGAAGTATTAGCCTCTGTCGGAACTATACTAGTTCTTGGATGAGAAAAGGGGCACTACTACTGCTCTTGAAAGCCGCAAAGGATCTGTAGACCCACACAAGACATTATTTGTGGAGACAGTTAAATTAAACTAAATATGTCCTAAATCAGCCCTTGCATTTAGTGAACTGCAAATCTTAATGTGTAAACAAACTGCAATCCAGCTAAAGATTTAGCTGAGTCTCAGCCAATCGCAACAGCTGAGCCTCAACCAATCACAGGCTTCCAGCTGAGCAGATTGTGTTCATATAAAACAAATACTTCTAAATCCATCGAAGTTGCTGCAAATTTCATAATTTTGTCCTTCTTTATGACTGTGCAATATTCAATCGTGTATATGTATAACATTTTGAAAATCTAGTCTACATTTGATGGGCAGCATATGTTTTTTGCTATTGTGAATAGTGCTGCAATAAACGTGTGCGCAGGTATCTTTTTTGTAGAATGATTTAGAATCTATAATACTCAGTGATCTGTCTCAGAAACAAAGAACTGAGTACCACATGTCTTACTCACAAACAGACCCTGAACAATTATCACAACTGTTTAAAAAAGGGATCGGCAGTAGTGGGAAACTGTGGGGGGAACTGTGGGAGGGGGGACTTCATCAATAAGCACACCTGATCTCAAACCAGTTGAAGTGGGGAACAATGTGAGCCCCAAACTTTATCTGTACAGTGACCATTTGTATAACTAACCCTGAATTGTACCCTACATCTTTAAAGTAAAAAGAGAAAATAAATAAATAAAAAATACTTTATCTCACCATGCCTAAATAAGGCATATGTCAAGTTGTAACCAAACTGTTTCTGAATGTTCCTTTTATAAATACTGCCTGCCCACATTCCTGGATGGAGCTCTCTGCACCTATACTGGCTCAGAGTACTGCCTAATTCATAAGTTGTTCTTTGCTCAAATAAACTCTGCTACATTTAATTTGTCTAAAGTTTTTGTTTGAAAAGATTTAAAATAGAACAGCAGTTTCCAGCCTTTTTACCATCAGGGACCTGTTTTATGGAAGACAATTTTCCACAGACTGGGCAGGGAAGGGGAGGGGAGGTTTTGGGATGATTTAAGCTCATGGCATTTATTGTGTACTTTGTTTCTATTATTATCACATTGTAATACATAATTAAATAATTATGCGACTCACCATAAAAAAAGAGACATGGACAGAAGTGATAAATAAAATAATGGGTGGGCCATGCATGGACTAAAATAAGTGTCAGATTCTAACTTAAAGCCTGCCACCAGATGCAGTTGTACAATTAAAGTACATCAACTCACTTGCCACTCACTGATAGGGTTTTGAGATGAGTCTGCAAGCAATTAATTTACTATAGTCTCTGTGTAGTCAAACTTCACTGCTAATGTTAACCTGTATTTACAGCCCAGCACTAGCATCACCACCTCAGCTCCACCTCAGATCAACAGGCATTAGAATCTCATAAGGAGCAAGCAAACTAGGTCCTTCTTATGTGCAGTTCACAGTATGGTTTGCACTCCTATGAGAATCTAATGCCATTGCTGATCTGACAGGAGTGAAGCTCAGACAATAATGCAAGCAATGGGGAGTGGCTATAAACACAGATGAAGCTTCACTCACCTGCCACTCAACTCAAGCTGAGCAGCCAAGCTTCTAACAGGCCACAGGTGGGTACCCATAATACTAATTTTAAAATTCAGGAAATGATTAATTTCAGAAAAAGAGAGTACAAAATGAATGGGGAATACTAGAAGGTTGTTTCTAACAGTCTATTGAGGTATTGTTTCTAAACGTATGTAGGCAAATGTTTGCTTTTTATTATTTTTAAACTGTGCATGTACATTTGATTCACTCTTTTGTACATATGATATGATATGTGGGAACCCTTGCAATATAACATCTAAGAAAATAGAGTGAGACTCTTTGGGAAATTAAGACATTTAGAAGAAGCTCTGCATACCCATTAAAATTACCATTTAAAAAAAAAGTAACACGTGTTGGCAAAAATAGAGAAATAAGAACCCTCATTTATTGCTGGTGACAATCTAAAATTGTGATACGAGTGTGAAAAACAGTATGGTGTTGCCTCAAAGGAATGGACATAGAATAACTATATGAGTCAGCAAGTCCAAATTTAGGTATACACCCAAAAGAACTGAAAACAAGATTTCAAAGAGATATTTGTACACCAATTTCCTAGCAACATTTGCTCACAATAGCCCAAGGTGGAAACAACACAAATGTCCATGGATGATCAAATAAAAAAACCCCAGTATATGATGTATGTATACAATGGAATATTATTCAATCTTAAGAAAGAATGAAATTCTGATACATGCTACATCATGAATGGACCTTGAAAATATTATCCTAAATGCAATAAACCAGACACAAAAATAAAAATATCATGAATCCATCTATATGAAGTATCAAGAATAATTAAATTCATAAAGTCAGAAAGTTAAATAGTCAGTACCAGGGCCTGGGGGTAAGGGAAAATAGGGAGTTATTGTTTAATGGTTATGAAGATTCAGTTCAGGATGATGAAAATGTTCTGGAAATGCATAGTGATGAAGATTGCACAACAGTGAAAATGTACTTAGTGCTACTGAATTTTACACTCAAAATGGTTAAAATTGTAAAGTTTATTTTATGTGTATTTTATCACAATATTAAAATTAAAAAAAATTCATCAGATACCAATGTGCCATATATTAAAACAAAAGAAAAAAATTCAGAGAAACAAGTCACAAAAGAATGCATACATTCATATATTATGATTCTACTTATTTAAAATTTAAGAACAATCAACAATAAATAATAAATTATTTAGAGATATGGTGTGCATCTTGATCAAATTATTTTTAAAAGTCAAGATAAGATTAATTTTAAAATTCAAGGAATGATTAACTCCAGAAAAAGAGAGTACAGAATAAATGGAGGATACTAAAATGTTGTTTCTAAGGGTCTATTAGGGTATTGTTTCTAAACTTATGTAGTATGTAAGCAAATGTTTGCTTTTTATTATTTTTAAACTGTGCATGCATATTTTATTCACTCTTTTGTACATATGACATATTTCACAAAAAAGAGATGGGGAGAAAGTAGGGAGTAATCATTCATTCTATTAGTTACTCAGTAGTTAGACATGTATTTGACTTCTAATACCACCCCAGCATTGCCTAACCCAGGGAGAAAATGCTTATTCAAGGACTATCTCTAAAATAAAACATCAATAGGTGATGCTTTCTTCAATTCCCTTTTGCTAGCACTTCATTCTGTAATTATCTCAGGAAACGCTATGCTTCAAAACCTAGTGAACACATAACTCACTTTACATACATTTCAAAATTGGGAGTAGTAAGCTCATTTATTATACTTAAATCAGAATCTCTACATTATGTCACTTACCACTGACATTAGTTTCGATTTTGCCTTTTTCTCTGAAACACTGAGAAGTGTTTTTTTTTTTTTTCATTTAATGAAAAATAGTTAGGAAATGCAGTTAAGAGAAAAATCAGCAGAAGCAAAAATTTTGCATTTTTGTGATTTACAGTGCTTTGGACATTACCTGTGATGCAATTTATCACCTAGAAATAAATTTGACAGAATTTCTCTACCTCCTATAAAGATTGAATGGTTTAATAAATAATTGTAAAGAGTTTACATGTATAACACGTCTCTATTAATATATTAATGCTGATATTGTGTATAATACAAACTTTTAGTTCTTGTGTCATTTTCTATTATCACCTTAGTCTTATTACCAACTTGGAAATGAATTGACATTTCACTCTTTTAAAACTTACCTCTGATTCTTTGAACCTTACCTCAGCATCATTTAACAAAGAATAAGGAAAAAATGATATTAAATCACAGCTACATTATCTAGCCGAGTTTCAGTGAATGCTTCTGAATCTGCAGAGCAAGAGGGAGTGACAGTAGTATGGTAAAATGTTTGCATGTAAATAAGATCTCCACCTTTTCATTATGTATGAGAGCTTTCTTCCAGAATACAGCAACCTGAGTCCATGTACTGAATAAATGAGGCAACTGAGAAATAAAGCATGTTGGTCCTCAGTAATACAAATGAGTTATCAATAATATACCAAAATTTTAAAAGTGTTAGAATTGTAATAAGATTTCAGAAATATATGACACTAGAGCCTAATGCCATCTTTCAATGTAACAGAGCAATATTAATACTTTACATTTGTATAATACTCATTCATTTACAAAATGCTTCTATATGCTTATCTCACTTTGTCCTCACAACAAACTTGTAAGTAAATGTATTTCATAGCTGGTGAGACACCTCACAGAAGTTATGTGACTTCTGATATTACACAGCTAATTAATCAGAGCACGATACTTAAGTGCGGGTCTTTTCCATTCTAATGGTTACATGATTGCAAACCCTGAAGGACATAAGCCTAGGCACTTCCTAAAAGAGAGAAATTGTAATCTTATTTAGAGCAAGTGTTATAATGAGGACAACATTCAATTAGCCAGGTGACTAATACCACCACTGGGTGTAATTTAACAATACTTGCTTATAAATTCATTAAATGACTGAACTTTTCATAAAAGGGCTATGTATTTGTAGCCAAATTTTAATTTTTCTAAAAAAAGATAAGTAATTTCAGCCATTTAATGATCTACAAAGAGGAAATAAAACATTAAAAATGACAAAGCAATCTTTCTTCTTATAGAATCAGTTTTCTTATAACCAAAGGACTTTCAGTGATTTTAGTATATGTGTATGTGTGTGGTATGAGAGAGAGAGAAAAGACTGTGTATAATATTAATATGCCATTTTATCATACACATTATCTATCATCATCTGCCTACCCATTCCCAACGAAAGTAATAAATATAAGCATACCTTTAACCAAATTAACAGTTTTCAAATATTATATTCCTGCTACAAGTATTGATATTCTTTATCTACATTATAGTCCATATGCTGAGAAAAGCATACTTTAAAATGGTATGTACTTACGACTCAATCAGAAATTTCTAAATATTTCACATCTTTTACTTTTAGTCTTAAAATATATGAATACTTTCCAGGAAAAATTTGATTTAATAATTCAACAGTAATACCAGACTTAGAGCTTCTTTTTTATATGAATAACTTTGAATATGGCTGGGAGAAGAAACTGATCATTCTATTTGATTAGCATTATGAGACTTAAATTGCTTTTAAATATTTTTATTTCTTTTGCTTCTGTGTTTGTTTTTTATTTTTTCCCCTTGGGAAGTGGTGTTTACCATGTGAAAAGACTGAAGGAAACTCAAGGGAAACATTCTCATAAAAATCACAGAAAAATGATTATGATTAGACATTATTGCTCAAAGGTAATAAGATAGGTAAAGTATGTGCACAAAAATGTATGTATGTTCATAGAATATGCCTATAGTTTAGAAGCAAACATTGGAGAGTTGGGAGAATAAAACAAGTTGCTATCGTCTTTTTGTGGAAGACAATAGTTTTTTGTTTTTTTTTTTTTTGAGTTGGAGTCTCACTCTGTCGCCCAGACTGGAGTGCAGTGGCCGCTTCCGGCCACCGCAGCCTCGACCTGCTGGGCTCCCGCGATCCTTCTGCCTCAGCCTTCCGAGTAGCCGGAATTACAGGCATGCGCTACCACACCCGGCTGATTTTTTGATTTATTGTAGAGATGAGGTCTCGCTGCCCAGGCGGGTCTTGAACCCGCGGGCTCAGGCAATCCACTCACCTCAGCCTCCCAAAGGCGCGGGATTACAGGCTGAGCCACCGAGCCCGGCGGAAGACAATAGTTTTAAGAGTACTCTTATCCGTCTATCCCAAATGTTATCAATTTTATTTGTGCCATAGAGTAGGACTAAATGTCTTACTTACCCACCCCTATCTCATAATGTGTGAATGAATAGTGCATGCACATACTATCTAGATTTTGCTTTTTGCTCTTGAATTAACAGCTAGTTTTCCACTCTACATTTTGCCCTTTACCAACTTTGCTTAAGACCTTCATAGAACCATCACTTTATCCCTTCTCCCTAATGTCACTGTGCTCATCATTATTATAGACACCTTTACACTTCCTGACATCCACCTGATTTTTGCCTGCTCATTCAGACCATAGGCCTCAGAAGATACCGAATGACTCAGAATCACTAATGAAACCTTTGAAACAATCTCCACAGTTTAGATAGCAAGTTGTTCTTAAGGGTACTAAGACAGAACAGGAGTTAAAGCCTGAGTCACAAGACAACTTCACCTTTCTTAATGAACACATTACATTTAATCTATTGACCTGAAGGAAAGTCATCCATTGATATGACAAAATAGATTGGTTTATATAAAATAATTATTTTTAAAAACCAAATTGTTTAAAAATAAATAGCTTGACCTTTATGGTGTATGATGAAGAACCATAATCTCATTTTATTTCTCCTTATATTTGTTGTTTCTTACTGTGTAAATGTACATGCATGAAAACTGTGTTTTTCATAGACTCTCATTCAAACTAACCATTGGAAAAAAATGAAAGGACCTTCCTGTCGTTAATTACTTTGAAAGCTGGTTGAATTCATATTATAGACAATATGAAATCATTTTCACATTAGAAATACATGGTTTTCAAATTCAATCAAATTCACAGCTTTCAGATGCACTTTTTCATTTTTAAAATTCATTCACTCAGGTAGCTTCTACATAAACACATCAATGTAATAAGTATGACTAAGTTTGACAGTTGATTTATTTATTAAAATGCTATTAAAATTCACTGATGAATCCAGTCAAACCAGTGAAATTAGATATGTTCTTTAACTCAGCTTTGTAAAAGCAGCACAGTATTCTGATGTTTACTTCAGTATTCCCACTAGATGGCAAACTTTAGACATAAATATAGAAGTCATTTTAAAAACAATATAAAATCATTTTTGTTATAATGTGACAAAAATGGCTAACAAGATGTTAACATTAATTTTTATTATAATCATTATTTTATCATACTTAAGATAAAGGGATTAACAAGATATTTGCAGGAATAGTTCTAAAATGCTAAATTTGGGAAAGCAAAAGAGGATAATCTCCAAAGTAAAGTATAAACCAAAAGGTGTGGCAGTATCAAGAAAGCTTTCAAATCCTTGATAAATCTAGCAATTTTGGGCTCCTCTTCAGGGAAAAGATTTGTTTTACACAGGAAACAGAAAGAAAGCAAAAAAAAAATTGTTTAGTTTTTCTTTTGAATCTAATTTTTATGATGCTTGTTATAATTTTCATATTAGTGATATTTGATTGAAGAAAAACAAGAAGTTGATAATATATTAAAAAGAAAGGAAATATGCTAAAGGTAAGCTTCAAGTTAAGTTTATGTCTTAATATAACAGATCCTACTTTTCTGGGGAATTTTAAGGTGCTACAAAATGAGATTTTTTTGTTTGTTAGGGGAACAATCTTTTGTGAGATACTATTATATACAAAGATCATAAACAGGTAAATTTGTGGAAAAAATCATTGACCACTAATGGCCAGCATCTGAAAATCTCCCTGATTTTTGTATTAGATTCTGCTATACTTATTTGAAAGACTTTCATGTAGAGATTTTCTAGCAGAGTTCAAAGGCTAAATCAAGAAAGAGAACTTTTATGTGTTTAAAAATTATGTACTGATTTTCAACATGATTGCCCATGGAGAAATGAAAAGCTTTCCCTCCAAAACTTAGTATTACCATTTGAAAGTTTACATTCTGTGCTGAAATGAATTTTCATTTATTTTTATTGTGCACATGCAAACAAGATACATGGAAGAGGGAACCTGGTTTAATTGTCACTCAGAAATATTCACTCACAAAGTTGTTGGTTAGTTCTTTATAATATTTTCACTGGAAAATAGATTAACCTCTGACTTTGTAGCTTTAACACAATTGTGCTACCTAATCAGCCACTACATCTACAGTTTTCATTCAGCAGATACTGAAATCATTAGTAAGAGAATTTGAAATGGAGCTACAGAAACTCACAACTTCAGTTAGGTAAAAAAGTATTTAATGGATATAACCCACAGGAAGATTGACAATTTATGGCTTTTTACAACATGCAGTATAATTTCTAGGATGCAGCACACTGATGTGAATGCTCAAAAGTTATATACAGTCATAAATCTTTGGTGTTTCTGGGTTCCTTTTAGAATCTCATGAATTGCATCATCCCAAAATAGGTCCTCAAGGAAAGCGTGCTCCTATAATCACACACACACACACACACACACACAGAGAGAGAGAGAGAGAGAGAGAGAGAGAGAGAGAGAGAGAGAGAGAGAAGGAGAGAAGATAGAATTATAGAAGTCTGTGTTATAAGTATTTTATATTACAGGTTTGATTAAAAATGTTAAAATTCTACAATGCTTTATAAATGTGATGTGTACCATAACAGAAAAAAGCATTTGGTTAATAAATTAAGAGAACCTTCATATCTGATTTACTTTATAATTACTAGGAGAATACATAGAAAGGATTTTATTTGTTATATTAGTCAATTAACCACATGACACACTAAAAGTCTGTTAAATTATGAAAATGTAGCTACGTTCACCTAGTAATGTTGACTAAAAACAAGAATTTCCAGTGCTGCAATTGCAAAACATACAAAACCTAAATTTCAAAACTTTCATTTGAATAATGTGAAAAAATTTAGGACTAAAGATTAACAGTCCTTATGTCTTTATAATTCCCATTCTTCACACTCTTTTTATGGGCTTCAACTACCTACTAACTCTGCCACACTGCCATTTATGCAAATATTGAATTGTTTCCCAGGCCCAAATGCTGATTCATCATTATAAAATAAATATATTTCCTCATTACTTATTTATTCTTTCTGGACTTCGGTCATTGACATAAAATTGTTTTAAACTAACCTGGTCAAAAATAGCTTAAATGGAATTAATTACTTCAATATATTATTTGTGCAATTGTTGGAGATAATTTGCTTCATTGCACATTTACTGTTCAGAGAAGAAAAAACCATAGCAGACTGGAGAACATTCTCAGGTAGTGGTTTGACTTCTTCAGGGATAGAGGGTAAAGACAAAGTGGGAAGACTTTCTATGAGTACCTGATGGTGGTTTCCCTTTCTGTTTATTCTCTTCTAGGTCACTTTGTTTCTTATTTCTAGTTGATCGTAAGCTTTTGTTATTGGATGGGAGGGATGATTTGTCTTTTTATTTTTTTGGCTTTGTTGTATTTTGTTGTCCTTTTATCTTAAATCTACTTTCTTGTCTTTACTCTTTGCTGTAATTTTAACAAATGAAGAAGAGTGTAAGTATCGCTGAATCACCAGGCAAATTAGAAAAACGAACGGGCAGATATTTATATAGTGGATTTTCCACACCTTCTCTTCTTTATTCACTCTTTTTTTTTTTTTTTTTTGAGTTGGAGTCTCACTCTGTCACCCAGACTGGAGTGCAGTGGCACGCTCCCGGCCACCGCAGCTTCAACCTGCTGGGCTCCAGCGATCCTTCCGTCTCAGCCTTCCAAGTAGCTGGAACTACAGGCGCGCGCTACCACACTCGACTAATTTTTTTGATTTGTTGTAGAGATGCGGTCTCGCCAAGTTGCCCAGGCGGGTCTTGAACCCGCGGGCTCAGGCAATCCACTCACCTCGGCCTCCCAAAGCGCAGGATTACAGGCTGAGTCTCCGAGCCTGGCCCTTAGTCACTTTTTATTCCAATACATGGAAAATATTTTTAAACATTTATTCCGCTTTTAGAAAAATTGATATTTTGACATTTGTTGAGAATACCAAAAATACCTCAAAGTATACTATAAATACCCATATCTCACAACAGATCAGAATATGCTTATGTCTGTGTATGTGATTCACCTCTACACCTCATATGCCCCAAAATAACAGGTGACTAACACTCTCAGAATGAGTGAACTATGTAGATTGCCACACAGTCCAAATGGCAGGCAGAATCCCTTTTTAACTGATAAGAAAAACTGTGGTAATCTTAAAGTACTAGGTACAAATATATTTTGGCCACTTGGAATATCCTCCCTAGAACATACACACATTTTAATTTAATGTAGATAAAATACAAGGAAAATTAGAGAGATGTTTTAGCCATATAAAATACAGATTCAATGTCATACATACATATGGGTGCTAATAATTGCTATTGATAAAACAATATGTGAAAAGAAAAGAACAGTGAACTGGAAGTATACGGAGAAATTAATCTTATATTTTGATATGACATGTCAATTAATTAGTATATTGACTAGAAGTTTATAAGCACTGAGTTATTATGATCTTATGTAGACAGAACTATAAACATGTAGAATATCAGAGAGAGTTCATGCCCTGAGGAGCCAATCTCTTATTCCCTAGGGTGACTATTATATTATCCCCTTCTGTTTCTTCTTCCTGATATTCATGAGGCAAAAGGGTAATATCTTACTTCCAATTCACTCACTAACAGTCCTCCTAGTAGCACTCTCATTTTAAGAAATGAAAAGTATTTCTTCTTTTTTTTTTAATGATGGGACAACATAGCTTCCAAAAACTAAAATTCAGTAAATTCCTTAAAGATTTCTATAGATTTTTTGTTTTTAATGCAGAAATGAAAAGGTCATTTGTGAAATGTAATTCAAAATACAAAAGTCAAGCATATTATAAGAGACAACTCAAAAGAAATAAAGCAAGTCATTATTCACTGGAATAAAACAGACTGAAAAATGAAGCCTTACTTACCTGTCAGTTTGAGACAGCAAGAAGTCTCCGGAAAGCAACGCTCTCACAAGAATACATACCGACTCTGTTTTCCTCCAGTTAAAATTGGAGGGGCAATAGTGGAGGCATTTCAGCTGATTCTAATTACTATGTAAAGGGCTACTCAGAAATAGCGTAAAGTCCACACACTACAGTTTAAAGGAATTCATAAATGAGTATATGCTGGAAGAAATGGGCATGTTCATAACCTTTTAGACTGTCCCAGGTGGACTTATCAAATGGCCTTCAAAGATAGGGGCCATTCTGCTGCTGTTATCCTGTCTGACTGACAGAACGGTATATATTGCTACCAAAGACAGAAAAGAAAAGATTGTCACCTTAATTTCAACACAACTGGATGGTAGCTCTGCCACATGGAAGTCAAGTATCAGCGGTGGATCTAGAACTACTCTAAGACGTTGAACTTCCATGCCAAGGGGTACACTGGGCATCCCAAATGAGGTAGCATACATCAAGGTTGTCTTGGGCTCCTAATGTTCCTCTTTAATTCTCTATATCACATCTATGTTTGGATTATGTTCAGATCGGTGTATTGGGAGCTTTTAAATGAATAAAACCAAGCAGTCTTCTCCATCATATGTATTTTATATAGACAACTGTTAGGAAAATTCATAAGATTTTTCAGTCAAAAAGCAAGATAGGACTTGTACTTTGAATCATACTCAGACTCCAAAGCATGCCAAATGTCACTTCAGAGGGCGAAAAAGGTATTTACTTTACTCACTCAGACATTGAATACTATTACTTAAATTTCACATATAAGCAGCCCTTGAAAAGAATATTGGTCACTTGGGCACTGTAAAAAAGGTTTTGCTCTAATCAATTTTTAGTTCACATATCTATGTGAAATCTAATGAAAATTATGAATCTTTTCTTTAGATAATATAATTTTATATAGTCACAAAATATTGAATGTAAATGTAAATATTTCCTGTTCCCTTAGGTCCGTGAACCTATATCAAGAACTGCTGTTCTCAAAGACCAAATGTTGAAATGAAAAATTTTAGCTTCAAGGGAAATAATTTATAATTGTTGGGTTCCTTTTCCCAAACTATTCTGAGAGGGTAGCTCTTTGACAATGTTTCTATAGATAAAGTAAAAGTACCTGCATAATCCCACAATTCAACTACATAATTTGATAAACTCATTGGAGAGCTTATCAATTAAGTGATACGTTTATGGGAAAAAACTGCGAAATTCCATTCAGTTTTTTGAATCAAATGCAACTAGAGTAGGTAAACAATTATGTTGTAGCTCAGAATTAATGTTGTTCTCAAAGTGTGCTTAACATACATAATTATATCCAGTGAGAAACTCTCTAAGAATATCTGAATTAGGAGAGTGTGCAATTGAATGTGTAGTATTAGTTGCTACCTTAGAAATTTAAGCTTCAACTTAACAAAATTATTCTCTTCATCTTGGATTCCTCTGAAGACTCTGGTTTCAGGTTCCCTCAAGCACTTCAGTCTGCATGGCAATGATAAAAGTTTGAATTCCCGAGGTTTTAAAAATAATTAACTCCACTCAGTTTTACCAGATGTAAAATTATAACTTAAGCTCCAACCAAGCCCTACCTTGGATAGGACATTTTACTGTGAACCATGTTATTACAGAAACATATATAAACTAGATGTTTGTTTTAAGCTTTCTTTTAAAATCTGTGTTTAATCCCAAATAAAATTATAAATAAATGTCCTCAGTAATATCTTATCTTGAAATGCATATAACCCCATCAAACATGAGACAATATCTCTCCCTTTTGATAGTGCTGTGTAATATAACTCTATTCAGCTACTCTCTGTTGCCTGGCCCACTATTCAGCTGATATAATTCTTCAGTTGTCTTTAGTTATTTTAAATAAGTGAAATAATTCACCAAGTCAAATCCTGCTTTTATTTGGACCTCTGCTTGATTTGCACAACACACTCAGCTATAACCTAGAGAAATCAAACATGACTGATTACAAAAATAAACTAGAAGAACTCCAGTAGTTGCATATGTCTGAAACTGATATTCTCTTATGTGATGATATTCATTTAGCATTTTGAGAACCCACAGGAAATTGGTGTTGTGCATATTTTTTCCTGTTAAAGTTCTTGACTCTACTAAAGTATACAAGATATAATATACAAAAAAAGTAATACATAATAAATGAAATGTGATTCAAATAAAAATGTTTTATTTGCCTTTTTTTCCCTGGGTATATACACAGAAGGTTGAAAAGTCTATATTAAGTCAATGGAGCAAGTCTTATTAGTTACTCAATTTCCTTTATTTATTTATTTTTTAATTTTAAAGATGTGGGTTACAATTCAGGATTAAGTATACAAATGTTCATTACCCTTGTTGATGAGATATGTCCCTCCTCTGGCAGTTTACCTCAACTGCCAATCCCACATCCTGCCCCTGGAAGTTTCCCAGTACTGACAATCTCTTTCTTAGTATTATGATAATTGTTCAAGGTCCGCTTAGGAGTGAGAACATATGGTACTCTGTTCTTTGTTTCTGTGACAGAGCACTGAATAGATAGACTCTAAATCCATCCAAGTTGCTGTGAAGTCCATTTGTTTGTCCTTCTTTATGGCAGCATAATATTCCATTGTGTATATGTACCACGTGTTTTTATCCACTTAGTTCAATTTTTCTCAGCTTGAGTCACTGATGCTTGTGAAATGCAAGTCCAATGAAAAATCCAAGATAATTCAAACCTGAAAACTTTAATTGTTTTACACCTGTCCTCTCACCATCATAATGGCTAAATAAAAATTGGAAGCTAATAACCTTAAGAAAAATGTACTCTCACTATCTTGTTTTGTTCTGACAACTTTAACTATATTGACTTATGGCTAGTACTCATTTGGGTTTTCGTTAGTTTTCAGATTACATTATTTGCTTTCCAGATGGATCACTTGACTCTCAGATTAATTGATTTCTTGAACTTAGGTTTTTGTTTCAGATGACATTCTTATGGCTTTGGTGAACTTTGTTTCAAAACACAGCATCACAGCTATAGAGTGGCTATTTAAAATTCCCCATTGTACTCTTCAATTCTTCAGTTACCATCTCGCCCAGAAATTTCTCCTGCTGGATTTAAAGAAAAAAAAAAGAATTTGTAGTGGATCTTGCCTTTCTACCACAGAACTAGGCTCTTGTGTCCCCAGAATAACCATCCCACTCCTTCCTTTATTTTCATACTGCACAACTGGAATTCTGCCTTAATTCAACCTGACTTGTGTGCTAATATTTTACAGGAACTAAATCCTAATCTACTACAACATTTGCAATGTTGGCTTAAATGCATTTGGGAAAGACTAGTAAAGATCAATTAAACTGCATATCTCCCCTGTCAATAGATGGGATCATGCTGTACATTACCCACTGAAGTATAGTCAACCCTCCACATCTGTGGTTTTTGCATCCATGGACCCAATCAAACATTTATATTTGAACAAAAGGAGTGTCTATTCTGAATATGTATAAACATTTTTCTTGTCATTATTCCATAAACAATATAATATAACAATTATTTACAGTATTTATATTTTATAGGGTATTGTAAGTAATCTAGAGCTGATTTAAAGTATACAGAAGGATTGCATAACTTATATACAGATACTACATCATTTTATGAAAGATACTTGAGCATCAGCAAATGTTGGTATCCTCAGAGGTCCTGGAACATGTCCCCCATGATACCAAGAGACAATTGTGCTGTCTACCTCTTATAATCCCAAGGTCATACCCCTCTCACAAGATTGGATTTTCTTAGACATTGATGCCTGCCTTTGCCAAATTCAGGTTTGAAATGGATGATAGGGCACTGAGTCAGTCTTTTTTCCTCCTTTGAATGAGCCTCTTCTCTCCCTGAAAAACCTAGATATTAGAAATTCTCAACATGTGTCATGTAGGAACTCACTTCAATTATTCCACAAGTGATATTGCTCCTGGTATTACCTACCTTCCTTGCATTCAATCCTTAACATTATCCAGGCTGTTCTCAGATTCACACCGTCTTGATCTTTCCTCCTGATCTCAGTCTTCTTCCTCAATGAACTCTCCTTGCATCCTTTGAAAGACAGGCTTAGCCGGGCTCGGTGGCTCAGCCTGTAATCCCGCGCCTTTGGGAGGCTGAGGTGAGTGGATTGCCTGAGCCTGCGGGTTCGAGACCCGCCTGGGCAGCAAGACCTCATCTCTACAATAAATAAAAAAATCAGCCGGGCGTGGTAGTGCATGCTTGTAATTCCGGCTACTTGGAAGGCTGAGGCGGAAGGATCGCCAGAGCCCAGCAGGTCGAGGCTGCGGTGGCCGGAGCGGTCACTGCACTCCAGTCTGGGCAACAGAGTGAGACTCCAACTCAAAAAAAAGAAAAAAAGAAAGACAGACTTACAATTTTAATTCAGCATTCCCCCAGACACAATAAAGTAGTAAAATACCTCTGCATTATGGCTCGCATTGTATATAAGAATCAATTCAGGCATCTAGAGGAACACTATGCAATTCAAACTGTAGAGATTCCTTTTAATACTTGTCCAAAATATCTTACTACATTTGAATCCTTTGAAAAAATTTGCAAATCATTCAAAAGCAGGGTAAGTATATAACAAAGATATAGCTAAATATCTCTGTTCTGAAAGTCTGTATCAAAAGAAAAGATGACTGTATCTAGACAAAAACTGTGTTTAAATTTTCATAAATATATTAATGGGAAATAAACTGCTTTGATCACTTTTATTAACATCTATACCTAGCCACACATTATGATAACCATAAAACCTGTATGCTTTTTTATAAGAAGGTATAAAAATGCACAGGAACTGAAAATATTTCATTTTTATTATTTTTGTTGAAGGTTATGAAAACTGACACACAGAGTTTTAAAACTTCATGTCATAATACAGGACTCACCTTTCAGTCTCCCTCTCAAAAACACAAGGTAAATGCCTAAATCCACCTAGCAAATTTGTGATTCATCAATCTCTCATAAATCATCTGATTTTTAAATTTGCTTCTAGGTTCTACTAGAAGCATTGTGTTGGGAGCCAACATCTATAGCTACATGGTTGAGGCCTGTAAAGGCCCATCTGGAAGATCGCCTCTGACATAGGATATCAGTTATACCTATAATATTGGTATGTGATTAGTGACCAGTGTGCATACGTGGCAGTAAAGCCTGATGGAAAGCTGCTCAGCAGAATTATCTTATATGATTCTAAGTTGTATTTCTTTCTAGATATTTTTCAAACTTCTATTTTCTTGGTAGACTGGTGAGTCAACTCTTAAGCAGTTTCCCTAGAGCTAAGATTAGAGACTAAATTACCATCATAGTCTTATTGCCCTGTTCCTGGCCAGGCAGAAACGATTGCTTTTGTCCAGTTACAGGCTATGCATTTCCTTGTCTTTGTTTTGTTAAATACCGAAAACTGTCTGCAGCCCAAAGCCATTAACTTGGCGACTATGCCTTTGTTTCATACCGAAACTCTGTCTGCCTCTGTTTATCTCAGCCCGAGGCCATGTGGCCATGCATTTCCTTACTCAGGAGTGTGAAAGCTACTATATGATTTCTAGAGTAGACTTGTTAGTAGGATAAAATATATATTTATACACTTATAGTTACGTTTTAGAGTATATTTGAGTAAATTTATGCTTGCTGTTTTGTTTCTTTTGGCTACATTATTTAAATATAATAGTTACTATACGATTTATAAAAGAATTAATGATAAAGCATAGTATTAAAGGTCAATCATTAGAAAAATTAAAGTTTAGACATAGGAAATTCATTTAAGTCATGGTAAGGTTTTATAATTTAAGAATAAGTTTTAATTGTTATAGAATTACAGGACACTACATTAAACCATAATAGATTAATAGAATAACTGAGTCATTTAAGTAAACTTATAGATTATAGTATAGTGTTAAGTTGATAATATTAATCGTTAAAAACATTAGGAGTCAGTAAACTTGGATTTAACTTAGATAAGTTTTTGTATTAATCAGGGTCTGGAACAAAAAAGTATAGTGTGAATGATTTATTGAACATTGTGGAGAACACTTTGAACAATCTGTATTAAAATTGTATACCTGTGAATTTAATGTAAGTTTTGTGAAACACGTCATGCATCATGGAATTGTAATTGTTTGCTTGTAACTTGCAAGTCTCGTGATGGTCTTGTGATGCGTAATTTGCATAAGAATTTGTATGCCCCCAACAAGTGATTATCACACTAATGGAGGGTATAGAAAAAGGTATATAAGTTGGAAGGAGCCCAAATAAAATTTGGCTTCAGTCCTGATCAGACTGTTCCCAGAAGAATGGCCTCAGAGTCGTTTCTTCTTTCCGTCTTGATCCACCGGAGCAGTCCTAACCCACCCTCATAAGTCGGGGTTGGCAAAGACCCCGACAGCATTGTACTTTATATACAGGATGCATAGTGTTGCATTGTGATATAATGATGATTTTTTTATTTGCCATGACATGATTTTTCTTACTTCATACTCACCACACAGTTGCTTTTATTCTTCCTATTTCTTTAATATCATTTTTGTTTTCTTCTTGCCACACATGTGACATCCTACTTCTTGTACAATACTGGCAAAGTGGATGTGAAAGAAAAATATCTCTACTCCCGAGATTTTTAAAAGAATTTTCTCTTAAATTTAAAGGAAAAGGTTTATAATATTTATAATACAACATATTCTATCTCAGCACAATGCAATATAATTTTATTTATTAAGTACTCATTATATATTTGTATTAATCCTCATTATATACTAAGTTCTCATTATATACTTTGTTCAGCAAAGTTTTTCTTTTTTTAGATATTTTAGAAATTGTACCTATTCATGAACATTTTGACAGAGGAGTAAGACAGAGAGAAAAAAAACTTAAAAATTAAGAAAGGAATCAGGGATAGGTGGTTGAGATTGCTACTCAGAGTGATACCACTATTCCTGTGAGTTCAGTTCTTTAATTTTTCATAGTATAGAAAATAGCTTTCTTCATATATCTCAACCTTCATTTGGAGAAAGCAATTCTAGGACAAGAAAGAAGAGTTCTATTTCCATAGTTAATGATATCTTTGAATAATCTGATGTACCAATTAGTACAATTTGTGATGTGCACACCTGATTAACAAAAGCTACACTAACATAACTATAACCACTTACTAATTTTATATAGAGTTTCTCAATCTGCATTAGAATAATAAACATAAATGAATGTAACTTGTTCTATTTTCCATTTTTTTGAAAATTATTTCTTCTATTTTTTCAGTGATAACATATATTTCTTTATAATAATCCAAACACTTTGACCTCTAAGCATCTTGTCCAAATTCTCCCAATAATTTTTCAGATGGTAAATTATTGGGAGAATTTGAAATACCAACATATTTTTCAATGCCTTTTTTCATACATAGAGAAATTCAGGCCTGCTTAGGTATTCCCTCAATCACTTGGTAGAAAGGTGTCTTGTCTATAAAACTAATGAGGAATAATTATCATTGGGATGTAAACATGCAAAAATAACTTATTGCTAGCTGGAATTCAGTTTTGTCATTCAAGATATCAGGGTCTTGTGCATACCAACAACAATGGATAAAAGCTTCTCAGTGTTTGCCATTAAGAATAATCAACCTATCTAGATAAAAACCAAACACACTATGTATTTTGCTCACCATTAATATCTGGGGAGACATTCTATCAAACTAGTCATCACCATTTTGCCCCTAATTAAAAATGTACTGAAAATAAACCAAAACAAGATTTGCTATTTCAACCTAACTATCAAAGGCCACACACCTCTCTTCCTGGTCTCTGGCAATAATACTTGTGCTGTAGTACAGTAAATTACATGCTGGTTAGAGTTCAGCCACTCAAGCCAAATTATTATATAGTTTATACTTGAGGATGAAAATTTAGAATGGCATGCTATCTTTAAATCCTTCCAATACAGAAAAAAAAAATATCCTAACAAAAGAAATGTGTGTAGATGAATTATCAACTTTGTATGCTGGAAATTTATAATAACAATAGCTTCTGTCATACCAAGTGACAGTTATGCATATAAATGTACTAACATAAGACCACTGTGGTCATGAAACGATTGATATGCTAAAAGTATTTGAAGTGTTTTCTATATAAGAGAACATTACACAGTGTCAAAGTGTATAACCCTGTCCTTAAAAGATATGAATTGAAATTTTGGTTCTGTCTCATTGCATGTTATGTGATCCTAAGAACGTGCTTTGTTTTGTTTTGTTAATTATCTGTGCCTTGATTCAGACACTCAAAAAGATGATAGCACCTGCCTTATAGGATTACTGTCGAAATTATATGAGATAATCCATGCAAAATGTTCAAAGGAATTCCTGACACATAATAAACCCAAATAACTGTTAATTATATAATTACAATTATTATTGTTACCATTATTATCATTTAGGCAATTTTGTTCTTAGATAATATGAATTAGAGCTAGAATTAAGTTCTAATTGATAAAAACAACTCTATGGATGTTGTAGATAGCAATTTTCTCATAAATAGATATTCTCACTTTTCAACTAAAGGATCTCTGAGAACTGATAAAAATCAATAATTTAAAAGAAAACATTGGAAGGGAGGGCCAAGATTGCCAACTGAAGACATCACATGGCTGCCCTCTAAGCAAATAAACCTAAATGGAGGAGTGAGCTTAGTGCTTTGAAGATCGTCTGAAAATCCAGGCTGAGAGGTTTATCAGAAGGTCACCTGAGGATGTGGAGAATGAGCACCTCCAAGTCTCGGCACCTCTAAAAATGGCCCTACCACGAAATGGGGAGAGTGCTCTTGGAGAAGAAAGGTGTGTGAGAAAGTAACAGCTTTTTCTCTACACACTTCACATAGATGTCTACAGTCCCACCCAAGGGAGTGACAATCTGGTCCTAACCCCTGTGCACTCCCTGCACCTGTCAGGGACAACCTGCAAGATCCACATGGAGCATAGGGAATCCCAGTTCCCAGGAAGCCTGGGTCCTGGCAGCCACCAAATCCCCCATGAGGAGGATCTGTAGGAAACACTCTGCAAGGGTGGTCTGCACCACAAGGGAACTCCCTCCTCCCTCCCTCTCCTGCCCCCAGCAGCATTGATACACACAATTAGGGGACATTCCTCTGGCATTGGCATCTGTTATGGCCCAGATCAGGGCTGCAGAAATGACTTGCCCTCAGGGGGCTGCCCTCATTGTGACAGCCCCTCTCACAGAATAGGGTGGGAATTAGAAGGCAGTGTACCTCTGCACAGCTGAGCAGCATCTGCCCCACCCACCTGGAAACTGAGGGAGCAATATCAACTCTCCAGTAAAAAGACAGCTGCTTTTCTACCCCTGGGCAAAAGGAACAGTCACACCTACGTGGGAGGAGGCCACTACATGCCTCCAAGAGCACCTTTGCAAAAGTAGAACCACAGAGCACCTTCTTGCCACCTGTCAATTTTGCTGATAAGGTGCATGGGTTGGTGAGGGGACTGCTGGTGCTCCCAGACAACCTGGGCTCCTAGTGCTTGTGCTGGAGGGAAGGCAAAGTCTCTGAAGTGGAGGAAAGGGTATGCCCTGTGCCTGCCAGACTGCACTGATACCTGCCAGACTACACTGGTAAAGCAGAGCAGACAGCTTCCCACCAGTGCACCACCCTTCCTGCCACTGCACCAGAGATGGGGAATCAGGTGAAACACACACACACACACACACACACACACACACACACACACACACACACAGCCATTCCAATAGTAGCAGTGTTATCTAATAAAAAATAACAAAACACACAATAAAAATAGAAGAGTTTGCCCTTACTGATGTGGAAGAATGAATGAAAAAACACCACCAATTCCCAAAGCCTTAAAGAGTCAACACCCGCAAAGGAGCTTTCCAGATGTCAAGCAATGGGACCCATCCAAAATGACCTGTCCCTGCTGACAAACGTAAAATTTAGACTATGGATGGCAAAGACACTGAATGAGATCCACAAGAAAGTGGACGCTCAAATAGACCAGAAGAGACTGGGCAGAGGAAAGAATTTCAGAGCTTGAGGACTGGATTATTGAACTAGCCCAGTCTGACAAAAACAAGGAGAAAAGAGAAGAAGAATGAGCAAAGCCTACAAGAGATCTGTGATTATATAAATGTAACAAATTTATTGTTGGTTGGCATCACTGAGAGAGAAGAAGAAACTGAGAAAACCCTGGAACAAGCCTTCTAAGATGTCATCCAAGAAAACTTCCCCTATCTCACTCAAGAGTAGCCATCCTGATGCAAGAAATTTAGAGAAGTTCTATGTGATATCACAAGAGAAAACCATCCCCAACGAACATAATGATCTAACTTGCCAAGGTGAGCATGAAATAAAAAATCTTAAAGGCACCTAGAGAAAAGGGACAGGCCACCTACCAAGGAAGACCCATCAAAATTGCAGTAGACCTCTCAACAGGTTGCTTACAAAGTCAGAAGGGAATGGGGACTCATCTTTAACATTTTTAAAGAAAAGCAATTTTAGTCAAGTATTTCCAACCACTCCAAGCTAAGCTTCATTAATGAATAAGAATTAAAATCCTTCCCAGACATCTAATCCCTAAGACAATATGCCATCTCTAGACCAGTGCTTCAGGAGATGTTCTACAATAAATCAAAAAATTTGCCAGGCCTAGTGGTGCATGCCTGTGGCTCCAGCCACTTGGAAGGCTGAATGTGATCCACAAGAGGACGAGGATGCAGTGGTTGTGAGTGTGCCGCTGCACTCCAGTCGGGACAACAGAGTGAGACTCCAATTCAAAATGAAAGAGAGAGAGAGAGAGAGAGAGAGAGAGAGAGAGAGAGAGAGAGAGAGAGAGAGAGAGAGAGAAAGAAAGAAAGAAAGAAAGAAAGAAAGAAAGAAAGAAAGAAAGAAAGAAAGAAAGAAAGAGACCTAAGCACAGAAATAAAAGAAGGGCTTTACCCATTACAAAAACATAGACAAGAACACAGTTTAGAGATCACACAAATCAGCCACAAAACCTTAAAAGCATGGCCTTTTAGTAGCAATATGACAGCAACAAACCTTCATATATCAATAATTAACTTAATGTAAATGAACTGGACATGTCACTCAAAAGGCACAGAGTGGCAAATTGGATAAAGAAAAGTCATCTCACTACAAATGACACCCACAGTTTCAAGGTAAAAGGCTGAAAAAAGATTTTACAAGCAAATGGGGGAAAAAAGAGCAGAAGTAGCTATTTTTATATCAAACAAAATAGACTTTAGGCCACTACAAGTTAAAAATGACACTGAAGCCGGGCTTGGTGACTCAGCCTGTAATCCCACGCCTTTGGGAGGCTGAGGTAAGTGGATTGCCTCAGCCCGCTGGTTTGATACCCGCCTGGGCAGCGAGGCCTCATCTCTACAATAAATCAAAAAATCAGCCTGGCATGGTAGTGCATGCCTATAATTCCGGCTACTTGGAAGGCTGAGGTAGAAGGATCGCCAGAGCCCAGCAGGTCAAGGCTGTGGTGGCCAGGAGCGGCCACTGCACTCCAGTCTGGGCGACAGAGTGAGACTCCAGCTCAAAAAAAAAAAAATGACACTGAATGGCATTACACAATGATAAAAGACTCAATCCACCAGCAAAAAATATCCATCTTGAATGCATGTACATCCAACATAGGAGCACCCAGATTTATAAAACAATTGCTACTTAAATTAAGGGAGGACATAGACAGTCATACAAATATAGTCAGAGATTTAATGCCACACTAGCATCCTTAGACAATCCATAAAGGCAAAAAAACTAATAAGGCAATTCAAACCTCAACTTGACACTTGACCAATTGTGTCTAGTAGACATCTACAGAACACTTAACCCAAAAACTACAAAATATACATTCTTCTCATCAGTACATGGAACATACTCCAAGATTGACCACATGCACAAACATGAATCAATTGCAAACACATTTCAAAGTGTTGAAATCAAACCAAGAATCTTCTCAGACCACAAAATCACCAACAGGAACCACCCCAAACACTAATATATAGAAATTAAACAATATGCTTCTGAATGACTCTTGGGTTAACAGAAATAAAGATAGAAATAAAAAGATTGCAACAAACAAACAAAAACAAAGAAACAACATACCAAAACCTCTGAAACCCATTAATTCAGTGCTGAGAGAGAAGTTTATAACACTGCACGCACACATCAAGAAAATCGAGAGACCCTTAGGTAAACAGTCTAATGTCACACCTAAGGGATCTGGAAAAACAAGAGCAACCAAATCCCAAAATCAGTAGAACAATGAAAATCATCAAAATAAAATTACAGCTAAATGAAATAGAAACCAAACCAAAAAAAAATCGTACAAAGGATCAGCAAGACAAAAAGCTGGTTATTTGAAATGATAAATAAGATTGACTGATCCTTTGCCAGATTAGCAAAAACAGAGAAAATTTGAATAAACACAATTAGAAACAAAAAAGTTGATGTTACAACCAACTCTGAAGACATACAAAATACTATCAGAGATTATAACAAACATCTATATGCAAATAAGATTTAAAAATTCCAGAGGAAATGGAGAAATTCCTGGTATTACAGAACATCCTAAGATTGAAACAAGAAGAAACTGAAACCCTAAACAGACCAATAACAATCTAATAAATCAACTCAGTACTATTAAAGCTCCTTGACAAAAAATGCCCTGGGCTCAAAGAAATCAAAGATGACACAAATGAATGAAAGAACATCCAATGTTCATGGGTTGAAGAATCAATAATGTCAAGATGTTCATTCGGCCCAAAGCAATCCTCAGATTCAAAGAAATCTTTATCAAATTACCTGCGTCATTTTTTCACAGATCTAGAAAAGACAATGCTGAAATATATATGGAAACAAAAAAGAGGTTGAATATCTAAAACAAACTGCAGCTAAAAGAACAAACATAAGACATCAGAATCCTAGACTTCAAACTTTACTACAGGGTTACAGTGATGAAGACAGTAGAGTACTGGTACAAAAATAGACACATTGACCAATGGAAGAGGACAGAGAATCTAGAACCAAAACTACAGACCTTCAACCAATTCATCTTCAACAAAACCAACAAAAGCAAATATTGAAGAAAAAAAACTATATTTAGCAAGTGGAGCAGGGAATACTGGCTAACCACATGCAGATGAACAAAACTGTACCTTTTATATCACCATATGCAAAAATTAACTCAAAATATGTCAAGGACTTAAATGTGAAACCTCAAACTATAAGAATCTTAGAAGAAAAGTTAGGGAACATTCCCCCAAGGCAATGAATTCATGGTCAAGTCCTCAAAAGCAAATGGAGCAAAAGCTAAAATTGATGGGTTTGACCTAATCAAGCTAAAAAAGTTTTTGCACAGCAAAAAAAACCATCGAAGAGAACAATGAGAAACCCCACAGAATGGGAAAAAATATTTGCAAGCTATGCATTTGACAAAGGCCTAACATCCAGGATCTATAAGCAGCTCAAATGAATTGACAAGAAATAAAATAATAACCCTAGTAAAAAGTGGGCAAGGGACATGAACAGACACTTCTGAAAGGAAGATATCCAAGAAGGCAAAAAACATGAAAAATTCTCAGCTTCACTAATTATCTGAGAGTAAATTAAAACGACAATGAGATACACCTCACACTGATCAGAATGGTTACCGTTAAAGGTCAGAAAATAGCTTGTGCTGGCCAAGCTGTGGAAAAAATGGAATGCTGTTGGTGGGAATGTAAGTTAGTTCAACCTTTGTGGAAATCAATGTGGCAATATCTCAAAGAACTAAAAATTGAGTGGTCATTCGACCCAGTGATCACACTCCTGAGAATATACCCAGAGGAACATGAATTGCTCTTCCAAAGACAACTGCATGGGTCTGTTTATTGCAGTACTATTAACAATATCAAAAGAATGGAACCAATTCAGATGCCCATTAATAGTGGACTGGATAAAGAAAATGTGGTACATATACATGATGGAATATTATGCAGCCATAACAAAGAACAAAATCATGTCCTTTGCAGCAACATGGATGCGGCTGCGGAACCTCATTCTATGTGAACTATCACGGAAATAAAAAAACTGAATACCACATGTTCTCAATAATAAGTGGGCACTAAACATTGGACACATAGACACAAGGGTGAGGACAACAAACACTAGGCCCTTCTATAGGAGGAAGGGTGGGAAGTGGGATAAGAGTCACATAATCACCCTTTAGGTACCATGTCCACTACTAGCGGGGAGAGGGCTTGCCAGAAGCCTAAATCTCACCTTCAAGCAATTTACTTATGTAGCAAATCCTCACACAAAATCCATGATTCCAAAAATTAATTAATAATAAATAAAAAGCAAAACTTAAAAACGAAAACGTGGAGGAAAGAAAAATATGAGAATAACAAAAACAATAAACCCAACTTGCAATAGTTTTGGAGGAGAAACAGGCATAGAACAAACATTCTAAGAAGTTTAGAGATTAACCTTTACATCAATCATTCTAATGTGAGAAATAAGAATGATATTGCCATTCATGACTGCCAATTCCAGGGAAAACTTGTGTTATGCATTCCGTAACTTCTGCATTCCAATAATTTTTCTCCCTACTGCAACATGTTTTTTCTCACAGGTGTCCAAGAACCTCCCATGGTTGATAACTACTTTCTTTTTTTTGAGTTGGAGTCTCACTCTGTCACCCAGACTGGAGTGCAGTGCCCACTCCCAGGCACTGCAGCCTCAACCTGCTGGGCGCCGGCGATCCTTCTGCCTCAGCCTTCCGAGTAGCCAGAATTATAGGCATGCGCTACCACGCCCAGCTGATTTTTTGATTTATTGTAGAGATGAGGTCTCGCCAACTTGCCCAGGCAGGTCTCGAACCCGCGGGCTCAGGCAATCCACTCACCTCAGCCTCACAAGGCACGGGATTACAGGTTGAGTCACCGAGTCCGGCTTGATAACCACTTTTAAGGAAAGTGAGCTGACAAATTAACTTTAAATATATTGATGGTTTACAGAGTGTGAATCTGTCTCAAATTATTAAAAGTTAAAATAAGAATATCAGGTGAAGAAAATGCTTAATACAAAGAAAATAGTTAATAAGAATGGCATTTAACTTCAGTTGGGAATGTGTTTTGAGTAGGGACCTTCCACAAGTGATTTAAGACCAAGTCTTTAGCCAAGGACCCTCAGTCCTCTTTCCACTTTGTTGTTTATTCTATGAAAGAGAAAAGGGTCACTTTTTTATGTTAAATCTCAATTTCCAAAATTGAAGAGAAGGGATATATTCTGGATTCAGAGGAATCAGGATTTACGTAGGTAGGTTCCTTTTTTATTCAACTTTTGAATTAATAAAATAATAGTGTGAGTTTTAAAAGATGTAAAAAATCATTTTGTCAAAAAAAATGAATTAAAATTTAAAAATGAGAAGTTTTTTGTTAAAAGTTTTCAGCATCTTTATTAAAATATTCAAGATGTCGTAATTCTAACTTTCCTATTCTAAGTTTTAACATGGCCAGGAATGTGCGACTAGCTGTTGAGAACCATTAAAATTAATAGGAGCATTTTGATTTTTCCTATGAGTAAAATTGAATGTATAGGGCATATTGTGAATCAGAAAATATCAAATCTCCCAGGAATACTTGGAGTTAATAAGTATGCATTATGGAAGCAGAATCTATGAATTGCATTCCATTCAAATCCTCTATGGAATTGACAGAACAATAACTGTCAGTTGTCTATATACCCTATATACACTGTATAATAAAACATATTTCTTCCAACAGACACAATTTTCTCTTACTCTGACCTTCCAAATTAATAAATTTTCCTTTTTACTAAGTAATAATTTTAAGTTGCTGAAGCTTGCATATGCAAAATTGAGGTCTGGCTTATTGACAGTTGTAATTTTTATCTGGGGATGGCCAGTGCCTGTTTTAGTTGATTTTTTATAAAGCAGCTGTCACCCAGACAAAAGTTATGATACTATATTTACTTTTCTTTCCAATAAAAAGTGTTGCTTAGTGGATGAGAATACAATTCAGCAGTCCACCAAATTTCTTGGAAATATTTTCACTCAGTAAGGGGCATTCTGGGGCAACACATCATCTTTCAACAGCTAAAGTTCAATAATCAGTTAAGTGGTCATTTTACATTTTCTGGAAATTAGATTGACATGTTCATGGAAGTTGAAAGACCAAGAGGCAAACATCTTATATATTGCCCATAGTGTCTGCATCTTTGAGACAATTTTTCTCAAAAGTGAGAAACTGTGAACATTGTATTTCAGTCTCATGAACTTGCCTTTGCAAGAGTCTCATCTTTACTGATCATTCAATCAATATGCAATGAACAAATGGAATAATTTTTCCAGTCACTACTGTAAGTTGCCCAAATTAAAGTAGCAGCTTTGAAGGAGAAAAACGTTGAAAGTAAGTAGAGGCTTGATTGCAGGTTTATGAATACTTATTATTAGTCACCATGGCATATTCCAGTTACTTGATTTCTTGCTTTTACTATCTGAGAGTCTTCTCCATGCCAGTAGAAAGAAATGGCCATCACTGAGTTGTTAATAGTGGAAGGATTTTGCCTACTTTGTAAAATAAAGCAGGGAAGAAAAACGAAGGGAATAAATGACTGGAAGATGAGTCACCTCATGATCACTGAAGGAGCCATACAGCTAAGATTGTTTACTATTTTACAATGTCGAAGAAATTTCTTGTAAATTTAATAAAATATACTTATTATATCTATGTGGTTGAATATTTTTGATGAGCAAACACTTTGCTTTTTTCTGTTTTCTGGAGGCATTAACTATCGTATGCCCACTATATTCTCATAATCAGAATAAACTAAAACTTGAACCTCACACTTTATCAGTTGAAGCTACATTTTATATCCTTATCTCAATGAGTTTACCAAACACATTTATATGCTTCTTCATGATCAAAA
Organism: Cephalopachus bancanus; assembly: GCA_027257055.1. Classification (NCBI taxonomy): domain Eukaryota; kingdom Metazoa; phylum Chordata; class Mammalia; order Primates; family Tarsiidae; genus Cephalopachus; species Cephalopachus bancanus. The sequence goes on along the minus strand of JAPVLO010000656.1, from coordinate 330,709 downwards.
AAGAAATAATATCTGTATTAGTTCTCTATCCCTATGTAGCAAATTACCACAAATTTATCACCTGAAATTTCTGTCGGTCAGAAGTTTTGCATGGCATGGTTAGGTTCACTGATCAGTGCAACACAATGCTGAAATCAAGACATCATTGGGCTGTTTTTTTCTCTGGAGGATCTGGAGAAAAATCAATTTACATGTTCTTTCAGATTGTAGACAGAATTCAATTCTTGCAGTTTTATGGCTGAAGTTCCCCATTTTTATTTATTTATTTATTTATTTTTGCTGTGATCCAGAGGTAGCTGTTAGCTCTTAAGAGTATTCTTTGTACATTGTCATGTGCCCCTCTCCACCTTCAAATCCAGCAAAGGAGAATTACTCATGTATAGAATCCCTCTGATTTCTAGATCCAGATTTAAAGAGCTGATGTGATTAAGTCAGATCTGTTTTTGATTAAGTCAATTTGAACTGATTAGTGGTCTACATCTGCATCATCCATTTTACCATGTAATATAATGAAATTAAAAGAATAGTATCTGCCTGCATTCATAGGATCTGCCTACATTCAATGGGAGAGGCACACTCAATGGGAGGGGATTATACAAGGGAGTACGTTATTAGGGGTCATCTTAGAATTCTTCCAATTTCCATAAGCTCTCTGGTCTTCAATGACTCACATGTTTTCCAAATACAAAATACATGCATCCACACCCAAGGTGCCCACAGGTCTCAGCCCATTATAACACCAGCTCAAATTCCAAAATCTCATCTCCTAAATCTCCTAAATTAGTTGTTCATGAGGCTTCTGGGTATAATCTATCTGAAGATCTTTGAAAATAAACATATGAGTAATCTGCCCCCAACATTTCCAGCATACAATGGTAGGACAATTACAGTGAAATGACTAATGAAAATAAAATAGCTAAGAAAATAATTGCAATAACCTGCTTGACGTAGGTAACTCCGTTTTGTTAAAATCCTCCATCTTAACTGCTAGTTTGGCTTAAAATTAGATCCTCCAATGTGTATGTGTGATTATTGTAATATTCCCATAGCCACAGACCCACAGCTTTGTTCCCCTGAGCTGATCACGCTGACCATTCTTGCTGACCATTTGCAAAACTCCCTAGACACAAGTTCCTGTAGTTGTATGCTTTGTTAACTGAAATCATATGTTATGCCTAGCAAAACCCCGTTGTTATTCTTTTATTTTGTTAGTAACCTAACCAAGGTAACTCCATTATGTAATGGTTCTTCTGCCTTGTCTCTATGTAACTGCCTTAAACCATATCTTGTTGACAAAACTCTAGGAACTTTCCAGTCACCAGCTGTGCCTGGGACATAAAGTTAATCAAAACTCCCTAACAATCAAAAGTTCCCATTTTGGTTGATATGGCTAAGTTGCTAGTTTATGGTTGCTATGGTAACTAAATTGCTATGTAACCCACTTGTGGGTTTTGCCTTTATAAGTTTCTTGCTAGTTTCACTCCATGTCGAGCTTCTTGGCAAGAGCCTACTCTTGACTGCATGCAACTAAAGGACTCATAATTTGAACTTGTTGTGCTGGTGTTTCTCCTTCTTGCAGCTCGATCATAACAACAGCATAACAGTTGTAGACATTCTGAGAGAGAGAATGGAAGTAAAAACAGCTTACTGGACCATGACACTTTTGAAATCCAGCAGAGAAAATGTACTTTCTCTGATTAGGTTTAAGACCTGTGAATAAACATTCTTGACTCTCACTTCTGACCTTGGGCTGTAGGCTTTAATCTCTAGGCTTTGGGCTCATCAGCTAGGTCCTTATAGCTATCCTCTGGGCTGTCATCTCCATGATTTGAGAGTCACTGTTCCTTTTTCATTAAAGGTACCATGTGTTTGCACTTGAATAGTTTTGTCATCCTATTTCCTGTCAGTAAAACTTGATGGGCCCCAAAGCATCTTTTTATTTCCTATTCAATATCTCTTTTCAGTCTAAGCTGGTGATATTTTTGCTACTATAAACTTTTCAAGAAATTTGGCTTTCCATGGATCATGGATATCAAGTATCACTCCATTAAGCAAACACCACACTCACCTGTAACATCTTTAGCATCCATATTTTTACTTACAATTTGATAAAAGAAATTTACTACTTTTTCGACATGCTCTCCAATCTACTTCCCAGGTCCAGTCTTCACCAATGTCTGCTTCCAAAGCCACTTACTCATCTTTATGTAGTTATTATACATTTGGATCTCAAAGTATGCATTATTTTTCTATTGCTGCCTAGAAAATGACCACAAAGAAGGATTTAAATCTGCATCAACTTATTAGCTCATTTTTTAGGTCAGAAGTGTTGGTCACTCTGAACTCATAGAAACCATACCTAGGTCATTACCATGTAGATTTCAAAAGGTGCTCCCTTCATTTTAAAATCCAGAAACAAACGTACCCAAAATAGTATACATCTTTGACTTTAAATCCAGAAACAAATGGACTAAAATATATATTCTTGAATAACAACACAAAACAATTTCTGAATCTGTGGACTTCCCATACCAACAACATAATAGAGAGACCTAATAATGACACCCCCCCAATACCCACCAAAAGCAATGGATAAAACAACAAGCTAAAATTCAAATATATAACAAAGATTTTTTAAAAATAAAATAAATAAAATCTTAAGTGTCAAAAATGCTAAGTCTAGAACAGGAACGAAAGCTACAATAAGAAGTTCATAAGCTGGCACTGAAGCAATTTGCTGTTAGACATTAGCATAGGCCCAAATTTCTAGGGTCAGAAGGTTTAATGTTTATATCAAGGGAGAAAATATTGTATTGGCCTTGCAAGAGGAAGAAAGAGAGAAACAAGAGTGCCAATCTGAAAGATTACCTCTCCATTGAAAGAATAATTAAAATAACTATTGCCAGTGGTATAGGAAAGCATTCTAAAAACGTGTTATCCACATGCAATAGTTTATTTATAAAACAGATTGGTGTAAGTCTTGTTCTGCTTCAAATAAACCAATGTTTAGGGACAAAACCTTTCTTAAGGGACAAACGTACAACAGAGAGTGCAGAGGATTTTTACACAAAAGGAAATCTCTTCAAAAGTTTAACTCAGAAACCAAAACTACAAACCATTTAAGGAACACAATATCTATCATGAAAGAGAGTCAGCAGATTCAAAAACCAAACAAATTAGAACCTTAATGACTTATGATAATTGACCACCAAAAATAAACCATAAAAAATGTTTAGATAATCATGAAGATAAAAGAAGAAAATGAACATATCATGAACATAGGGTGCACCATGAACAAGTGCCAAGCACATCTGTAAAAGAACTATGATTTAGAAACAACCTAAGTGTTCAAACTGGGGACTGGATAGCAAACTGTTATGGAGTCACACAGTAGAACAATGTCCCACAGTTCCAGTAAACCACACATTTATTTTCAATAATGAATATATTTTCAAAATATTGGTAAGTGATAATAAACAAATCACCAAAGAATGGAAACTTGATTCCATTTATATAGATTATGTACTTTAGAAATACAAGGAATAAAACTATAGATAGCTAAAGTAATCAAAATTTGCTATGAAAGTATAAAAGCATATCTTGGTAGGACAAATGCAATTCAGGAAAGTACTTTCTGTCTGAACTGGTAGTAATGGGGGAGGTGTTGGTGGCCTAATTTTATCAGTATTGCTCATGCCTGTAATCCCAGCACTTTGGGAGGCAAAAGCGAGAGGATTGCCTGAACCCATAGGTACAAGATCAGCCTGGACAACATGGCAAGAACTCTACATTAAATCAAAAAATTAGCTGGGTGTGTTGGCACACGCCTGTAGTTCCAGCTGCTTGGTAGGCTGAGGCAGGATTGCCTGAGCCAGGTCGAGGCTGCTGTGGCTGTGAGTGTGCCACTGCACTTCGGCCTGGGCGACAGAGTAAGTCTCTGACTCAACCAACAAACCAACCAATCAATCAATCAATAGAACTGAAACAGAAAACTCTGTGACATATTTTTAAAAATCTAGGTAGTGCTTGCCTGTAGTTTTGGCTACTTGGAAGACTGAAGCAGAAGGATCGCCAGAGCTCAGTGGGTCGATGCTGGGGTGGCTGTGGGTGTGCCACAGCACTCCAGCCTGGGTGACAGGGTGAGACTCCAACTCAAAAAAAAAAATCTGTACAGATATTTTATAGATTACTATTGAACTATTCTCTATAATTTTATGGACAGTGGCAATTCCATATCATTAAAATTAACTTTTTTTTAAATAAAATATTTGAAAGAGTTTGTATTTGTTTCTATTCTTTAAAGGATTTTTTAATATAATAGAACTTGGCCATCAGTAGAGTATAGCTACTAACCCGAATATAACTTGTAAAAGTCATTTTAAAGTAAATTACTTATAACAAAAAAATCTAATTGCTTTTAAACCTTTCATTGGTATAAATTAATCTTGATTTTTTTTTGTGGGTAGTTGATAGAAGAAAATGTACTTAAGCTTTGGAATACAATTTTGAGCAAGACATAATCTAACTCTTAGTCTCAACATCAAAAGTTTTAGGTAAATCTTATTTATCTCATCTTTCTTCCTATCATTTAAGGTTGGGAAGTGACTACCATGGCAATAATACTTTAGCCCACATTTTCAAGATTATTAAGCCTCAAAGGTTAACCAAAGATTTTATATTAAATATATGTATTTTGAAAACACACAAAATCATGAACAGACAGGGTTCTGATAAACAATGAATTCGTTCATAAAGACAAACATGCCTCCTTCACATTACACTTTTCAAAATAGAAGAAGGAACAAACTATGGAGCAAGCTTTGAAATGTTAATTTGAGGTAATTAGATGTTACTACTTTTGTCTTCATTTAAGATACATTGGTAAATGTGCTGTTTAAGGAACTTTATTCTTGTTTTGATGGTGATTATTTTTTGGTACCTAAATTGGTCACTGTGGATGGAATCTACTCTAACAAGTGACTTTAACTAGCTTATCATTTTATACTTGCCCATTCATTCCTAATACTGTCCTTTTAGTGTAATAAGTTTTCCCACCATTACTAATGCTCATGCTCCTAATTTACTTGTGGAAATCATACTTTTCTGGGGATTCAAGAAGTTCTGCTATTTCATCTGTTCTTCAACAATGTCCAGGCAGCATGGATGGCTCATTAAGCTATGTAGCAAAAATAATTCTTTTGCTCTGGTCAAGAGGTAGGTAGGACATTCAAGTATGAATTTCTCCTGTTATTTTATTTTCTTTTGATCTTTGTAGAGTTTTTATCCAGTAATGTGTTATAAAGAAATATTTAATAAAATTCATCTCAAAAGGTTTTTTTTAAAAAGTTACTGTTGACTAGTCACCTCATTAGTGAACTGTGCTTAGCTCTTCCATGTTCCAAGTGATACATACCTTTTGAGTTCCAGAGTTACACACCAAGATGTTTTTGATAGATTTTCTTTTTCAGGCAAAAGATTTTTAGAACAAATTAATAGGTTTCATTAGTGAAAATATTTAAGGTAATGGTTCCAGTTATTTGATCTTTGAATACTCAGAATCTAGAAGCAGAGTATAGGGGTGGTCATTTACAATTTATGAAGCATTTTTATATCAATTCTTAGAATCAACCTTACAGAAATATAGTTAAGGTAGGTACTAATTGTATACCCATTCTGAAAATGAAAAAAACTAAAACATAGCACAAGAAGCCTTAAGTCCTAAATGTCAAATAATATGTGGCATGGGGAACCAGAATTTGAGCTTAAATTTCTCTGACTCAAAAATCTTATTCTTTCTATTATATCTCCAAAGTTTGGTTCCGACATTTCATTATTACATTTGTCTAGTTCCAGCCAAGCAGGGAAAAATTTTGGGCTTCTAGAAGAGAGGGTTGCAAACGATGTTTCACTGTTAATATTACCAAAATTATCATTTACACATAGGGAAAAATGTAATGTAATAAAGCTTGGTGGACTTGATTGAGGATAAAATGAAATATGTACAACATCTTGATAAAAGACAGTTCATCAAATTCTTCTCAACCCTCTTATGCCCTCAGGTTAAAAATCCATATTCAAATGGAAACAGAATATAAAATGCAATACAACATGGAAAACTGTTTTCACATTGGCTATGAACACCTTTTGAATACTTCTGTCTCATTCTTATCCATACTCTTGCACATACACACCACCACTCAGTCTATAAATCAGTAGAAGTTACTAATATCTAAATTCTTCTTATCTGCCTCATTTCATATTAGCTCCACAACTGACTATATATTGAACTAAATGACAGAAAAATGAAAAGACATATATTTGTACTTAAAACAGCCAGCCACAGCATCTATCATGATTGCTCTAATTAAGTTTTCTTTGAGTTTAGCATTTTCAATTAAGTTTAGTAGTTTTCACTTCATAAATGTGCCATATAAGCAAATACCTGTTATTATTAAGATGAACCAAAATTATTCTACACACAAAAAATGAAATCAACAAAATTGATGCCTAAGTGCCACCAAATCTCTGTGATTGAAGAAAAAAGGAACAGGACAGAATTGTGCAATAGCTTTCATTGAAAGAAAAGTTTCTGAGTACTTCCAAAGTACTACAGAAAAATACACTGGTAATTAAAATGTCATCATTTTATATAAATGTGAGGAGATTATAATAATAGTAACTTCATTGTAAATGAAAGTAAAATAAGGAAGATCTTTAAAGTCATCCAGGAGTACATGGTCACATTATTTAAATTTTTAGCCATTTTCATTCATAGTTAAGTACAAAAATGCACATTTCAAGGAACAGAAGTTTGACATACAAGTAGTCTAGTTTTTGATAATTTTATTATCATAAAAATCAATTGCTAATTCTAGCAGATTAAATATATCCACAAAACCTTTGACAGTATTCACATTGTGAAGTAGAAGTTTATGTCCTTTCCCTTTGAGTCACATGTGCCCTCTGATTGCTTTGACTAATAGAATAATTTCAGAATTGACCCAGTATCAGTTCCCATGCCTAGGTTTTAAGAAACTAATAGTTTGCATTTCTTTAACTTGGAACAATTAATCTTGGAGCGCTGAGCTATCTATCATATAAGAAAACTGACCACAATATTGGAGAAACTGTGGAGAGATTCTGATACTACATTGAAAGAAAGAAGAGTCCAGCTAAGTCTAGCTCTTCTTACCAACGTGCCTAGCCTGTGATCAAAACCATTTTGGATCTTCCAGACCAAATGAGCCACCAGCTGAATATCACAAAATGACCTCAGTCACACCATGAGGAAAAATATTATTTAGTCAGGCATGCCCTGCCTGAATTCTCGACATACAAAAATTTGGAACATGATAAAAGTTCTGTTGCTTCAAGCCACTAAATTTGAGGTAGTTGGTACACAACAGTTTCTAACCATGGCCAGCTACTATCATATATTCCCAACATTTTACTTCTCTGATGTCTCCAGAAACGTTCACATAAAAATAAAAAAAGATTTGTTTTCTGAGATTTACTGTCTTGGGATTTTTGAACTGTAAAAATTAAAATATGTTTATAATCAATGAACATGGGAAACAAAAGATGTTCAGTGCAACAGTGTTGGATAATAGCAACTGTACTGAAGACAAAATATGTTATAAATGAAGCAAATGTGGTCTAAAATCATCTGGGGAATATACTAAAGGCAAAAATTAAAGTTGAAGTGAAGTATCTCTTATTATTCATAGCAACTTAGGTGAAATAACCCCATGCCTCATGGCTGAAACCACCTTTCCCAAACACAGGCAGTCTTTTATATTAATTCTAAATGGCAAAAGATTTTTACTTAAATAAGGATGTCTACTTGTATTCATTTGGGAGATTCATTACATCTTTTTATGAACTATCCAGAAAGTTCTCAGGAAAGAGCAGTGATAAAAGATTATATCTGCAGAAGACAAAAAATACCAAACATATAACACTATTTCTGAAAATAAGAGAGGGCTCATTTTTGTAACAATTAAACTGTAAAACTAAAATATTACATGTTCCATTACAAGGATGTAAATGTTGAGAACACACAAAAGTCAGATAATATGCCTAGTTTCTTCATGCATAAAACTAAGCCTTCACTGTAAGTACATATTTTAGAACAGAAGACTTTTCACAAGAAGCTTAAAACCCTTTGAAGTGCATACCATTATCTTGAACAATGTGACATGTGTTCTTAGAAAATGTGTATATATATATACTTTTTTTTTTGAGTTGGAGTCTAACTCTGTCGCCCAGACTGGAGTGCAGTGGCCGCTCCCGGCCACCGCAGCCTCGCCCTGCTGGGTTCCAGCGATCCTTCCGCCTCAGCCTTCCAAGTAGCTGGAACTACAGGCTCGCGCTACCACACCCGGCTAATTTTTTGATTTGTTGTAGAGATGAGGTCTTGCCAAGTTGCCCAGGCGGGTCTCAAACCCGCAGGCTCAGGCAATTCACTCACCTCAGTAGCCTCCCAAGGCTTGGGATTACAGGCTGAACCACCAAGCCCGGCTAGAAAATGTCTTTTTTAAAATTAAGATTACTTTGATTCTCTTTTATAGATGATATTTAACTTATTTCTAAATTTCAAATAGCATTAAAAGGGCACGAGATTCAATGTTTAGTAAATGGAAACTGCATTTTAAAAATATTTGCATTATTGTTATAGAAAGTTTTCTAGGATTAGATAGTAGAAATGGCTGCAAAATACTTTGAAATTTGTTACAGTGAGCAGGTTTGTTGAGTTAATACCCTTTGACACAGTGATTTGATTATTGCCAAAAGGCTTTCCTTCTCCAACGTGGTGAGGTGGAAAGAGCTCTGAACTGAGAATTAGTATATCTGACATCTAGTCTTTGATTTGCCACTAACAAGCACTGAGTCCACAGGTAAGTGACTTTTTCTTTCTGGACTTTGTTTCCTCAGTTTTGAAATAAGGCATTTTCTTAAAAAGATCTCTAAGGTCCTTCCAGCTGTAATATTAGATGACTGTATTTTTTTCGTTGGTAGTACTAAAGTTCCCATTTTAGTTACTCTTTTGGGTTAAAACATTGAGTGCTTTATCAAATGGCAAATATTATCTGAGATGGGCTGCATATTAAGACATTAAAACCTCAGGTTAATTCAGTTAATAAGATTAGCTAACTAAGAAAAGGAAATACTTTACTTAGAAATAGAACTAAGAAAAGGAAAGTTTGACACAAAGGGAAAAGGGAAGAAAAATGATGGCAGGTTGTCCCAAAGAGTCAAAAGTTAGCACATAGATATTAGGCACTAACATAGACAATTTCATAGTTTGCTTACAACAGTTCTTAGAAATATTCTCATAGGTGTTATCAATAATATTATACACATACTCTAATTGGGACCCCATCAAATATGGAAGAGTAACTACTTTCGGCAACTTTGACTTCAAATAATTTATTCTGAATCTGCTGTCTCAAAGATAGTAACTGACCTGCCATTATTCTGTGATGAAGGAAAATGGCTAAATAGAAGGAAAAAAATATTGGTGCCATGCTTCATGAAAAAGAAAATTATAATAACTAATGGTGTAACTATGCCACTGTAAACAAACCCCTTTCAGGGTGTAATAGGTTTCTACTTCTGTGGAACGATGTGATGATTTTCAGCAGCCCTAAATTACGTCTGCTTGCAAGAATAAGAACGGGAAGTATGAGTCCGATCCCTCTTGTTTAATTTTCCACAATACTCACACACAACTGATGTTTTTGTCAAACTGACCAGATGTTAGTTACATGGCCACACATAGCTGCAAAAGATTCTGAAAATGAAATGTTTAATTCTGAGAGTAAATGTGCCCTGATTAAAATTGGGATTTTTTACTTTAGGTAAAAGGGTAGATATATATTGAGGAGCAGTGGCAGTCTCAGTCACAAAAGGACATATCACAGTCCCCCTTACTTTCCCCCATATAGCTTACTACTTTTGATAAGGATAAGAAGTGTTCAGGTAAAATATAAATTCTGTTCCCGAGAAGAAGCTTTAAGTAAGATATTATTAGGTATTTCAACACCTCATCTTGAAGGATATATCTATTACCTAACAGATATGAGAAAAGGGAAACCTCAAGATGTATTCATTTTGAAGTCTAATCTATGCCATTGTTTTACAAATAATATAAAATTCTAGAAAAATTCTTAAGGGCATTAAATATATATATAGCTAAAAGATATTAAATCCTCTTCTATATCTAGAAATGCTTGTTGTGAATGATTTCAAGCATTAATTTAATCTATTGTTTAGGATTTTTCCATCTCTTTAATATGGACTAGTTTACACTGATACCCACCTTTGTTACATGGTACTACCATAATTATTTAAATAAACCATAATAGCAGATCAGAAATTCATAAAAGTTTCTGGGTTATTGGAAGGTATAGCTTCTAATGTTAATAGATACAATGTATTAAAAATAGAAGCATTAACAAGCAACATGTAAAAGTATACTTTCTGCCTTGGATTGCACATAATTATGCCTTTGAAGCACCAGAAAACATTCAAATTAGAGGATTACTGATTAGATATATCTTTCATTATAATGACCCTTACAAAAAGGATATTTTTGTTTCTGCCAAAATTTCAGGAAGTAAGATGTTTTTCAAATAATTAGGTAATAACAAGGATTTTAAAAAACTTTCTAAACTGAACTTCTTTCAAAACTTTTTATAGCTTTGCCAAGAGTGTTTTTAAATTTTTAAGGCCAAAAACATGCAAATTATTTTTGCATCTTAATTGAAAAAACAGGTTTTACCTGTCTTTGTTACCTACTGAAGAAATGTCAAAGGGAAACATGCCCCATTCATAAAATGGTGTTTCATAGGGTAACCAAGGTTATTTTATATTTAGTTCCTAGTTTGTTAATCAATTCTACCTCGTAGCTTAATGAGGAACACGCATGTGAATAGTTTAAAGCAAAAGGGTGTGATATCATATATTTTTTTAAAAAAGAAAATGGATTACAAGGTCAAAATAACCAAGGTCCCCTGAAAAACTATGATCAAGAGGCCCACTGCTGTGTTGCAATCAGAAGTGACTCATTTTGAACAAAGCCTTCACGAAATCTGAGGCAAACAGAGGCTGAGCCAGCAGTAGCGGGTCTGAAAATACTAGTTACAACTGTAAAGCAGAAACCAGATGACAAATGGTGTCAGAGCTACAGTGTTATTGCAAGTTACCCACATGGTGCCATTTCAGGGACAGTAGACAAAAATATCCTCCCTATTGACCCAGACATGCAGCCTAAAAGTCCCAGCTCAGTCAAATGTCATATGAAGTACCAAGGAGAGATAGTGTAATAACCTGTTTCTAGTCATTAATGCAAAAATACAGATTTATTTTTCACCCTAGCATTCCTCATCTAACAGGATTTTGAGTGAAAGAACTACTATATGGGTAAGATTGACATTTAAAAGTTAGTTAGGAGATGTCTGAAGCAAAGCAGAATTGTTTAAGTTAGGTGGGAGGCAAGGCTACCTAGGACGATTGACAGGAGTCAGATCACAGAAATCTTCTCTAAGTAGCAGGAGATAGGACTTTGGGGAGGTACCTGGGCACCTAGGATTAACAAGTAAATAAAATAAACTTCAATCTCAAAATTGCATTTTCATTATATTTATGCAATGAACGTTGTGTTTATACATATAAAATAGGTCATAGTTTATGTTAACCAGAAATAAGAAAAATATGAAATCTCTACCAATAAGAATGTTAGATTACATTAATTATATAATTGGAATGCTCCAACTATTAATCTTCCTACCAAACAAAATGCATTTATTGAATTCTTACCATTTGATTAGCAGGCACTAGTGATGTAAAAATGAAGAAGATACAGTCTCTGGATTTTTGAAGTTCACAAAATAGGTTATCTGGGCTTTAGAAGGTCCTCATAAACCAACAATTGACAAAAAATTGAGAAATATCATTACCGTTAAAATACTGCTGCATCAATTTTTCCATATTTAAAAGTTATTTTCAAATTTTAATTTCACTTTTTCTTCTAGAAGAGATCATTGACACTTCCGTGTTCCAAGAAAAAAATTAAGCCTTAAAAGCAGTATTGAACATAGTGATCTCAAGTTTATTGCAATGCTGCTTGGCACCACATATAATACTTGAAGCAACATGGTGAAATCTTTCATTACTCAAAGCATGCTTTTTCGTACTCAGTGAGTTATCTTGTTCCATAGGAAGCATTTAGTCAGCAAACATGTCTTTGCTTATGTAGTTCTGTGTATACTGTCAGGGCTCTACAAATAACAAAATTATAATAATTAAACAGTTATTCATGAATAAACATACTTAACCCAAGAGTGTTCCAGTAGAAAGAGCAAGAAAAGCTAATGTATTAGTCAAAAACACACAGACCAGATTAAAGGATGAGTTTTAAAGTGTTATTTAAAACAAAGGATAAAGGGACAGTCTGAGGGACCCAAATTCCTAAATCCAGTATTCTGGGGCAGAAGCCAATGTGGAAAAAAGAAAATCTTAAGCATGCAGATATTTAATTGAGGTTCCAGAAATAATGTGGGCTAAGTACTATTGCATTTTCCTTTATCTTAGGAACCCAGAGAACAAGGAATGAGTGAAGTGTGTGGTTGATAGTCCCTGACCTAACATTTTACCATGAGTAACCCAAAGTTCACATTCAATAGATAAATATCTAGCCATTTTATTGTAATGTTTTGCATACTTATGTTAGAAATCTTTGACTATAAAAGACAAAAGCATTCAATTCAACTGATAAACACTGTTCACAAAATGTTAGTGCATTAAAGACATAAACGGAATTATTCTGTATACACATTTTTAAGTCCTTTCTCTGAATTACCATCTTTTCTCATGTCATTAAGAAATTTATGCAAGGAGTATTTTTATAATTTTTCCTAATATATTGAGATATAATATATATCAACGGCATAGCTCAATGCATTTTGACAAGTACATGCACACTTATATTGAACACTCCATTATGATATAGACTATTTCCATCACCTCAGAAAGTTTCTGAAGGCCTCCTTCTTGTCAGTCATCCTCAGGAAGCAACCACTATTCTGAGTTATTTTTGCCATAGATTAGTTTAATCTGTTAATGAACATCACAAAATGTAATCATTCAGCAATCTTTTGTGTCTACCTTGTTGTTTTTTTTACTCAACAGTATATCTGTGAAACTCATCTATGCTTTTGCATGTAAAATTAATATCTTAATAATAGTCAGTTATATTGATGTAGCTTTTTTAACCCTCTCCTTGTAGTTGGATGTTTATACTATTTGTCAACTTCTAGCATTAGAAGTATTTACTACCTGAGTAATATACCATCACACGATTATGCCATTTTGTTCCCATTTCTTGTGAACATTTATGCTATTATCAATTTCTTGTGTTATAAGCAACACTGCAACAATAATATTTATAAATAAAACCACGTTTGAATACAGGTCTTTTCCATTTTGCCTATTTGTATATCAATGTTCTTTTAATTTTCTCTTCAATCGATATTAGAAATAAGTTATTATTTTGTTCATGTATTGTTTGAACATTTTTGTTTCTTCTTTTGCAGGAACTATCAATAGCCTTTCCTGTTTTATATTGGAAATTTGGGGTTTTATTTCTGACTTGTATTTGCTCTAAGTATATAAAAAACTTTATTCATTGTTTGCCTAATTTGATACTCATATTTTCCAGGTTAGATTTTTGTATTTTAATTCTGTTTGTTTTTACATATGCTGGTATATGTTTTTATTATGAATTGTGACAAAATGCACATAACATAAAATTTAACATCTTAACCATTTTTAATTATACAATTTGGGAGTGTTAAGTACAATCACATTGTTTTCCAATCAACCTTCAAAACTTCTTTTATGTTGCAAAACTGAAACTCTATATCCTTTAAACAACAACTCTCTGGTTCCTCTTCCCCACAGCTCTTGGAAACCATTGTTCTACTTTCTGTCTCTATGAATTTGACTACTCTAGGTACCACATGTATGTGGAATCATACAGTACATGTCATTTTCGTGATTGGATTATTAAATTTAGTATAACATCCTCAAAGTTCTTTCATGTTGTAGCTTGTGTCAGAATTTTCTCCCATTTAAGCAAAATAATATTCCATTGTATGTATATATCAAATATTGTTTACCCACGCATCCATCAATGGACACTTGGGTTGCTTCAACCTTCTGGCTATTGCAAATAATACTGTTATGAATGTGAGTATACAAATATCTCTTGAGATTATGTTTTCAAGTATTTCCACTATATACCCAGAGGTGAAATTGCTGGATCACAAAATAATTTCATGTTTATTTTTCTGAAGAACCATCATATTATTTCCATAATGTCTACATCATTTTACATTCCCACCAGCAATGCACAATGGTTCCAATTTCTTTACACCTTGACCAATACTTATTCTTTACATTTTTTGTTTTGTTTTTGATAGTAGCCATCCCAATAGGTATGGGGTGGTAAGAGGTATACATTTTTTAAGATATAAAAGTGTATAAGAATTTTCCTTTGAGATTTTTGTGTTTTGTGCGAGAAAAGTTCTTCCACAGCTTGGTATTTTTTTGACTTGTTTTTATGGTTTTGATTTAAATATATTTCATTACTATTTTTCTGGAGTTTCTAGTCTGATATTTTTCTCTAGATGCTTTTCGTGTTCGCTTTTAATTTAATTCTTACTCCAAGTTAGTTCTGATAATTTAACTCCCTGAGACTCTTTTGGCACTCAGACTCCTCACCTACTAACATTAAGGTCACAGAGATTCTCACTGAGAGCAAGTGAAAATTAAATGTCTATGATTATTATTAATGGTCAAATTCTTAACGATAATTTACAAAAACACATATCAAGTACATTATGAGGCTATGGATACTTAATTGGCAAGAAATTTGGTATTATGCAGCAAAAATTGAAAATATCTTTAGGCTTAGATATTTCTATTTTTTAGACATCTTCTGTAATTTAAAGGAAATTCCATATGGAATATGTGTTTATTGTGATATTAGAAAAAGTTAGCAGCATCTAAGATGTCCAACCATGCAAAGACTTTAAAAAATTATAGCATATATAGTTAAATTGGTAACTTGCAACCATGTGAAAAGAATGAGTAACAAAATGTTTTGTTATAGCCTTAATTGAAAAAAAATGCACAGAAGTCTGTTAGGAGCTATAGTGAAATATTTAGTGTTAATTTTTCTTGGATAATGGAACTATGTTTAATTTTTTTTAATTTTCTAAATTTTCTATAAAAAACATGTATTACTTCTACAATGGAAAACAACAACAGCCTTTACTTAAATATATTAACTACCATGCATTGAATATTCTTCTGTGGTGTTCTATAAGCATCATTTTATTTAATAATCATAATAAACATATTAAATATGTGTGACATTATATAGACAATGAAATTTGTGCTTTGAGGAGTTAATGATTTTATAACAACATTTTATTTAATAATCATAATAAACATATTAAATATGTGTGATTTATTATATAGACAATGAAATTTGTGCTTTGAGGAGTTAATGATCTTGCCTAAGGTCTCAAAAATAACAAAAAGCAAGGCCATGATTGAACTGGGGTTCGTAAATTTCCCAAGACCCCATCCTTTCTACTGCACCATGTGTTCTCAGCTCTATAAACGCGGTATTTAACTTAGAGTGACAGAGTAGTCTCTCAGCAAATATTTATTTCACAATGGAGGAACAAATATTAATTTATTAAGAATATAACATCTTATAGATCTCAGACTGCAATAGTAGATTTCAATGTTATAGCTATGCATTATGTAGGCCTTACCTAACCTATTACCCACTATATGCTCATCCCTTCATACAAGCAGATATTTAGAGAGTCCTGTGAACTTGTTTGGGAGTGATAACCCTCCAAGTTATTTTTCCACATTATTACTAAAATAAAGCCTTCAAATATGCTGAGATTCATATCCCATGACCTATTACTTAAAACAGGATTATTGTAATTTGTGCATATCTATGGATATTTGGGAAAAAAATAAAGAATACATGGTAAATAAATCTATTTAGTAGATAAGAACCACTTATCCATATTTGTTGTTTTAATAGCAGATATCTCTGTCATAGAGTGTTCAGATGAAAACTGCAAATTAATTTTCTTTGTGAAGAATGTAGAAAGATGTATTATGTTACATGTATTAATGGATCCCTTCAAACCTGCATCTTCCTCTAATATTGACAGGTTATTTTTAGACAGGAAAGTTCTAACCTGGAAAATTTCTGATTTATTTAATATATCCTGAAATGCACGTGCTTCCATAAAGTTTCTTACCATTATGTTTTTAGTGGACTGCTTTTGTTATTGAAAGAAGGTAACATATCTCAACTTTACTTTAAAAACTGTAGTGAGTTATGAACATTGAAAATGTTTCTAGAAATGTAGAAAATAGTCCACAGGCATAATGTAAAAAAACGACTGATTTCTTGATAAAGCCTTTGGGATGAAACCCAAGTTTAAAAGCACAAAATACAAGGGTCTCCATGATTGTCTTTGCCAAATTCTCCAGCCTCGTCCTCTCATTCACATATCTGATCAATGATATATACTCTTAACCTAACCAGGCAGAACTGCATGCAGTTTTCTCACATTCACATTATGTTTTGTTTTGTTTTCGCCTCCATGCCTTTGTGCCTTCTTCTCCCTGACTGAAATGACACTCCTCCTGACAATTTCCTCTTGCTTAACTCTAACTTGTTCATCAGCTTCCACTTATGTATAATTTTCTTCAGAATTCCTTACCTGAAGGAATTCTGGGCCATGTTACCCCAAGCTAAGCAACATAGTTTTCTGCTGTGTTCCCATAAGCCTACCTCCATATCCCTATCATTGAAATCTATCATAGAAAAATGGATTATATATTTGTCTCACTTTTTAGGCCATGAGTCCCTTGAGATTTCTTATTCATGTTTGTACCCCAGTGCCTTGTTTAATGCCTGGTACATAGAAGATATTCCAATATATGATGACTGAATAGATGGATGAATGAATGGATGGATGGAGAGAAGACTTTATTATGGTTATTTAAAATGTGGGCCTAGAGCCGGGCTCGGTGGCTCAGCCTGTAATCCTGTGCCTTTGGGAGGTGAGTGGATTACCTGAGCCCGCGGGTTCGAGACCCGCCTGGGCAGCGAGACCTCATCTCTACAATAAATCAAAAAAACAACAAAAAAATCAGCCGGGCGTGGTAGCGCGTGCCTGTAATTCCCGCTACTCGGAAGGCTGAGGCGGAAGGATCGCCGGACCCCAGCAGGCGAGGCTGCGGTGGCCGGGAGTGGCCACTGCACTCCAGTCTGGGCGACAGAGTGAGATTCCAACTCAAAAAAAAAAATGTGGGCCTAGACAAGAAAGTCATCAATCTATATCTCTGGGCCAGAGTAAATTAACCTACAAAATGATGAATATTGAATGTTCTCTGTCTATGTTTTCTAGGTCTATAACATTAGATCTCTGTGTGTCATTTCTTGGAATTCCTGATCATCTATTACTATTTCTAAATAGTAAAAAAAAATTGAGGAACAGACAATAGTGGTGTTTCACTGTTAAAATGCATGAAAATGATTTGCAAAGAAATGAGAAAGATGAAGGCTTTGAGAAAGCCTTTTTGTACCCCATTCTGATCTACACAACATAAACACTATAAAAATAACTAAAAAAATTTTTTTTTATTTGACCCCCTGTGTCCTGCATAGACAACCTTATCTGAAAAATAACCTACATGGTATGATTTGGGGACCAAAAAATTGCTGAAGTCACATTTTACTTGTTTGAACTTATACTAATTCCACCGTTAAGTGTGGGTAATACTGCCTGCCAGTGCACTCATTATTAGACAGGGTGAAATGCCCTTATCCTGTAGTCAAGAACAACTAAGAATTTAGAATCTTAGTTTCGTGACATCCTAAATGAAATTCTAAGTGTTAAAATATATGCTATTTTATAGTTTCTGGTCCATGATAACAGACCATGTCAAGAAAATGGTGATTTGTTCCAGTACTGACAGAGAAACTGTTCCTGAAGGACTTATTAAGATCTTATTTATTATTTTTTAGCATCATGCCTTCTTATGGTATGAGGGAACTTTTAAAAGTTCATTCAAAAATGGAACTAAAAGATACAAATACAAAGTACAAACTTTATTTCTCAACATTAGTTCTACCAAGTTCAAAATACTTTTGTAAGTGATGATACCATCCATTTAGTCCATTTCTAAAGAACTGAGGGTCCTAGGAATTTAGCCATGTCAAAGCACTTTTTTACATTATTAACCGAAGAAAAATGAGTGCCCTTTACAGATTTTTTTAAGGTGAGGAATCAAAAAGAAGTCAGAAGTTACCAAATCAAGACTGTAAGGTAGACGTCTTATGATTTTCCATGGAAACTCTATCAAAATTGCCCTTGTTTAATGAGAGAAATAAGCAAGAACATTGCTATAGTGGAGAAAGACTCTCTGCTAAAGTTGTGGCTAGCTTTTTCAAAACACTGCAATAAGAAGCAGATGTTATTATTCTTTGACTCTCCAGAAATCCAAAAAGCAAAATGCCTTGAGCATCCCCAAACACGGTTGCCATGGCATTTACTCTTGACTGGTCTGCTTTTGTTTTGACAGGACCAATTCCACCTCTTGGTAGCCATTACTTTGTGCTTTGCCTTCAATATCCTACTGGATAAATGTTTCACCTCCTGTTACAATTCTTCCAGTAAATGCTCCAAGATCTTAGTCCTACTTTTTAAATACTTTCAGTAAAATCTTTGTTCATGTGTGTAGTTGATCTAAGTTCAATGGTTCTGGCATCCATCAAGTGATAAGTTTGCTCATGTTTAACTTTCAAGTCAGAATTGTATAAGCTGAACTAATTGAGATGTCTATGGTACTGGCTACTGTTTGTGCTGGTGATCGTCAGTCCCCTTAAATAAGGGCTCAAACAAGATGAATGTTTTCTCACAAACTAATGTGAATGGTCTGCTGTTGAAGGCTTTAGTCTTCAAGATCATCTCATCTCTTTTTAAAACAAGCCACCAATATGTTAACTACTGATTTCTTTGGGTCACTGTGCCTATAAACTTTTTGTAAAGAATCAATGATTTTACCATTCTGTTACCCATGTCTCACCATAAGTTTGATGTTTGTTCTTGCTTCAATTTAAGCAGAATTCAGTTTACTCTGATAGGGGCTCATTTCAAACTGAAATCTTATTCTTCTTAGTGCCTCAGACTAAGTCCTGTTCAGACATGTTATAACGAGTTAATACAAGTCTATTTTTTTGTGCAAAAAGCTTTAAAATTCATCCATAGTTTATTAATTATACACATTTTCTTAAACCTCTTGAAGATCCTTTGTATTTAAAGAGTAATTTGGACAATGTACCCCTTTCACTTTACATGCTGATTTTATAACCACACTGCCCCTCTCCCCAACCCATCCAAATTTCTAAAATCACCTCTCCTAGCATTATATGATAATGATTATATTTGCACATACTCTATAAGGCTATGAGGAATGCAGAAGAATTAGAGAATTGTAATGTGTCATGGAAATGCCAGTGGGTTGCTAACAGTCAGAAACAGGAGCAGCTAAATATGTAGTACAAAGATTCTATTAACCAAAACAGTGTCTTTATGTAAATTAAAAACTAAAAGCCCCTCTTTATTAAGAAATTTTATTTTCATCTGTCAGAAAGAGTATTGATTGTTTAAAAGAAGAAAAGTTGGTGCCATCTCCCAGACAATTGTAAAAAAAAAAAAATGCATGATGTATACAAACTTATGATATATACAATGTGACTGGTGCCCTCTTTATAGGTGAAGTGCATGGTCTGCACAACCATACATAGCAGCACAGATCTGGGAACCTAAGGAGGAGTCATCAAAAAGACATAGCAAGAAGACTAGAAGTGGAGAAGGAACAAAATGAAAAACATGCAAGTGCAGTGTACACAAGTTTTGTCAAACTTATCAATTTGCTCAGAGGCTTTTACTTGTCTAGGAGATAGAATCACATGTCCTTCCACCCAAGAGGTCAGCTTTCAGTACAAGAGTTTTTCCTTTTCAGACCTGTGATGCCTATTGATGACAAATATCAAGCAGAATTAGAACATGCTATCACAGGTTACATAAGAATTCAGAATGTTGCTTCTAACTACAATGTGCATCACTAATAAATTATTTGGTATCTCACACCAAATTCATTTGTTATAACTGAAATACAACCAAACTGGCTTTCCAAAAAACTATTCAGCACCTCATGCAAATTAAGTTAGTCTCGGACTGTGGTAATGTAAACTAGCATTCGAACATATATTTTCCAGTCACTGGAATTCTTAATCTCATCTATCACTTATTTATCAAAAGAAAAGCAACAGAAAAGACCTTTCACAGCCAGATAATTGGAAACACATACAAGTGTATGTACTCACACATACACACAACTGCTGTCCTATAGTATTTTTTTCCAGTTCTTTTAATACCTGCAGAATTTCAGAAGTGATGCATTGGCTGGGACTGAGCTGTAGTCACAAAAGAAAATCCAGCAACTGTGTTGCATTTTTCTTTTTTTTTTTTTTTTTTGAGTTGGAGTCTCACTCGGTCGCCCAGACTGGAGTGCAGTGGCCGCTCCCGGCCACCGCAGCCTCGACCTGCTGGGCTCCGGCGATCCTTCCTCCTCAGCCTTCCGAGTAGCCGGAATTACAGACATGTGCTACCACGCCTGGCTGATTTTTTGATTTATTGTAGAGATGAGGTCTCGCTGCCCAGGCGGGTCTCGAACCCGCGGGCTCAGGCAATCCACTCACCTCAGCCTCCCAAAGGCGCGGGATTACAGGCTGAGCCACCGAGCCCGGGCTGCATTTTTCTTTTTTATGGAAACTCCTCTTTGTTCTCATACAAATATCTTTGTGATCTAGCCACAGGGTTTTCAAACGCTATGATATTTTGCTTGACTGCTTTAACAATCTGAAACATTATGTCTTTGTGGGATAAAGGTACAAAAAATAAATAAAAGATGCATTATTCTTGTAAAAAGCCCAAACTCATATCTATAAGCATTTTAAATTGCTCCTCCAGGAGTGGTGATGATTTATGCTGATATGGCTACATTCTTCTCATGCAGAGCACACTTTCATAAGATAGTAGCCTCACATGATAGAGTGTTTCTGGGGTCAGTGTTCTATATGCAGTATGGTAAAGTGATTAAGATGATAGGATTTTTATTAATACTAGTACCTACTTCACAGTATTACTATAATGATTAAATGAGATAACATATTACATGCTTTGCATACAATAAGTACTCAATAAATGAGAGCTATTACTACTAGTAGTGTTTTAGGAGGATCTAGCTTGTGATAGTGGCCCAATTAGCATTGCAATATATAGCTTCGTAACAGTTATATCAGCATAGCTATAACAATGGTTAAATATAAGAACAAAGTGAAACTCTTTAATGCAATAAATTTTAGGATCCTTGAAGCCAACCTCCTAAGGACCCTAACAGACATCCTTTCAAGGAAGAAGGCAAAAAAAAAAAAAAATAAGTTGGAAGTTAACAGAAAGTACTCAGCTAACAGTAACGTCCTATTTGTTCATTGTACTTCCCCCCCCATATTAGCTCCCTTTCTCATTGTTATCTCCATTAATCTAATTTCAACATCTAGTTTTCATAGAATAATTATAGGTACCAGTGAATATGTAAAAAGAAAAGTTTGGAATGAAGTTATCTATTGATAGAGAGCAGCCGGCGGTCATTTCTCAAAGACATAAAATAGTAGATGATATATTAGGTCATCCAACAGAATGACAAGTCGAATTATATCCCCTTTTCAAGACAGAGATTTCCTTATTAGAATTTTCTTCAGTGCCTTGCATAGTCCTGATTAATAAATTTTAAGGGGCTCAACTTGCAAGTGCTCCAATTATTGACTTGCTACTCATTAAAAGTTGTTACTTATTTAGTTGGGAGAAATAAGAGGTACAGAGATTCACAGATACACACAAAAGGCTTCCTGAATTTAGCTCTCCCTAATTAGAAACTTTTCTTTCCACTAGGATTTGGAATTTTTTTTAGCAATAATCTCTACTTCATAACTACCAAAAAGCAGAGTGGGTCAATCCTCCTGTTAGAGATCAGCCTTAAAGTGATGTTTCCAAAATGTCTATTTGCAGTAAAGAGAATCTGGGTCCCAAGTTCAAGTTGAGGAGAAAGTAGATCCTCTATTTCATCTAGGAGATTTTCTTAGTGATTAATGATGAGTCCATGTCAATGTCTTGTCTCCTTATTACTTTAAGCAAAATCAAATCCAATATTAAACTGAAATTCATTTTCATTAGTTTAAGAAATATCTACAGAGAGCCTACTGTATCCAAAGCACAAGGAAGAAATAGTATATGCTGTTAATAGGGTGAATAGCAATGGTAGAAAAGAGATATATTCCAAGTGTGAGAGAAGTAAGAAGGCCTCTTAAACGTTGTGGGTTTAAGTAGTGACTTGTCTTCTTACCTTTAAAAATATTTTACTGGGTACCCACTGAGTGTCAGGCATTGTTCTCATTGCTCCCAAATGCACACTGCCCAGAGGGATCTCTTACCAATGCCCACTGCTAAACTCAGTCTCATCACACACCTGACAATCTCAATTGAAGTCTAGGGGAAAGCTTTTCTAAAGACAGAGAAAACATCTAACTTTGAGGAACATATTTCCTTCTTGCATCATTTTGAACGGATAAACAGTTCTATCAGTGGGAAAAATGTCCAACTCACACAATCTGATAACATTGAAATTTTTCAATTGAAACACATGACATATGCTTAGCAATGTCTCTCCTACAAGATTGGAAGTACTTCAAGAGGGCAATCCTGTTTTATTTATATTGGTGCATTTACATATTAGCTTTAACATGGTACCTTAGCCACAGGTGCCCAATAAAATTAATTTAATTTTCTCCAGAGAAACAGAACTCCAAATATATACACATGGAGTTAGCGAGAAAGAGAGATTCAGTTTGATGAATTGACTCATGCTATTGTGAAAGCTGACAAGTGCAAAATCTGGAGATTAGGTAGACAGGCTGGAGGCCTAGGGGAGAGTTGAGGTTACAACTCAAGTCGAGACAGTCTGAAGGCAGAATTCCTCTTCCTTGAGGAACATTAATGTGTTTTCCCTTAAGACCTCCAACTAATTGAATAAAGCCCAACTGCCTTATGAAGGGTAATCTGCTTTAGTCAAAGTCTACTAATTTAAATGTTAATCTTATCTAAAAAATACTTTCCCAGCAACATAATTTCGAAGGTTTGACCAAATGTCTAAGTACCTTTGCCTAGCCAAATTGACACATAAGCTGGGCTCGGTGGCTCAGCCTGTAATCCCACACCTTTGGGAGGCTGAGGTGAGTGGACTGCCTGAGCCCGCGGGTTCAAGACCTGCCTGGGCAGGCGAGACCTCATCTCTACAATAAATCAAAAAATTAGCCGGCTTGGTAGCGGCGCCGGTAATTCCGGCTACTCGGAAGGCTGAGACTGAAGGATCGCCAGAGCCCAGCAGGTCGAGGCTGCGGTGGCCGGGAGTGGCCACTGCACCCCAGTCTGAGTGACAGAGTGAGATTCCAACTCAAAATAAATAAATAAATAAATAAATAAATAAATAAATAAATAAATAAATAAATAAATGTTAATCTTATCTAAAAAATACTTTCCCAGCTACATAATTTCGAAGGTTTGACCAAATGTCTAAATACCTTTGCCTAGCCAAATTGACATGTAGGATTAAACATCACACCTCCATAAAATATTATTCAGCCAAGTAAAATGTATTTGTCCCTTTTATCTTCTACATACATCAAACTTATTAGCCTTCAATTATTTGTGTTGCTCTTCTCTGAATTTGTTCTAATGCTTTCATGATTAATGCCAATTTATACAATGCCAATTAGTCAGGAATAATATCTCAAGTATAAATATAGAACTAAGTGCATAAACCATTGTTCCATTATTAAGAAGTAAAATAACTGCACTCCCTGTTCTTACTGTATATTACTCTAGAGCTATGACTTTTAAATAAGTTCTTGCATTCACTATGTTCGCCCCACAGCAAAGAACATCCAACATTTTAGCATAATTCTAGGAATGACCCATAATGTACTTTGGAAAATTTCATTTTATATTCAAAATCTTGGAATACAGTCAAGTATTATATAACTGTATGTGTCTATAACTGTTAGGTATATCACATTTCACTTATCATTTTGAATGTGCTTAATACACCCTGGGGTTTAATGTTGAAAGACATATTTTAAATAAAGAATAAATGCTTATTTACAGTTTTAAAATTACTCAGGTGCCAAACAAAAGTCCACTATGAGTTTTTCTTAAAAAGAGATATTACATGAGTATTCTCAGCTATTAAACATTGTTCATATTTGAGTTTGCCACATATAGATATCCTCCAAGTGTGTGACTCATAAGACAGATATTGGACATTTAGAGGGAAAAAAGTCAATTTTTTGTTCCACTTTTCAACCGGATTTATTTACTCATGCCAAAGCAATTAACAAATGTCAAAGTGATCTTGGTTCAATTTATTAGCTCAAACTAAAAATATTTCCTCTAGGTAAATGCACAGTTCACAGATCTACTAAAAGAAATAAATTTTAATTGGAATCAAATTATATGAGGCTGCAGATTTAACCATTAGTTTTTAAAAGAGCTGGGCTTCATTCTTATTTTAATTAACATTATTAATTACTTTTATCCAATATTATTGTATTGACATGAGATGCTTATTTCAACTGTCTTTTTTGTATAATCTCCTCTGGGCCCCTACTAATACTTGAGTAAATGAAATTACTTGACACCAGTGTTATAGCAACTCAGTTGGCTTTGGAGCCTGGTCTAAGTCTGATGACATTATTATTTTTGTGAACCAATTTCTTCCTTTTTATATTGTATTCATGTTAATAGGAATTCCAAAAAGTCAATGTAAAGTATGGTATAAAACAGAAAACTTTAAAAACCCTCATTAAACAGAATCCAATGGACTGAAACCAGCAATTAATTCTAATTTTTGTTGAAAAACTAAAGACACAAGAAAACAAGTCAACAATGTGGAATTGTTTAAAGCAAGTATGGACTCCAGACATGGGATTACAGGGCATTGAAATTTCAACTATTCTTTCCCTTCTGGTCCCAAAGGTTTTTTTTTTTTTTTGGTCATCTACAATTTTTTTTTTTTTTTTTTTTAGTTGGAGTTTCACTCTGTCACCCAGACTGGAGTGCAGTGGTACGCTCCCGGCCACCGCAGCCTCGACCTGCTGGGCTCCGGCGATCCTTCTGCCTCAGCCTTCCAAGTACTTGGAACTACAGGTGTGCACTACCATGCCTGGCTAGTTTTTGATTTTATTGTAGATGAGGTCTCACCAAGTTGCCCAGGCGGGTTTCGAACCCGTGGGCTCAGGCAATCCACTCACCTCAGTCTCCCAAAGCGCTGGAATTACAGGCTGAGCCACCAAGGCCGGCTCATATACATTTTTTTATTGACACCTTTCCTTGGGAACATTCCAAAGTTGTCAATATTGAGTGCAAAAAAAAAGCTGGGAGCAAGTAGAGTAACTGCATAAACATGCAGCAGAATGACAATTAAAAGTGGAAAGGAGACAGAATCAGTTATTATAAATGAAAAGTAGAAATTCTTCCATCTACCCAAAGGACTAGAGCTAGAATCCAACTGTCATGGATATATCCTATGCCTATGGGAGTTTCCTACTGGGTGCCTGATACACTGTTGAGAGTAAAACTGTGCATCTAATGTCTCATAAATGCATTATGGAATATTGGGAAAGATATTGTTAATGTGGCCTTCCCAACAGTTTATGAACTCCTAGAGGGAAAAATAATAACCTACCTTTGTCTGATTGTTAAGCTTAACAGAAAGTCCTCAATATATGTTTGGGAATGACTTAGTGCACATTTAGTCAGTGTTTTTGTTGTTGTTGCTGTTTTGTTTTTCATATGTTTGTTGGCTGCTTTTGTGTCTTCTTTTGAGAAGTTTCTGTTCATGTCCTTTGCCGTCTTTTGAATAGGGTTATTTGCTTTTCTTCTCATCAAATTGTTTATGATCCTACTAGATTCTGGATATCAGCCTTTTGTCAGATGCACAGCTTGGATATAATTTCTCCCATTCTATAGATTATCTATTTACTCTGTTAAATACCAATTGTTGCTATTTTTTTCTTGCATTTACTCTATAGAACTTTTCCCACTTCTTTAACTTGAGCCTATGGTTGTCATTAGAAGTGAGATGAATCTCCTAAAGACAGCAGAATGATAGTTCTTGTTTTTAAATCCAATTTTTCACTCAATGCCTTATAACTTACACATTTAGTCTGTTGACATTCAAGGTTACTGTTAATATGTAGGATTTTATTCCTGTTGTACTGTTGCTAGCTAGTTGTTTTGCATTCTGTTTTGTGGTTGCTTTATATGGTCCATAGGCTATGTGCTTTTGTGTTAGGAAGTGTCATTTCTTTTTCATTTACATATGTAGAACTCCCTAAAGCATCTCTTGTTGTGCTGGTCAGTGGTGACAAATTTCCTTAGTGATTGCTTGTGTAGGAAAGATTTATTTCTCCTTCATTTATACAGCTTGGTGTGGCAGAATAAGAAATCTTTGGCTGACATTTTTTCTTTAAGAATGGTAAAAATGGTCCCACGCTGTCTTCTGGTTTGTAAGATTTCTGCTGGACGTCCACTTTTAGTCTGATGGGTCTGTTTTGGTAGGTGATATGGTTCTTCTCTCTAGCTGCCTTTAAGAAACTTTCTTTTGCATTGACCATGGATAGTCCAATGACTTCCTTAGTGATGACTATCTTGTATAACATCTCAGGAGTTTTCTGAATTTCTTGTATCTTCATGTTGACCTCCTTAGCAAGACTGAGGAAGTTTTCTTGGACTATGTCCTCAAATACAATCTCCAAGTTGTTTCCATTCTTGTATTTTTTTCTCAAGAATGCCAATCAGTTGTAGGTTTCGTTTGGTGTCTTTACAAAATCTTATATTTCTAGATTTGTTCACTTATTTACTTCTTTTTTATATTTTTGTCTGAATAGGTTTACCATTTCATGATGGGTAATTTATGAGCACACTGCCCATACCGCACTGAGAATTCAGTAGATTTTGACCAAAGTCGGCATGACCCTTGTGCCCAATCCTCCCTATTCACCAGATCTGCCTCAAGAATCTTGGTTTTGTCTCCCTGGCTGAAAAAAAAATCCTCAGAGGGAAACGTCTTGTTGATGTGAAAGAGGTGAAATAAAAGATGGCAGAAGCACTAAGTTGATGAGTTCAAAAAACTGTTTTAAGCGGTGGAAAGAGCATTTCAATAGGTGTGTTGCATTAAATGAAGACTACTTTGAAGGTGACATAAGCCTAAGCATGTACATATACACGTTTTTTAAATAAATAAATTCTAGGTTCCTCCACCCATATTTTAAATTGTGTCACCTTATGAGTACCATGATGAAACCTTCTGCTGTCCCACTCCATCCTGCCCAGAATGTGAATTATCCCTTTGTTCAATATATCCACATTATATATATTACCCACCCATTGTTGTATAGGGTAAAAACATAGTGTATGTAAGGTTTGGTACCATCCATGGTTATAGGCATGTACTGGAGGTCTTGGAACATATTTTCTGCAGATAAGGGGACACTATGTAATAGAAAAAAGCAAGATGATAGATTTTAATGTAAACATAGCAATCATTTTAGAAAATGTAAATTATCTAAACTCACTAATTTAAGATATATATTGTTAAATTAAATTTTTTAAATGAAGACTGAGTTATATCTAGTCTTAAGAAAACTAACTTTAACTATGAAGTCATAAAGAGGTTATTGTATATATAATTTAAATACTAATCAAAGAAAGAGCTGTGGTAATTTACTGATAGCAAACAAAATAGACTTTAGAACAAAATATACTACCAGGGATAAAGAAAGGCACTACATACTGATAGTCAATTCTCCAAGAAGATATGAAAATCATAAATAGTTGTATATTGAATAAAATAGCTTCAAAATAAATGAAGCACAAGCTAATGAAACTGACAGGATAACTAGACAAATATAAAATTATAGTGAGATACTTCAATGTTTTATTTTGATAATTAATACAATGATTATACAGAAAATCAGTAACCATATTCACAAATTGGCCTGTTTGACATTTTAGAGCACTCCATTCAATAGCAACAGAGTATGCAGTCTCTTCAAACTCACATGGAACATTCACCAAGATTGACCAAATTCTGGGCCATAAAGCAAAATTTTAAAAAATTACTGAAAATGGCAATAGAAAAAACAATAGAGAAAATAACGAAACCAAAACCTTTGTTTGGGGGATGGGAAGCAGATTAAGCTAACAAAACCGCTAGCCAGCTGATCAAGAAAAAAAGAGAGAGAGACAAGATGTAACATTTAGAGTTAAGAATGAGCAAGAAGGCATCATTTATATAATCTGAAAGTGTATGTTCACATAAAAGCCTGTGCGCAAATGTTCATAGCATCTGTATTCACAATCACCCAAAACGGGAAACAATCCAAATGTTCCTCAACTAAAGAATGGATAAAAACGTTGTGCTACATCCCTTACAATGGAATTCTCCTCAAAATTAAAACAACATAAACTACTGGCACAATGTGGATGAAATACAAATGCATTTATCTCAAAAAAAGAAAGCAGTCTCAAAAGGCTGCATACTCTATGATTCTATTTTCATGGTATATTCAGTAAGTCAAAACTAAAAGGACTTAAAATAATT
Organism: Cephalopachus bancanus; assembly: GCA_027257055.1. Lineage (NCBI taxonomy): Eukaryota > Metazoa > Chordata > Mammalia > Primates > Tarsiidae > Cephalopachus > Cephalopachus bancanus. The sequence continues at coordinate 301,819 of JAPVLO010000656.1, read as the reverse complement.
AAATCACTGCTAAGGGATTGGTGGAAGGTGATGTGAGTACAGAGAAACAGAGGAATTTGAAGAAGTAAAAATATTCTATATCTTGATTGTGATAGTGGTTACATGAGTGTATATATTTGTCAAAACTAACGGAACTATACATTATAATGGGTGAATATTCCTATATGTAAATAACATCTTAAAAACAATTTTTAAAAAAACCTGTTAAGAAAAACTAATCTCTAGTGACTAAAATTCAAAATGTGATGCTTTTCATGGTGGGGAGGTAAGTAGTGAGTAACTAAAAAAGAGAATAAGAGAAGTCTCTGGAGTGATGATATTTTTCTGTATCTTGGCATGCATGTTTCAAATCTGGCTGAACAGTAAGTACACATAGGATCTGTACAATGATCATACATAAATTATACCTCACTTAAAAATATTAAAAATACAAACTTTCTCTTGTAGTTTATTTAATTAAATAAGAAAATTATAAGATTGCTTGCAATTGAGTAGTTCTGTTTCTATCCTGAATTGTGTACATTTTCACATGAAGAAATGCCAGCAATCTTGCCATTTAAGAAATATAAAGCTTCATTTTTACTTTCCAATAGCTCTTCTCCTCTACTCCCACCAGATTCTTGGAGAAAGGAATATAGATACCAGAAAAGTTTTTCTCATTAATAAAACATATTTAATAGAACTTCAAATTAACATTTTCATGCTGATTCTTCTATATGTTTAAGCTCTCCTTAAAATGTATTTGAAAAATCATGCCTAGAAAGGCTATTTGAAAAAACGTGGCTATAGTGTGCTTGCTAACATTTCTAACATCTAGCATGGGTTCTGAAATTTGACGTACCATATAAAATACTTGGAGTGACTCTCATTGGATTTGTAAAATTTCCTAAGAGAATAGATTTTAAGTGTCCTCACCCCTCCACATACACACATACTTTTGACAGTCATTATGCAATGTATACGTTTATCAAATCACCACACTGTACATCTTAAATACATACATTTTAAAATGTCGATTGTACCTCAATAAAACTGGGAAAAAATAAAACATTTTGAGTGAATGTTTGATTTCTAAAATAAAAATAAAATACATATTCTTAGAGAATGAACCAAACATTGCTCAGACAAAAATAAAATATGAAACTTTCTTTTAAAATTTTTATGAAGCTATTAAAAATTTGAGAGCGCTACTGTGATTGACATATTTTTATTCACATGCATGAAACAATCTTATAAAAAACCGCAAAGAAGACAACAGCATAAAATGATTCTGAAAGCCAAAAGGAATGAGGAATAGGAAGGAGGGACAACTGAGTTAGATGTTGGTATCTTGGCATAAATTTTAGGCCATGATTTTTACTATTTATCTTTCAAAGGTATTTCTTCTGTCTCTCCTGCCAAACAGTCTACTGTTCCTGCAGGTTGGGTCCTGTTTGGAACCCACATGAACATGCTCTCAATTCCAGTGAAATAAAAGTGGCCTGTTCATTGGAGATGGAAAAAGACTACTTAAAAAGTATTTCATCATTTTCTGCAGCCTGACTTAGTTTTCATTGAAAGTCTAATGAATATATTTAAGCTCCAGGGGAAACCACAGTCAACCAAGCAAATGGTAGATTTGAGTCAGAATTAGAGTTATTGCTTGTCTCTCCTCTCAGCATGGGATGAACAGTTCAGAGCATTTTCATTTTCCTTTTTTAATAAAGTCTATCTTCTTGCAAATGAAAAAAAAATTGCACCTAACTGAATTTGCATTTGCCCTTTGTTTTTGCATTTGTCCTCTATTTTGCATTTTTATTTGACATTTACTAGGCAGAATTTTGTTTTTTATGTAACTTATTGAATTGTACAAGACAGAACTGGCTAAGGAATTTTGCAATTATGGGTTCAACTAGGCTTTGCTTGTGGATATAAAATTTGCCTTGCATGCTTTTTTAAAAAATTAATCCTATAGTGGGTCTTATGGTGTATCAGAGGGTTCATGTCCTGGGTAGTAGTTCAATTTTAACTCATACCATAACTATGTTGTATAGAACTAAAAATTATCAGCACATAGAATTCTATATCTAAGCAGTTCCAAAATAAAGGCTTGAAATATAGACCTTAAAATTATCTGTATAGAGTATCAGATACCGAGATAAAAATAGAAGATTTTAGTTCACTATGCATTCATTTACAAAAATGCCTGGATTTTTATTTGATGCTTTGTACATTTGAGATGCCTAATATTATGCAGAATGGCAGCTAGTTATTGATTCAGTACCATCTTGAGTGTTATTTTATCTAAAACTGTTAACAATTTCATAAACCTGGTCTTAATATTTCTGTTTCTAGAATTCTGTTAAAATGTTTCTCTTTGCATCATGACAAGTCAGTGGAAGAAGGATGCTTTTGATAAGGGTCTCACCTTCCCCCATGCTCTTAAAATTACACATGCACTCTATATAATTTTGACCTTAGTAAGATTCTTTAACTGTTTTCTTTTCATTAATTCATACTCATAAATGAAAGCATCTGCTGCAGTGAAAATACTATTTTCAATTTGGGCAGTAATAGAATGAGGTAGGCTGGACAGATCAAGAAAAGTAGTGCACAGGCATGAGGTAGGAGCGAGATGAGGAATGTGTAGAGGTGTGGAAATTCAGCTTGACTAGAAGAGTTTAACATATTGCAAGAAGCTTTGATCAGAAGATTCCAGAAGTTGAACACAGTCATAGGTGAAGGATTAATTTGTGACCATAAGATTAGCAAAGACAATAAGTGATGTCATCTTTTGTTTTCCATAAATATATATATTTCAAAATAAAACATTAAAAAATTGATTTTTAAAATAGAGTAGATTAAGTTTATTATGTGTGTTTCAGTAATATCTATTCCATTGGTGCACAAAGGATTCTAAGGGAACATGAAAGGACCTAATCCTTATTTCCAGCCACTATTATATGCTATTTACTCAGGGAAGACTTTCAAGCTCCCGTGTTTTGCTTAGTCTATAATAATAGATGAGGCAGCTCTGCCTTCCAAGTCCACTAGATTGGAAGGGTCATACCACGAGACCCTAGGTGGAAGTCCTGCCTCAAAAGCATTGGTTGATGGGGTGGCTGTCTGCCTGATGAAATAGAGGAAGGAGTCCTCCTCTGACACTCATGAGAAGACAATCTTGACCCTTTGACCTGTGCCCTCTGGACCTGTGGTGGAAATGGCAGCCCTGCTGATCTCTGAACTACCTTTGGGGTCTTTCTTGTCTTGCAGGATAGCACATGCTTGCAAATAAATAGCTGTATGGTCCCTTCTTATAGAATCCCAGAAGTCCTACAGCCTATCTTTACTTTTTCCCTTCTCTGTTTCTTTTATTCCAAGCTGGCCGTGTTTCTGCTGATATAAACCTATTTTTTAGAGGATTTATTGAGAAGGCAAAAAAGCTCCCACAGTGGAAGGGGACCCGAGGGGGTTACTATAACCCCATTTTTTTCCTAACTTCTGCTGAGATGACTGAGTCACACCCATAATCTCTCTGTTGAGGAGTTGTCCAGTCACAAATTTGGTGCTCTCTCCAGAATATGTGTTTTCATTTTTTGCAACATGAGTAGGCTGAGAATTTAAATCTTCAAGTTCTTGTGCCTTTTTGCTTAACAACTTCTCCCTCAATTTATCTCTCTCCTTTTGCATTTTGTTATAAACAACAAGAAGCAATTAGGCTGCTTTTCCAACACATTGTTTAGAAACCTTCTCAGCTAAATGTTCAATTTTGTCTCTTACAGTTTCTACTATCCACAAATACTACAACACAATTAGGCCAAATTATTTGCCACTTTATAACATGCATTGTCTTTTCAATTTCAGTAACATATTCTACATCTCTGTTTGAGACCTCAAGAGAATCAAAATGAACATCTTATGCCAACCATTGCTTTACTAAACTCTGGTGTGGCCATGTGCTCTTTGAGTTATAGCTGCTATCATGTTTTCCTAAGCTTTGGCCTCCTCCCCTATCTTGGGGAGGCGACTCTACTCTCTCTTTAATTTACTTTCTAAATAAAATATATTTTCCAATCTAAAGAAAAAACTCATGTCTACCAACAGTCTCTTCAGTACAATCTAGGCTTTTTCTAACATGCAGCTCAAAACTCTTCCACTACTACCTTCTACCGAATTCCAAAGCTACTTCCACTGGACTCCACTTTTTTTTGTATCAAAATCTATACTTGTTAGGGAAACAAAACATATAAGAGCATCAGAAGATGCTCATTAAGATAAAATTTAAGATGCTCTTAACATAGAGATTTATTTTAAGGAATTGACTTGCATGACTGTGAAGGTGTATATATGATATGTGCAGGATAGACCTAAGGCTAGAGACCTAAGAAAAAGATGCAGTTCGAGTTCAAAGGCAATCTGTTGACAGAATTTTTTCTTGCTTCAGGGAATGTTACTGTTTCTTCTGTTAACTGATTTGATGAGGGAAATCTGCTTTACTCAAAGTCTACTGATGTAAATGTTAATCTCATCCAAAAAACACCTTCATGGAGACATCCAAACCAATGCTTGACCAAATTTCTAGGCATAATGGTTCAGCCAAATTGATACATAAAATTGACTATCACAGTCCCCCCAAAACTCTTGCTCAACCAAAATCTTAGAATGTGAACTTATTTAAAAATAAGATCTTTGCAAATGTAATGAGTAAAGTTAAAATGAGGCCAACTGGATTGGATTGGGCCCTAAATCTAATTATGACTTATGTCCTTATAAGAAAAAGAGAGGACACACAAACACACAGGAGAAATTGTAATGTGACAATAGAGGGAGAGATGGGAGTGGAGCAGTTTCAAATCAATAAATACCAAATATTTCCAGCCATCACCAGAAACTACATGGAGACAGTGAAGGAGCCTGCTTTACATCTTTCAAAGAAAGACCCTTTCAGACTTATATTCTCCAGAACTGTAAGGGAACAAATATCTGCTACTTTAAACCACCAAGTATGTGGTAATTATTTATAGGAGCCCCAGAAAATTAACACACATCTGTCCTTTGTATCTTCTTGTCATATTCTGGGGCTAGGGAAAATAATCTATATTGGCCTCCCAAATTTCTTAGAGGTAAGATAGCACCAATTCCTAATTGCTATTTATCTATGGAGAATCATGTTCCTAGATATTGGGATCTTCTAGTTTTTTCCACATATAATGAAATAGATGATCCTATTACCTGAATTTACAAAAAAAATTAAAACCCTAAAGTCATATTCTTCAGCTGCTACTGTCTTTGGAATTGATAAGCCTTCAATACTGTATAAACTTGCATCCCTTCTCTCTAAGCTAAGAATTGTAAAATGCAAGGTTTGTATCCAGTTAAAGAAATTTGGAGCATTAATCATTTTTAAGATTTCTGATTTGTTGAAATAGAAAATAAATGGAACACCCTTCCGGAAGGTATGGATTAAGAGCAAAGTGGAAAAAAGAAATCTCAACCCAAGACATAAGTATGAGGTAAAATTGCAGCAAATACGCCTCAATTTTTGGAAAGTTTTAGCCTTTGGACTTGTGTGACAGTTGATATACATATGTGTGTGGGTGTGTGTAATGAGGTTAATGATTAAGATGTATGATATGCGGAGAAATTGTCAATGTTAACATGGATTATAAATACTGGTAAACAAGCAAATTCAGAAAAAAATAAAATTGTGATTTTTTAAAAAAGTAATTATAATCATTTATTGGAAGTGCTTACTGCTTATATCTAATTGTTATGCAGTTCAACAATAATTGTGCATATCAATAAATATATGCCTCAGGATTAACTTTGTGATACTTGGTAGTTGGTTATGGCACTAATTTCATACAATTCTGTTCAAAACCTCATAGTTTATCTCTTCACAACTTAGGAAACAAGAAACGGGGAAAAAAACAGAGGACAGAAGATATGGTTTTTGGAGACTTCCTGAGTACTGATTGAGGAGACTTGGGAGATTCATATTTTCAGCAGAGAAAGGTAAAACTCTGGAGGTGCCAATTTCATCAGAGCCCAAGGGCTATGCTTTGCAGATAGTTTTCAGACCTCGGATTGGTAAACCCACTTAGTAATTACCAAAATGATAGTAATTCAATGGAGTGGTGAGACACTAAAGAAAAAATATTTCAATTGCCTTACTCTCTCTGCTGAGCCTTCACTTCCAGCCCTCCTCCACCACTGATTGTAGGGCTAGTCCTATTAATATCCAGTACTCTCCTCATAGGTCAATTTCAAGACTGAAATTAATTAACTAGATTGGTTGATTTTGAGGGAAAAAAAATGTTGATTCTAAGAAATGCCAAGTAACTTGTCAAAAAGAAGGGCAGCTACAGATCTTTCTTGTTTGCATTATTTGGTGTCGGTGATGACAAGCAATATCCTGAGTTTTCTTAGATGGTTCCATATGATAACTTCAAAAATTCTACATTGCCCAAGTAGTAGTTCATAGAAAATTCAAGGGCAAACTTTTTACTCATAAACACGCATTTAGCCAATTATGATAGACACTTGACTGTCTTCTTTTCAGAAAACTATAACACAATCATATTTCACTTGATTAAATAGATAAGGTTAGGCTTCCATTATGCAGAATGCCCAACCCCTCATATCGTATCCATTTTGAATTAGAGTGATTTGTACAAGAATAATTACAGATTTTTGAAAATATCATTTTCATTTTTTGAAGCAAATTATTGTGTTTCAATTAACTTTTATAATTCCTATGTTCACTTGAAATGTTATTTCAAGGTACCAACTACATGCTAATGATATTTATTCTGCCCTTAGTAAACAAAGATTGGTAATGCCAGCCATAATGTGTTAAAAAGGTGATAATGTAGGTAATTATTTTATTTTTATTTTAGAGTTGTGGCGTACAAGTGAGAATTTACAACATAAGTACACTGCATGCAGGTGAAGTTTGGGCTTCTAGCTGGCCCTGTCTCCCCTTGGTAGTTGACCAGGTACCCATTGTGTTGCCACATGGTCCCTTCTTTCTCTGTCCCTTTCTCCACTAGCAGTGCCCAACATCTGCCGATTCCACCCTTGTGCTAGTGTGACTAGTGTTTGGGACCCACTTATGAGTAAGAGCATGTGGCATTCAGTTCTTTATTTCTATGATAGTTCACTTAGTATAATGGTCTCCAACTGCATCCAAATTCCTGCCATTATTTTGTTCTTCATAGCTACATAATATTTCATCGTGTACATGTACCATATTTTCTTTATCCAGTCCAATTTTGATGGGCATCTGGGTTGGTTCTATGTTTTTGTTATTGTGAATATTGTGGCAATAAAAAGGCATGTGCCGGTGTCTTTTTGGTAGAGCAATTTGTGTTCCTTTGGGTATATTCCTAGGAGAGAGATTGTTAGGTCATATGAAAGATCAATTTTTAGTTCTTTGAGAAATCATCACACTGCTTTCTATAGAGGTGGAACTAGCTTACATTTCTAACAGTGTAGAAGCACCCGCTTTTCTCCGCAGTTGCGCCAGAATCTGTAGTTTTTTTACTTTTTTATTTATTAATAATAACCATCCATACCAGAGTTAGGTGGTGTCTCATTGTAGTTTTTATTTGCATTTCTCTAATGATTAATGAGACTGAACATTTTTCATGTGTTTATTGGCTGCTTGTATGTCATCCTTTAAGTGTCTGTTCATGTCCTTTGCCCACTTTTTAATGGGGCTGCTTGTTTGTTTGTTTGTTTGTTTTTCCTTTTCACTTCATTTGAATTCCTTGTAGATCCTGGATGTTAGGCCTTTGTCAGATGCATGACTTGCAAATATTTTTTCCATTCCGTGTGTGGTCTCTTTACTCTCTTAATGGTTTCTTTTGCTGCAAAAAGCCTTCTTGATTTAATAAGGTCCCACCTATATTAGCTTTTGTTGCGCTTGCTTTTGAAGACTTGGTCACGAATTAATTTCCTACTCTACTGTCTAAAAGAGTGTTCCCTACATTTTCTTCTAAGATTCTTATAGTTTTGCATTTAAGTCCTTGATGGTTTTTAGTTGATTTTTGTATAAGGTGATAGGTAGCGGTCCAGTTTCATTCTTTAGCATGTGGCTAACCAGTTTTCCCAGCACCATTTGCTAAATGTGATTTCCTTTTCCCAGTGTTTGTAATTTATGGATTTGTCAAAGATAAGTTGGTTGAAGGCCTGTGTTTTTAAGTCTGGAATATCCTTCCTATTCTATTGGTTTATGTGTCTATCTCTGTACAGTAACCAATGCCATGTCATCTTAGCTATTATAGTCTGTGATATAGTTTAGTGTCTAGAGGTGTGATGCCTTTAACTTTGTTCCTTTTGCTGAGGATTGCTTTGACTATTTGTGCTTTTTTTTTCTTCCATATACATTTCTGTATTGTCTTCTCTTGGTCTGTGAAAAATGATGTTGGCAATTCAATGGGTATTGCATTGAATCTGTAGGTTGCTTTGGGTAGAATAGACATCCTGACAATATTGATTCTTCCAATCCATGAGCATGGAATATTTTTCCTTTGTTTATATCATCCTTGATTTCATTGAGCAGCATTTTGTAGTTCTCACTGTAAGGTCATTCAGTTCTCTGGTTAGGCGGATGCCAAGGTATTTCACTTTTGGGGGCTATTGTGAATGGTATTGTGTTTTTATTTCGTTCTCAGCCTGTTTGTTGTTGGTGTATAGAAATGAAATTCTTTTGTGCATTGATTTTGTAACTTGAGATTTTGGTACCAAAGTTGTTTATCAGTGTGAGGAGGTTTTTGACAGACTCTGTAGGGTTCTCTAGGTATAGAATCATATCATTCACAAAGAGAAATAACTTAACTTTCTATTTTCCTATTTGGATACCCTTGATTTCCTTCCCTTGACTGATGGCTCTGGCTACAACTTGCAATCCTATGCTGAATAAGAGGGTTAAGAGTGGAAATCCTTGTCTTGTTACAGTTCTTTGAGGGAATGCTTCTAGTTTCTGCCCATTAAGAAAAATGTTGGTTGCAGGTTTATCGTAATGGCACTTATTGTTTTGAGAAATCTTCCTTCTATGCCTAGGTGGTCGAGATTTTTCATCATTGTTCTACATCTCTTGATGCCTTTGAGATAATTTTGTGGTTCTTGGTTTTACACCTATTAATGTGCTTAATTCCATTTATGGTCATGTGACTATTGAACCAGCACTGCATCCAAGGAATGAAGCCCACCTGGTTGCAGTAGAGGCTGCTTGAGATGTATAATGCTGGATCTGATTTGCCACAATCTTGAGAATTTTTTGTTGAGAATTTTTGTGTGTATGTTCATCAGAAGACTGGCCTATAATTTTCTTTTCTTATCTTTGCCAGTTTTGGGTATCAGAAAGAGATTCAATTCATAAAATAAGACAGGGAGAATTTTTTCTTTCTTGAATGCTTGGGATGTTTTCAATGAGATTAAGATTATCTGCTCTTCCTCATATTTCTTGTAGAATTCAGCTAAGAAGTTCCTCATATTTCTTGTAGAATTCAACTAAGAAGCCATCTGGTTCAGGGCTTTTTTTTTTTTTTTTTTTTTTTGGTAAGGAAGTTTCCTATAACTGAATTGATTTTCTGGATTTTTATTGTCAGTTTAGGGTTTCAATTTCTTCTTGTTTCTACCTGGGGAGGTTGGGTGATGCTAGAAAATCCTCTGCTTTCTTTAGATTTTCCAGTTTATTTGTGAACAGATGTTTATACTAATCTCTGATAATCTTTTTAATTTCTCTGGTGTCAGTTGTGACATCTCCTTTTTTCATTTCTAATTATGTTTATCTGGACTTTCTATTTTTTTAGTCAGTCTAGCTAGGGGTCTGTCTATCTTATTTATCCTTTCAAAGAATCAGTATTTTGTTTTGTCGATCCTTTCTTTTTTTTTTTTGAGTTGGAATCTCACTCCATTGCCCAGACTGGAGTGCAGTGGCTGCTCCTGGCCACCGCAGCCTCGACCCACTGGGCTCCAACCCCAGCCTTCCCAGTAGCCAGAATTACAGGTGCGCGCTACCACGCCGGGCTGATTTTTGATTCATTGTAGAGATGAGTCTCGCCAAGTTGCCCAGGTGGGTCTTGAACCCGCGGGCTCAGGCAATCCACTCACCTCAGCCTCCCAAAGGCACGGGATTACAGGCTGAGCCACCGAGCCTGGCTTGTTGATCCTTTCTATAACATTTTTGTCTTCTGTATCTTGCAATTATGACTTTATCTTAGTAATCTCGCTTTTTCAACTGAAAGTAAGATTTAATTGTTCTTGCCTTTCCAGCCCTCTTAGGTGTGATGTTAAACTGTTTACTTGTGATATCTTTATTTTATTAATATGAGTGTGCAATTCTATGATGTTCCCTTTCATCACTACTTTCATGGTACCCCAGAGATTTTGATAAGATGTGTCTGTTTTCATTAGTTTTCAGGAATCTTTTTATGTCTATCTTTATTTCTGTATTTACCCAAAATCATTCAGCAGCATGTTGTTTCATGTCCGTGTCACTGTATTTTGGGGAGATTTTCTTGTCTTTTCTTTGTTTTGTTTTTTTTGAGTTGGAGTTTCACTCTGTCACCCAGACTGGAGTGCAGTGGCCACTCCTGGCCACTGCAGCCTCGACCTGCTGGGCTTTAGCAATCCTTCCACCTCAGCCTTCCAAGTATCTGGAACTACAGGTGTGCGCTACCGCACCTGGATAATTTTTTGATTTATTGTAGAGATGAGGTCTCACCAAGTTACCCAGGTGGATCTCAAACCTGCAGACACAGGCAATCCACTCACCTCGACCTCCCAAAGCACGGAATTACAGGCTGAGCCACCAAGCCCGGCCTTGGGGAGATTTTCTTATTAGAAATATTCATTTTAATTCCACTGTGATATGAGAAGATGGTTGGTATTATTTCAACATTTTGACATTTGATTGTGCTGGATTTATGCTTGAGAGTGCAATCAATCTTTGAGTATGTTCCATTTGCAGATGAGTAGAATGTATACTCTGTAGTCGTTGGGAGGAATGTTCTGTAAATATCTATTATATCCATTTGGTCAAGTGTCAAGTTTCTCGATCTCCTCATTGGTTTTTTGCCTTGATGATCTGTCTAGGAGTGTTAGCAGAGTACTGAAGTCTCTGACTATGATTGTGTGAGTGTCTAGGTCCTCTCTTAGCTGATATAAGAATTGTTTTATAAACCAGGTGTTCCTGTGTTGAGTGCATATATATTTAAGAAGGATATTTCTTGCTTGTGGATTGAGCCTTTTACCATTACATAGTGTCTTTCCATGTCCTTTTAAACTTTGGTTTGATGTCTGTTTTGTCTGATATAAGAATAGTTACCCCTGCTCTTTTTTGTTTTCCATTTGCATGGGAGGTCATTTTCCAGCTTTTTATCTTGACCTTTTGGGTGTCCTTTGCAGGGAGATGGGTTCCTTGGAGGCAGCAGAATGTCAGATCATGTTTCTTTATCCAGTTTGCTACTCTATGCTTTTTTATTGGCATATTAAGTCCAATCACATTTTAGTTAATTATTTATATGACAGAGTTTATCTCTGTCATAAGGCTTTTAAGGGATTGTTTTGCTTCATATACTATATATACACACACATACATACATACATATACATAAATTTTGGTATGATCTGTATGGTTTTTTAACTCTGTGCTTGCCTGTGCTTTGTGATGGGTATAACCATTATTTTGTTTCTGTGCTCAAAACTTTCTTAAGCATTTCCTGGAGGGCTGGTCTGGAGGTAGCATATTCTCTTAGGGATTGGATATCTAGGAAGGATTTTAATTTTCCATCACTGGTGATGTCTACCTTGGAAAGGTAGGAAATTCATGGCTGGAATTGCCTATCTTTGAAAATGTTAAAGGTGGGATTCCTGTCCTTTCTGGCTTATAAGGTTTCTGATGAGAAGTCTGTTGTGATTCTGATGGACCTTCCCCAGTAGGTGGTCTGACCCATTTCTCTAGCTGCCCTTAAGATTATTTTCTTTCATACTTACATTGTGGAAGTGGATTACTTTACTAAGTGTTTTGGAGATGGTCTTCTCATGTAATACCTTGCAGGGATTCTCTGAATCTCTTGTGCTTGGATGGTCACCTCACTAGAAATGTACAAGAAATTGTCTATGACCTCATGGAAGGCTTGTTCCAGGGTATTCTCAGTTTCCCCTTCTGTTTCAGAGATTCCAATCAACCATATATTTGGCTTCTTTATGTACTTCTATACTTCTTGTAGGCTTTGCTCATTCTTTTTTAGCATTTTCTTCTTATTTCTGTCAGACTGGATTTGTTCAGTGTTTTTGTCTTCAGGTGCTGAGATTTTTTTTTCTCTATCTGATTGATTTTGCTTCCTAGGCCTCTTATTGTGCTTTGAAATTCCAGGAGGGAATTCCTCATATCCAGGATTTCAGAATGGACCTTTCTCCTATTGGATAACTCAGCTTTTACTTCCAGTATGGCTTGGTTGATCTTTGCTTCTAATTTCTCATGGTCTTCCTTAGCAATTTTAGCCATCCAATATTTAAATTCTGTGACTGTCATCAGGGACTTGTTTTTTTTTTTTTTAATCAATTTTTAAATGATATTGTGGGGTACAATTAAGGGTTAGGTATCCAAATATGCTCCGTTCAGGCACCCTTGCTGATAAGAGGTGTCTCCCCATATTTAGACAGATATTTACTACCGTTAATCCCATCTCCCTTCCCCTCCAACCTCCATAGTTTCCCACCACTGTTGGTCATCTTCTTATAGTATAACGTTGGATATTCAAGGTCCACTATATGAGTGAGAACATGTGATGCTCAGATCTTTCTTTCTGTGAGAGATCACTCAGTATTATAGAATAGTTCCATCCAGGTTGCTGCGAAATTCATGATTTTGTTCTTTTTTATGGCTGCATAGTATTCCATCCTGTATATGCACCACATTTTTTAATCCAGTCCTCTTTTGATGGACAGCATGGTTGCTTCCAGGTTCTTGCTATTGTGAACAATGCTGCAATAAACATAAATGTGCAGGTATCTTTTCTTTGGAGTGATTTGAGTTCTTCAGGGTACATTCCCAGTAGGGGGATTGCGGGGTCATATGGGAGGTCAATAGTTAGAGCTTTTAGGAATCGCCACACTGTTTTCCACAGAGGTTGCTCTAGTTTGCACTCCCACCAACAGTGTAGAAGTATTCCCTTTTTGCCACACCCTCTCCAGCAACTGTTATTTTTTGAGTTATTGATAATTGCTATTCTGACTGGAGTTAGGTGGTATCTCAGTGTGGTTTTGATTTGCATCTCCCTGATGATTAGTGAGGTTGAACATTTTTTCATGTGTCTGTTGGCTGCTCAGATGTCTTCCTTTGTGAAGTGTCTGTTCATATCTTTTGTGCATTTTATAATGGGGTTGTTTGTTTTTTTTCTTTTCAGCACGTTTGAGTTCCTTGTAGATCCAAGATGTTAAGCCTTTGTCAGACCTGGAGTTGGCAAATACTTTTCCCCAGTCTGTAGGCTGTCTCCTTGCTCTCTTGATGGTTTCTTTGGCTTTGCAGAGGCTTGCCAGTTTAATGCAGTCCCACTTGTCTATTTTATCTCTTATGGACTGTGGGTTTCGAGTTTTGTTCAGGAATTGGATGCCAGTTCCGATTTCCATGAGGGTATGTCCTTCATTTTCTAAGATTCTTATGGTTTGAGGTTTTACATTTAGGTCTCTGATCCATTTAGAGTTAATTTTTGTGTATGGGGATAGATAGGGGTCCTGTTTCAATCTTCTGCATGTGGTCAGCCAGTTTTCCCAGCACCATTTACTGAATAGGTTCTCCTCTCCCCAGTGGTAGGTGTTGGGGTCTTTCTCGAAGATGAGTTGGTTGAGAAATTGAGGTTTTGCTTCTGGAATCTCAATTCTATTCCATTAGTCTATATGCCTGTTCCTGTACCAGTACCAAGCTGTTTTGATTATTGTAGCTTTATAGTAAAGTTTGAAGTCTGGTAATGTGATACCACCTGCTTTGTTTTTTTTTTTGTTTTTTTTTTGCTGAGGATTGTTCTGGCTATTCTTGGTCGTTTGTGCTTCCATATGAATTCCTGTGTTGTCTTTTCTAGGTCTGAGAAGAATGTTACTGGTATTTTGATGGGTATTGCATTAAATCTGCAGATTGCCTTAGGTAACATGGACATCTTCACAATGTTGATTCTTCTAATCCATGAGCATGGGATATGTTTCCACTTGTTTGTGTCATCTGTGATTTCTTTGAACAGTGTTTTGTAGTTTTCATTGTAAAGGTCTTTCACGTTTCTGGTTAGGAAAATGCCAAGATATTTCATTTTTTTGTGTGTGGCTATTATGAATGGAATTGTGGTTTTTATTTGATTTTCTGTTTGTTTATTATTGGTGTAAAGAAATGCGATTGTCTTTTGCACATTTATTTTATATCCTGAGACTTTGCCAAAGTCCTTTATCAGTGTAAGGAGGTTATTGACAGAGTCTCTTGGGTTTTCAAGGTACACAATCATGTCATCTGCAAAGAGAGATAGCTTGACTTCCTCTTTTCCTATTTGAATATCCCTGATTGCCTTCTCTTCTCTGATTCCTCTAGCCAGGACTTCCAATACTGTATTGAACAGGAGGGGTGAGAGTGGGCATCTTTATCTTGTTCCAGTTTTCAGGGGAAATGGTTCCAGTTTTTGTCCATTTAGGAGTATGCTGGCTGTGGGTTTCTCATAGATGGCTTTTACTATTTTGAGGTATGTTCCCCATATGCCTAGATGTTCGAGGGTTTTTATCAAGAAGGGGTGCTGGATTTTATCAAAACCTTTTTGGGCATCTAATGATATAATCATATGGTTTTTGTTTTGACATCTGTTGATGTATTTAATTACATTTATGGTTTTATGAATGTGGAACCAGCCTTGTATCCCAGGGATGAAGCCCACTTGGACATGATGGATGATTTTTGAGATGTGTTGTTGAATCCAGTTTGCTAGGATCTTGTTGAGAATTTTAGTGTCTATGTTCATCAAAGATATTGGCCTTTAGTTCTCTTTCTTTGTTGGGTCTTTACCTGGCTTCGGTAGCAATGTGATGTTGGCATCGTAAAATGATTTGGGGAGAGTTCCATCTTTCTCAATCGCCTGGAATACCTTCAGTAGGATTGGTATAAGCTCCTCCTTAAATATCTTGTAAAATTCTGCTGGAAAGCCATCTAGTCCGGGGCTTTTTATTTGTAGGTGTTTTTTTAAATCATTTATTTGTAATTTTTTTTCTTTCTTTTATAATCAATATTTTTTATTATGATATTGTGGTGTCAAGTTAAGGGTGAGGTATACAAATATGCTTCGTTCAGGCACCCTTGTTGATAAGAGGTGTCTCCCCATCCCCAGACATATATTTACTACCGTTAATCCCATCTCCCTTCCCCTTCCCCTCATAGTTTCCCATCACTGTCAGTCATTTTCTTATAGTAATATGTTGGATGTTCAAGGTCCACTATATGAGTGAGAACATGTGATACTCAGATCTTTGTTTCTGTGAGAGATCACTCAGTATTATAGACTCTAATTCAATCCAGGTGGCTGCAAAATTATTACGTGGTCAATTTCCTTGATTATTATTGGTCTATTTAGGGTCTCAATTTCTTCTAGTTTCAACCTAGGCGGGTTGTGTGATGACAGAAAGTCCTTCATTTCCGAAAGGTTTTCAAGTTTGTTTCCATACAAGTGTACTCTCTAATGATCTTTTGTATTTCTTCAGGATCAGATGTGACTTCATCTTTTGTGTTTCTGATTGTGTTTATTTGGGCTTTTTCTCTCTCTTTCTTGGTCAGTCTAGCTAGGGAACCATCGATCTTGTTTATCCTTTTGACAAACCAACTTTTTGTTTCATTGATTTTTTGTATAATCTTTTTGTCTTCTATGTCCCAGATTTGGGCTTTTATTTTGGTGATCTGGATTCTTCTGCTGAAATTAGGGTTTTTGTGATCTTGCTTTTCCAGCTTCCTTAGCTGGCTTCTTAGGCTGCTAATTTGTGATCCTTCCATTTTCTTCATGTGCGTTTGTAGGGATATAAATTCCCCTCTTACTACAGCTTTCATGGCATCCCTGAGATTTTGGTAAGATGTTTTTGTATTTTCATTTGTTTCCAGGTATCTTTTAATCTCTGTTTTGATTTCATCATTGACCCAGGAGTTGTTTAGCATCATGCTGTTTAGTGTCCATGTCTTTGTGGGTTTGGGGGGACGTTGTTAGTGTTAATGCTTATTTTTATTCCACTGTGGTCTGAGCAGGTGCATGATAAAATTTCAGTCCTTTTAAATTTGCTTATGGTTGACTTATGGTCAAGGTTGTGGTCGATCTTAGAGTACGTTCCATGTGGTGATGAGTAGAATGTGTATTCTGTGGTCTTTGGATTGAGGGTTCTGTAGGTATCAATTAAGTCCATTTGATCAAGAGTCACACTGAAGTTTCTGATCTCATTGCTGATTTTTTGTCCTGATGATCTGTCTAGGGTTGTGAGTGGGATATTAAAGTCCCCAGCTATGATGGTATCAGAATCAATATCTTTTTTTAGTTTACCTAGGAGCTGCTTTATGAAAGTTGGTGCTCCTATGGTCAGTGCATATATGTTTAGGATGGATATTTCTTGTTGATGGATTGAAACCTTTATCATTATGTAGTGGTTTTCTGTTTCTTTTTTAATTTTTGATAGCTTAAAGTGTATTTTGTCTGAGATTAAGTTTGCAACTCCTCCTTTATTTTGTGTTTCATTCGCCTGAAAATTTATTTCCCATTCTCTTACTTTGAGTCTGTGAGTGTCCTTTCTAGTGAGGTGAGTCTCTTGAAGGCAATAGATTGTTGCCTCGTGATATTTTATTCATCTTGTCATTTGATACCTTTTCAGTGGTGCATTTAGTCTGTTCACATTCAAACTAATTATTGAGATGTGAGAATTGATCCCTATCACAATGTTCTTACAGAGTTGTTGTTATTCCTGTTTGTGTGTTTTCTTTCTTTTGGTTTTAGAGTTGGATCGTGTGTGTTTTTAATCTTTTGCCTGTACTCTTGTGAAGAACATTGTTGTTCTTTTTTCCTTTTCTTCTGTGTTCAAAACTTTCTTAAGTGTTTCTTGTAGTGGTGGTCTGGTGGCAGCACAGGTTCTTAGTGATTGGATATCTGGGAAGGATTTCAATTCTCCCTCACTGATGAAGCTTAGCTTGGCTGGGTAGGTTATTCTTGGTTGAAATTATTTATCTTTTAGAACTTTGAAGATAGGGCTCCAAGCTCTCCTAGCCTGGAGGGTTTGTGTAGATAAATCTGCTGCTATTCGAATTGGTCTTCCCTGGTAGCTAGTCTGACCTTTTTCTCTTGCAGCCTTTAGGATTTTTTCTTTTATACCTACTTTGTTTAGGCGAATTATTATATGTCTGGGAGTTGGTCTTCTCATTTGTTGTCTTGTAGGGGTTCTCTGAATTTCTTGTGTGTGAATTTTTTTCATCCTTGATGAGATGAGGGAAGTTTTCTTGAATGATTTTATGAAATGTTTGTTCCAGTGTGGCCTCTGTTTCTCTCTCTGCCTCAGGAAGGCCAATTACTCTTAGGTTCGGTCTCTTGAAGTGGTCATTCATCTCTTGAAGGTATTGTTCTGTCTTTTTGAGCTTCTTTTCTATGCTTTTGACCGTTTGGATTAGTTCTGTGTTTTGGTCTTCAAGCTCTGAGATTCTTTCTTCTGCTTGGGTAATTCTGCTTTCCATGCTTATTAGTTTGTTATTTATTTCCATCACCGTATTCTTTACTGCTGTTATTTCTGACATCAGCTCCTTCCTGTTTTCCTCTTTTCTCTCCTCAATTTCTTAAATTCTCTCTATTAATATCTTGATGTCTGGGTTTGTTGCATGTGACCAGTCATTCTGGGGGCTCTTCATTGTTTGTGTTCTGGAATCTGTTTTCTCAGTGTCTGATCTCCTGGGGGTCTGTGTGAGACCTATATTCTTCTTTTGGTTTTTCTTCATTTGTGCAGTTTTCCCCCTCCCTACTTTTTCCTTCCCTCCACATCACCGTCTTCTTTAATTCTGTTATTCAGGGGTGGAGGGGTTGTTTTTACTTCTGTTTGTTCAATCTCCTATTCTTCTTTATGTATGTCCTCTTACTTTGTTCAATTCTGGAGTTGCACTGTAGGTTGTGGGTGATCCTTTTTGCAGTTTTGAGATTTACTTAAGGGAGGAGCTGTGATTCAGAATCTATCTGCAGGTCCTGGTATCCACCGACAGGTGTATGAATAATCTGAAACCCACTTCCCGCTGCCTTGGAATCTGTCCATGCAGTGGGTTTGTAGGTTTACTCCCTGAAATAAAGTGCAGTTAACAGAGGGAAGAGAATGGAGCAGGCAGTGGGGGACAAGAGGGGGGTGGAGAGAGAGAGGAGTAAGGGTGAAAACAGATGAGCATACCAATAAATGGAGAGAGAGACAAAAATTGAAACATAAAAACAATAGACCATGGCTACAAACTAACCAACTCCCATACAAAAAAACCTAAAACATACAATGTTGCCAACATATAAGCTTACCAACATCCTTATTGGTGTGGTATTCCTCTATACAAAGATATGGTTTACAGAGAGAAGAAAATAAAAGAAGGGAAAAGAAGGAGAAAAGAAGGGGTGAGATCAAAACAGACGAAATAGAATCAAGTCAGTAGACTAACAGAACGAATCAAGCGCACTCTGAGACTTTTCATTTAAGTTGAATGTCCTTTCAGCTCTGATTTCTAGCCGTCTTGTCAAGCTGGTATGTTTGTTCACAGTTAGGATCAGTTGCTCCTGGCCTGCTGTGCAGGGCAGTTCAGATCAACACTCAGTTCACCCCTGCCCCGTTCACTACTCAGATCTGACCTGTGTCTGTCAGGCTTCCATGTTTCCCCTTTTGGTGTTGTTATCTTGAATCACCAGCAGGTGGTGTTAGCCCTTGCTCCAGATTGTCTTTATCACAGCTGCCCGCCCACCCCTAAGGGGAGGGAGATGTTGCCTGGAGGCACACAGGAGGAGACCCACAGCCTGTCAGGACATCCGGTGATCATAGACCTCAGCAGATCTTGCTCGCAGGGGCTTCAAAGTCTGAAGTCGTTGATCGCCTCAGGCACGGGCTGTGCGATGTGTAATGACTGCCTTGGTGGTGGCGACTGTGGCTCACCTCAGGCACTGACGGTCTGATGTGGAATGGCTGTTTCGGTGGTGGTGGCAGTAGCGGCGGCGGCAGCTGGCCTCAGGCACAGGTCAGCAATGTGTAATGGCTGCCTCGGAGGCAGTGACGTCAGTGGCAGCAGCGGCAGTAGCGGCAGCGGCTCGCCTCAGGCTCTGGTGGTGCAATGTGGAATGGCTGCTGGCTGCGGTAGATGCAGCAGCAGCGGCAGCAGTGGCAGCCACAATAGCTGCCCGGACCACGGTGATGCCTCTGCAAGGTCTACGGCTGAGCTCCGAGTGAAGAGCAGGCTGCCGACAATGGAATCTGCAGCCTCCGAGGAGAGAACCAGAGTCTCTTTGTGATCTCCTCGGTGGAGAGTCTCACAGACTGAGCTGCCCTGTTGCCATCTTGCTGGAAGTTCCCCAGGTTGTTCTTGATGGATTCCATTGTTTCGGGACTGATAGTTGCTTTTTTAACTTATGTCTCTTTGAGGCTTTGAGAAGTACCAGTGTTTGTTCACTGATTCTTCCTCATCTGTGAGGAGCAACTCTTCTCTTTTTATTGTTATCCTTTTGTTTTGTTGTTTTGTAGCTAGATAAGATCTTGTTGTTTTAGGGTCTTTTCTGTTCAAAACAGTTCACTCACAGAGAGAGAGAGAGAGAGAGAGAGAGAGATTTATTTCTGTTCTGCAACTCTTATTGGGCAGTGTCTTGCACTCAAAGTGGCTTTCTATTGCTGAGTTTTCCTCATGGTCAGACTCACCACACTGCTTTCCCACACTTGTTGTCGAGCTCAATGTGGAGATCAGGTGGGGGATAAGTTCCCTGGCAGCTGTTCACCATTTGCAGCCAAGAATTGTTCCCTACAGGAAACAATGCCTTCAGGTGCCTTTCATGTCTCCCCTCTCTTGTCTAAGTCTGCACTCAGCACTTGAAAAACCGTGGGTTCACTGTCCTGAAGGGACCCACCCTTTAGGCACATGAGGATGGCAGGAAAACATTTCTGGATGGGGAGATTGGCTGCCAGATGGTAGTGGTGGGCACTGAGTGAGTGTGACCTGGAGGTAATCTTTTTTGGTTTGGGAGCCAGGCCCTGCTGGTGGGGAGCACACACATGGGGACTGACTGGCATGGGCATTTAGATAGCAGGTGTGTTCCCAGCTCCACATGGGCTCTGGTCACAGGCTACTGTGTCCTAACCAAATTTCCTCCTGCATGGAACCAGTGACCCATACATGGCTGGGAGGAGGGGAACCAGCCCAGACCATGTCAAGAGCACTCACCCCCTCTCACACACAAGGCAGAGCTGCAGGTACTATGCAAGTCTGGTGCCCAGTGGGGATGGAGCATCCCACTTCCAACATCAGTCATCCAGATTTCTCCTTGTTTCCAGTGCATTCAAAGAGACCTCTGTGGGAAGCAAGGTGCTTTCAACACCAAAAACTGTTCAAGCATTCTGAGTTTACCAGCGGCTGGATCTATCCTTTCTGTTCCACTTGGTGAGAAAGGTGCATGTTGACTACTCCCCAGTGGCCATCTTGTATCTTCCCATTTCCCAGTTTCTAAGGTGGCCTGGTATCCTCCCTGCAGATCTTTCAGTATCTGCAGGTCACAGGGAGACAGATGATGTGGTAGAGACACCTGTGTTTTCTGGGAGTATGAAATAAAACAGTGGAGGCAGACTGAGTTTGGTGCATGGGCACAAGAAACAAAATGCAGATAACTTTTTACATTATCAAGGTGATGTTGTGAAGCTATTTATTTAAGAAAACAAATATTTTAAAAGCAATAGGACTGAGCTAAAATTTTTGATGATGGTGATTTCGAAAAGAACATTCTTGGACTCCATTCTTTGGGAATCCACTCATACATTGACAGTATTAGTAAAACCTCAGTTTTCTGGATATTATTTAATTTTATAAAATATTTATATTTAATTTTACAAAATTAAATCATATAATAAGCAATAACCATTTTTTTTTTTTTTTGCGTTGGAGTCTCACTCTGTTGCCCAGACTGGATGGAGTGCAGTGGCCGCTCCTGGCCACTGCAGCCTCAACCTGCTGGGCTCTGGCAATCCTTCTACTTCAGCCTTCCAAGTATCTGGAACTACAGGCATGCGCTACCATGACCGGCTAATTTTTGATTTATTGTAGAGATGAGGTCTCGCCAAGTTGCCTGGGTGGGTCTTGAACCCGCGGGCTCAGGCAATTCACTCATCTCAGCCTCCCAAGTCATGGGATTACAGGCTGAGCCACCAAGCCCAGCAATAACCAAATTTAATAGTGATAAGTTCCCATCTGCAGTATTTCAAATGAATATTAAACTATTTCTGTGGTTGTCTCTCTATTTTTTTTTTCAGAAGTATTCCAAAGAGTTCATACATCTGTGTAATGTCTGCCAAAAGAAGAGAGAATAAAAAGCTTCTATTTGCCAAGAGCATTCTAAAAATTTTCTTGTAACTGTAAAAGCAACAATCATCAGTTCATTTGAAAGCCGTACTGTGAGATCTCTTGACAACACTACTATACTCTTATGGTCCATGTTCTCCAAAGAGTATAGCTTAAAATTTTTCCTGAATTGCTTCCTACACCTGCCACATGCTATTTTTTCAAATGAGAAATGTGCTAAAATCACAGGACTTGCTTACTGGATCAGCTCACATCTTCCAAAGAAATTGCCCAAGTCCTCTGGTTAATGGGAGCTGCTAATTACCTGCAAAGATCTTGGATGTGTGCTCATTACTGAAATTAATTTACCACACAATAAAGATTGACCATTCATTATAAGGAAGCTGAAGAGGTTTGTTTTAAATCATTCTTACTGGGATGTTTGATTCAGTGGTGAAGCTACAACTCTAGCAACGTGAATGGAAAGGAAAGGGAATAAATAAACACCAAAAAAGAGCAAATTCCAAGAAAGGCTGACCGTTGGGAGACCAGCATTAGTAGGAAAAGGCAACTTATCACTGATGCAACTTTATGAATGTATTGTGGCACTTGCTCCCTTTCACCATTGATGAAACAAATATGTGGCCTGAGGTTTAGTATACAATGGGAATATCATAACTAATTCTGGACTTGCCTTGATTACTTCTTACTATATTGAGCTAGTTCTTTTAAGAAGCATGGAGAGTTGCTATTGTTAATTGCATATTAATTAGGCAATTATAATTTGTTTCACAGGTATTGAATTTTGTAATTTAATGTTATTTGTCATGAAAATCCGAGGTGAACTGGCTAAATTTAGGGGAGTGTAAAAGAAATAAGAATACTTTTGTCTATGATATATTCTGAATTCCAAGTGTTAGCTGCCTTATCACTTGATAAAGTTATGATATGGCCAGTGAACTTAGATGCATGACATTAAAATCAAGAGTAATATACCATCAAACTACATAGAAAAATAAAATGACTAGTCTTTATTATAAATACATGTTTTCTTGGAAGAAGTTGGAAATATTACAAGTCTTAATGTGGTTATCTCCAACATACAGCTCAAATGTCAACTCCTCTGTGAACAAAGCTTTTCTTGCACTCTTCCTCCCAAATGGATAAATAATTATAGGTTTTATTTGTACCTTGTTCATACATTTTTGCTTAGACTGGGCACACTGTAATCCAAATGCCCCTTAATCTCTCCATCTTTTCTATTAGGTTCTATTTTACTCAACATTATATCCAGCACAACACCTGGCGCATAGTAGAAACTCAATATATACTTGATGAAATTAACCTAGAAATTGCTGGATCATATGGTGGTACTATGTTTACAGTTTTGAGTCTCCACCAAACTGTCTTCCACAGAAGTTGCATCATTTTACATTCCCACCAACAATCCACAAAGGTACTACTTTCCCTGCATCTTTGCCAACAACTTTTATTTCTGTTTTTTAGATAACAGCCACCCTAATGGTTATAAAGTGATATCTTATTGTGGTTTTGATTTGTATTTCCCTAATGATTAGCGATAATGAATATCTTTCCATGGGCTTCTTGGCCATTTGTTTGAAGAAATGTCTATTCAAATCCTTTGTCTACATTTTAATTGGATTGATTGTTTTAGTTGTTGTCATTGAGTTGTAGAAGTTCTTAACGTATTATGGATATTAATTTCCATAATATTGCAAATATATATTTTTCATTCTGTAGGTTGCCTTTTTATTCTGTGGATTGTGTTCCTTAGTAAATAAAAGTTTTTGATATTGATAAAATTAAATTGATTTACTTTTAATTTTGTTATCTATGCTTTTGGTGTCATATCCAATAAATCATTGCCAAATGCAATGTCATAAATCTTTTCACCTATGTTTTAAGTACATTTACATTATTGTGCAACTATCACTACAGTCCATTTCAATAACTTTTTCATCTTACTAAACTGAAATACCATGCCCAGTAAGCAATAAGCCCATTTCCTGCTTTCTCCAAACTCTTGGAAGCCACCTTACTATTCAGGATTCTTTGATATTTTATGTACGTTTTAGAATGAGCTTTTCTATTCTGACAAAAAAAAAGAAAAAAACATCGCTGGATTTTATTTTCCTATGGAGAGACGTTTAATTTAATTTTGTTGTTGTTGTTGTTGTTGTTGTTTTGTTGAGTTGGAGTCTCACTCTGTCACCCAGACTGGAGTGCAGTTGGCCGCTCCCAGACACTGCAGCCTTGACCTGTTGGGCTCCAGTGATCCTTCCACCTCTGCCTTCCAAGTAGCTGGAACTACAGGCATGTGCTACCACACTCGGCTATTTTTTTTTTATTGTAGAGATGAGGTCTCACCAATTTGCCCAGGTCGGTCTCGAACCCGCAGGCTCAGGCAATCCACTCACCTCAGCCTCCCAAAGCACAGGATTACAGGCTGAGCCACCAAGCCTGGCTAATTTTATTATATTTCAAAGATGTGGGGTACAATTCAATATGACATATACAAGTGATCATTATACAGGTGAAGTTTGGGTCTCCCTTTGGCTTGGTTTGAGGTCAGGTACCCCTATTGATGTTGTGTCTCAACCCCACCCTGGTAGTACCCTGCTACTGCCAATTCCTTTCTTACAGTATTATGGTAATTGTTCAGGGTCCACTTAGGAGTGAAAATATGCAGTACTCTGTTCTTTGTGTCTGTGATAGGTCATTGAGTATGATAGACTCTAAATCCATCCAAGTTGCTGCAAAGTCCATATGTTTGTCCTTCTTTATAGCTGCATAATATTCCATTGTTTATATGTACCACATTTTTTTCACTCCAGTTTCAATGGGCAGCATGGCTGGTTCCATGTTTTTGCTATTATGTGTAGTGCTGAAATAAACATGCATGTGCAGGTATCTTTTTCGTAGAATGATCTGAGTTTCTCTGGGTATATTACCAGTAGAAAAATTGCTGGGTCATATGGAAGGTTAATGTCTAATATTTTAGAAATCATCACATGGTTTTCTAAAGAGTTTGCACTAGTTTGCATTCCCACCCCCATTGTAGAAGTGTTCCTTTTTTCTGTATCCTTGCTAGCAGAAGGAACAAGTTTGTTGCTTGTTTTATTAATGATGGCTATTCTTACTGGGGTTAGGTGGTATCTCAATGTGGTTTTGATTTGCATTTCTCTGATGATTGGTGAGGCTGAATGCTTTTTCATGTATCTGTTGGCTGCCAATATATCTTCTTTTGAGAAGTGTCTATTCATGACTTTTGTCCACTTTTTAATGGGGCTGGGGTTTTTTTTGTTTTTTTGTTTTTTGTTTTTTTCCTTTCAGCATGCTTGAGTTCTTTATTGATCCTGGATGTTAGGCCTTTCTCAGATGTAAGTTGGAATTTTAATAGAGATTTCATTGAACTACTGTTTTGCTTTGTGTAGTATTGTCATCTTGACAAAATTGAGTCTTACAATTAACAAACACAGGATATGTTTCCATTTATTTTTGTCATCTTTAATTTATGTATCTTATGTCTGGGGAATTTAATTCATTTACATTTAAGGCAGTTACTGATACAGAAGGATGTAATTTTATCATTTTGCTTTTTTTCTGTATGTCTTATACATCTTCAGTACCTCCTTTTCTTCATTGCTTATTTTTCTATTGTTGTTATGCAATGAAAGCTTAATTATAAATATTTTATTTAAGGATGTGGGAAACAATTCAGGATGAGCTATACAAGTGGACATCAAACAGGTAAAGCTTGGGCTTCTTTTTGGTCCCCACTATGCCTGGTTTGAGATCAGGTTCCTTTATTGATGTTATGTGCCCCCTCTCCACCCCAGCAGTGTCCTGCTACTGCCAGTCACTTTCTTACATTATTATGGTAAATGTTCAGGGTCCACTTATGAGTGAGAACACGTGGCACTCTGTTCTTTGTTTCCATGATAGATCACTGAGTATTTTACATTCTAAATCTATCCAAGTTGCTACAAAGTCTATATGTTTGTCCTTTATGGCTGTGCAATAGTCCATCATGTATATGTACCATATTTTTTTAATCCAGTTGAATTTCAATGGGTTGCAGGGTTGGTACCATGTTTTTGCTATTGTGAATAGTAGTCCAATAAACATGCATGTGCAAGTATCTTTTTTGTAGAATGATTTGAGTTCCCCCGGGTATAATCCCAGGAGGGTCAGGTCTTATGGAAGGTCAATTTCAAGTTCTTTTAGAAATTGTCACACTATTTTCCATAGAGGTTGAACTGGTTTGCATTCTCAAAAGTCCTATAGAATTGTTCCCATTTCTCCACATGCTCACCAACATGTTGTTGTTTGTTTTATTAATAATGGCCATTCTTACTGGGGTTAGGTGGTATCTCAGTATGGTCTTGATTTGAATTTCTCCAATGATGGACTATTACATGTGTCTGTTGGTTGCTCTTATGTTTTCTTTGTAAAGTGTCTATTCACATCTTTTGCCCACTTTTTAATGGGGATGCTTGTTTGTTTGTTTGTTTTTCCTTTCAGCATGTTTGAGGTCCTTGTAGATCCCAGATGATAGGTCTTTTTCAGATACATAGTTAGCAAATATTTTTTCCCATTCTGTGGGTTGCATCTCCACCCTTTTGATGGTTTCTTTGGCTTTGCAGAAGCTTTTCAGTTTGTTAAGGTCCCACTAGTCTATTTTATCACTTATGACATGGACATCTGGTGTTTTGATCAGGAATTGGTTGCCCACTACTATTTCTGTAAGGGTGTCTCCTGCATTTTCTAAGATTCTTTGAGTTTGATGTTTTACATTTAGGCCTTTGATCCATTTAGAGTAGATTTTGTGTATGGTGATAGGTAAGGGTCCTGTTTTAATCTTCTGCTTATGGTCAGCTGATTATCCCAGAACCATTTACTGAATAATGGTGATTGCTGTTAGAGACTTTGTCCAAGATGAGTTGGTTGAGAAATTGAGGTATTGCTTCTGGAATCACTATCTCATTCCATTTGTCCATATGCCTGTTCTTGTACCAATACCAGGCTGAAATGATTATTGCAGCTTTATACCAAAGGTTAAAGTCTGAAAGTGTGATACCTCCCACTTTGTGTCTTTTGCTAAGGATTGTTTTGTCTATTTGTAGTTGTTTATGCTTTCATATGAATTTTGGTGTTATCATTTCCAGGTCTGAGAAGAATGATGTTGGTAATTTCATGGGTATTGCATTGAATATGTAGAATTCCTTTGGTAGGATGGACATCTTAATAATGTTGGCCTTCTTATCCAGAAGCAAGGAATATTTTTCCATTTATTTATGTTTTCTTGTATTTCTTTGAACAGCCTTTTGTAGTATTCATTGTAAAGCTCTTTCACTTCTCTAGTTAGTAAGATGCCAAGGTATATCATTTTTTGTGGTTATTGTGAATGGTGTTGTGCTTTTTATTTGGTTTTCTGCCTGCTTGTTGTTGGTGTTTAAGAATTCAACTGTCTTATTCACATTTATTTTGTACTCCAAGACTTTGCCAATTCCTTTATCAGTGCACAGATAAGATTATCTTGGATGGATCATACCATTAGTAAAGAGGGATAACTTGACTTCTGCTTTTCCTATTAGGACATCCCTGATTTCCTTCTCTTTTCTAATTGCTCTAGATAGGTCATCCAACAAACTGTTTTTTTAACAAAAGGGATGAGAGTGGGCAGCCTTGTCTTGTTCTGGTTTTCAGGTTAAATGCTTCTAGGTTCTGTCCATTTAGAAATATATTGGTTGAGGGTTTATCATAGATGGCACTTACTATTTTGAGGTATGTTCCCTCTATGCCTAGGTGTTCGAGGGTTTTTATCAAGAAGGGATGCTGGATTTTATCAAAAGCTTTTTCTGCATCTAATGATATAATCATGTGGTTCTTTTTTTTTTTTTTTTTACATATGCTGATGTATTTAATAACATTTATGGTCCTGTGGATGTTGAGTGAACCCTGTATCCCAAGGATGAAGTCTACCTGGTCATGGTGGATGATTTTTGAGATGTGTTGTTGGATCCATTTTGCTAGAATCCTGTTGATAATTTTGCATTTATTTTCATTAAGCATATTGTCCTGCAATTCTCTTTTTTTGTTGGATCTTTACCCCGTTTGCATATCAGTGTGATCTTAGCTTCGTAAAATGGTTTGGGACAAATTCCATCTTTCTCAATTACCTGGAATACTTTCAATAGATTGGTAACCTCCGCCTTGCATGTTTTGTAGAATTCTGCTGGAGAGTCATCTGCTCTAGGGCATTTTTTTGTAGGTAGCTTTCTTATGACAGACTCAATTTCCTGGGTTGTTATTGGTCTATTTAGTGTCTCAATATCTTCTTGTTTCAATCTTGAGAAGTTGTGTGATGTCAGTAAGTCCTCCATTTTATTTAAGTTATCAAGTTTGTTTCCATACAGGTATGTATAGTAGTCTCTGATAATCTTTTGTATTTCAGGGATATCAAGCGTGATTTGATCTTTTGCACTTCTGATTGTGTTTATTTGGACTTTTAATCTATTTTTCTTGGTCATTCTGACTAGGTGTTCCATCAATCTTGTTTATTCTTTCAAAGAACCAGCTTTTTGTTCTTTTTTTTTCTATGATATTTTTGTCTTCTATGTCTCATATTTGAGCTTTTACTTTGGTGATCTGGATTCTACTCTAAAGTTAGGGTTTTGGAGGTCTTGTTTTTCCAGCACCCTTAGGTGATTTGTTGGGCTGTTAACTTGTATTCTTTTCATTTTCTTGATGCGTGTTCATAGAGATATAAATTCCCCTATTAGAACTGTCTTCATGGCATCCTGGAGGTTTTAGTAAGATGTTTCTTTGTTTTCATTTGTTTCCAGGAATCTTAATTTTTGTTTTGATTTCTGAGTTGACCCAGTAATCATTCAGCATCATGCTGCTTATTGGCAATGTCTTATTGGCTTTGGAAGGAATTTGTTGGTGCTGTTATTTATTTTTATTCCACTGTGGTCTGAGAATGTGCATGGCAGTATTTGAATCTTGTGAAATTCATTTATGCTTGATTTACGGCCAAGGATATGGTCAATCTTGAAGTACATTCCATGTGGTGATGAGTAGAAAGTATATTCTGTGATTTTGGGGTGAAGTGTTCAGTAGGTGTTTATTAAGTCTATCTGGTCAAGTGTCAAGCTGAGGTTCCAGGTCACTTTGTTGATTTCTTATCTCAATGATCTATCTAGGGTTGTTAGTGGAGTATTTAAGTCTTCAGCTATAATAGTATAGAGTCAGTATCTTTTTTTAGTTTACTTAGTAGCTGCATTATAAAAGGTTTTGCTCCTGTGTTGGGTGCATATATGTTTCAAATGGATATTTTGTGTTGATGGATTGAAATTTTTATCATTATGTAATATCCTTTTGTATCTTTTTTTAATATTTGATGACTAAAAATTTGTTTTGTCTGATATTAAGATCACAACTGCTGCCTCCTTTGGTGATCCACTAACCTAGAAATTGATCTTACATCCACCAACTTTGAGTCTGTATGCATACTTTTTGGTGAGATTAGTTTCCTTGATGGAAATTATTGCACCATGGTTTTTTATCCAGTCTGCCATTCTGTGACTTTTCAGTGCTGCATTTAGTCCATTAATGTTCAGGCTGATTATTGAAATGTGATTGTTTATCCCTGTCATGAGGTTCTTATAAATTATTTTCTTTGTTTTCTTATACTTTTGGATTGATGCATGTTTGTGTTTTCAAGCTTGCAGTGTCTGTGTATTCTCTGTTGATTTTATGTTCTCCTGTTCTCTTGGGAAGTGCATAGTCATTCATTTTTGTCTTTCTTTTGTGCCTAATACAATTTTAAGCATCTCTTGTGGAGCTTGTCTGGAAGCTGCATAATCTTTTAGGGACTGGATATCTGAGAAGGATTTCAATTCTCCACCACTGATGAAGATGATCTTGGCTGTCTACAAAATTATTGGTTGAAATTGTTTATCTTTGAGAACTTTGAATATTTGACTACAGTCCCTTCTAGTTTGTAGTGTTTCTGCCAATGGGTCTGTAGCTACTCTGATTGGTTTTCCCCTACAGGTAGTTTGATCTTTCTCTCTTGCTGCCTCTAGGATTTTTTTTCTTTTGTACCTACTTTATGTAGGCAAATTGCTATGTGTCTAGAGATTTGGTCTTTCACTTGATGTCTTGTAGGGGTTCTCTATATCTCTTGTGTGTGTATGATCACATCTTTGGTGATATGGGGATAATTTTCTTGGTTAACCTCCTTGAATACTTGCTCCAAGGTGTTCCCCCTTTCTCTTTCTTTTCTGAGATTCCAATCAGGGGTAGATTTGGCCTCTTGATATATTTGCATATCTCTTGGAAGATTTGTTCTTTCCGAGTTTTCTGTCTATGTTTTTTAAAGATCAGGTTAATTCCATGTTTTTGTCTTCAAGTTTTGAGATTCTTTCCTCTGCTTGATTAATTCTGCTTTCCATGCTTGTCATCTTGTTATTAATTTACTGAATAAAATCTTTTAAGACCAAAATTTTTGTTACAAGTTATTTCAGTGTTACATCTTGTCTTTCTTAGGTCTTATTCACTCTTTTCTTCCAATCCCTAATCTCTGCTGTGTTATGTGGCCAATGTTAGTGATTTCCATTGTTTGGGCTCTGAAGTCTGATTTTTCAGGTGTTTTTTCTTTCTTACACTGGGAATTGCCTGTGTCCTTCCATTGATTTTTTTCTCACTTGTGACCAATCGTTTTCTTTTCTCTTTAGTTCCATTATTCAGTGGCAGTAGGAGAGGCTTTCACTTCTGATGTTTGCTCAGCTTTCTGTTCTTCACTGATTATGGATCTGAATTTGTTCTATTTTGAATCAGGGCTTTGAGTGGGAAGCTTTCCTGGCTTTTGTAGTTTTGAGAGTCAAATAAGGTGGAGGATGGGGACCTAGGATTCAGAATCTATCTGCAAATCACAATGTTCACTGATTGTGGTATGGGGTCCCTGAAACCCACTCCCCATCACCACTCTATATAATGATGCAATGCATACATGTGTGCACCCCTTGAGTCTAAGATACAATACTGAAATGGGGAGAACAGAGAAAAATAGAATGAGATAAGATGGACAACAATTAAACAAAAAAAGCAGAAAACAATTAGGCACACACACACAAACAAAACTAAAATAAGCTGGAAAAAAGCAAAGCAAAACATACAAACAAAATGCAAGAAAACAGAACACACACACACACACACACATGCCCAACACAAAATGAAAGGAGAAGAAAAAAATAGAAGAGAATAAAAGGAATTCATACTGAACCTTCACACATACATTCATATACACATTAAACTAAAAAAAGAGAAGAACAATTTTTTAAAAAATACTGAAAGGTCAACATTAAATCCTTCATCCACATATATAAACAAAACAATAAACAAAAGAAGAACGAAAAAATAAGGAAGTGAAAAAAACTGTGGGATGGAATACAGATAGAATCCTCACATACACATTCATGCACAAAGGAAAAGAAAAAATGATTTAAAAAAAAGAAACAGAGCAAAAAGCAAAATCTGTCCTTTTGTGGCAGGTTTTATAATTGTTCCTCTCAGCTGCTCACAAGTAAGTCCCTCTACTGTCTCTTGCAAAGCTGTGACCTAATTCACAATCTCCCCAGTGTCCTGCCTTAGGAAAGAGGAGAAGGTGAGGAGGATATGTGGGGCTTCAGTACTCCCCTCCCACTCTCATATGGTCAGAGGGATCCCTTCCAGTGGGAAAGGGTAGGATTGTTTCTTCCTCTGGTTCTGCTGGGGGATGCCCCAACCAGGACTATCTTGTAGTAGAATCTTCCTATCATAGCTGACTACCAAGCTCTGCCTGGGTTCATCCCTCTCATTTGTGCTCCAGCCATGTGGGTCTGATGTACAGAGGATTTCTGGAGAAGTGGGGTTTGGTCAAATCTGGACTCACCACTGACCTCTTCTGAGGTCTTTCTTATCCTTTTCTGGTCACACTTTTTGTCCCACAACTGAATCAGGGCAGGGGGTTGGAGTACCTGAGACTTAGCATTCATCCTGTCTCTCCAGAGTTTGAGCTTTCAGGACATTCCCTCTGAGTCATGATCAACTCCTAAGTAGTTAATCCATTGGTCACAGAGACCACGTCTGTAACTTCATGGTGAGCAAGCCTGAGCATTTTTCTGCCCAGTATTCAAGATAGCGAGAGAGTACCCCTTTTGTCTTCTCCAGCAAAACTTTACCTCATTGTGCTCTCTCCACAGTCCTTGTTGCCAGAGTCTGGTCAGGCATTGCAGTTGTGAGGCAGAGCCCAGAGCCAACAGTTATTCTTAGGAGCTTCTTCTCAGGAAGGACTTTGCTGATTTTTTTAAAAATGATGTTTGACTTCTGCACCCTGGGAAGTGCTAGGGTCCAAAGCAGACCAGTCACAGCACCAGTCACTTCACCAGAAGATCCCTTGCCACTTGCTCCTGAGTCCCCACTCAGTCAGCCACTAACATGCCCACTTACTCACAGACATGTATGCAAAACTTTCTGTATACTTGCTCACTCACACTGGGACTCACACAGTCTAACTGCTTCTGCTGCCATCTTCCCAGAAGTTCTCCATTCTTTTTTGTTTAGTTGATTTTTTTGTAGTTATATGTTTTTATTACTTTCTCATTTTTTTGTTTATATATGATAGATACTTTTATTGTGATATAAATGGAGATACATATAAAATTGTAAACTTATAAAATTAACCCAAATTGATACCAATTTAAATTCAGTTGCATACCAAAATTATTCTCCTATAAGTCTATGTTATCTTTCCCCACTTTATGTTTTTGATGTCAGAATTACATCTTTATGTAATGTTTACCCAAGAACATAGAGTTATAATTATTGTTTATGAATTTGTCTTTTTATAAAATGTAGAATATAAAGTGGAGTTACAAACCAAAATTACAATACTGAACTTTATGTGCCAATCTATTTATCTTCACTAGAGCAATTCATATATTCATCCAACTTCATGTTATTGTCCATCATTCTTTCATTTCAACCTGAAGGATGCCCTTTAGCATTTCTTGTAGGGTATATCTAGTGGCCTACAAAAAAGCACTCCTTTAGTTTTTGTTTATCTGGGGATTCTCATTACTGCTTTGAGTTTTTCTTTAGCTTTTTAAACATATTTAAGACTATTGTTTTAAAGTTTTTGTCTAAAAGACTGACATCTGTTCTTCCTAAAAGAGAGTTTTCAGAAATTTACTTTTTTCCCCATTTGAGTTGGCCGAGTTTTTTTTTTCCTGTTTCTTTGTATGCCTGTAATTTTGCTATTGTTGAATATTGAGACTTTGAAAAAATATCCAGGATGGGAAAAAGATGGCGACAGCATAGGTGGACTTGTGAGATTCTCCAAACGTGAGTTCCCAAAAAGACTATTACTTTGCTTCCCCCATCCCCTAGCCCACCACCAGCCATGCTGGTCCGAGGCCTGGGGATCTTCGGTCCCACACAGGGCCGGATATTGCAGCCCCCTGCTGCTGCTGTTCCACCATGTGTGTGGGAGTCTTGGGTCCCAGCTCCCTCCCTGGCTACATCGTCTCCCACCCAGCACCCAGCACCAAGCCACCGGTCACTCAGGGAGGCTCTGGGTGCCCGCCCCTCAGAGACACCAGTTCCATTCCTGGCTGAAGTACCCTGTGGGGGGCCCAGGGCCACTCTTGCTGTGCACCACCTGCCCTTTGGAGCTTTGGAGCTCTGGAGCTCTGGGCCCACCCTGGCTGAGGCACTCAGCATGTGACCCCAAGCTGGGGCATCCAGACAAGCAGAGAGAAATGGATCTGCAAAAACTGCCTCAGCCATTCTCCAGGCAGAGACTTCCATTGCCCCAACCACCTACCAGTAAACCCTACCTCAGTTCCTAAGGTAATGTTGCAAAACTGTAGACAAAGCCCCACCCCTATGCTGAATCAGACAAAAGCAACCTTCAGGCAGCTGACTAAAAAAACAAACAAACAAACCCAAACTCCAAGTAAATCTAGCTGCCTGCAATGAAAAACAAAGGGGAGAGGCCAGAGATCAGAGCTGAAGTGACTTTAGTCTGATCACTTATTTTGACTTATGATTTTATCATTTTGACTGTTTGTTTTGATCACGTTTGCTGTTTGCCTTGTGACTTACACTGTTTCTTGATTTTATTGGTCTGTCTCTGTATAGCTATCAGTATTCTTTAGGGAATCTTTCTTACATGTCTTTTTTTCACTTCATTTGGGCCTTGTGTCTCTTTCTCACCTGATAGTTGGTATGTATGTCTGTTTTCCCTCTCATTCTTCTCTCTTTCTAACTTCCTATTGACCCCCCCTTCCTCCATTATTTTCCTCTTTTATACCCCCCTTCTTAATCTAGGGACCAAGACTACATACTGCTGAACAGATTGTAAGGCAGAGGGTTCCAGTGTGCTCATACACCTGTTCATGGATGCTAGAATCAGCATATAAATTCTGAACCACAGCTTCCCTCTCAATTAAACTTCAAAACTGCAAAAAGTACAGATTGCAGCCTACACTCCAACCTAAAAAGTGAACAAAGCCAGAAGACCCTCATTAGGAAGAACAGGATATTGCAGAATAGAAATGAAAGCAACTCCACCTTCCCTCAAAAACAGAATTAAAGAAGGGGAGGGAAAGAGGGAGAGAGAGAGAAATCTGAACAAATGAAGAAAAACCAAAAGAAGAGTATGAGTATCTCCCAGACCTCTGGGAGGGCAGACACTGAGAAAACTGACTTTGGAATGCAAACAATAAAGAGCCCCCAGAATGAAGGGTCTCAAACTACAAACCTAGAATTCAAGACATTAATGGAGAGATTAAAAAGAATTGAGGAGACACAAGAAGAAACTAGGAAGGAGCTGATATCTGACATAACAGTAATAAAGAATACTGTGAATGAAATAAATAACAAACTGATAAGTATGGCAAGCAGAATTACCCAAGCAGAAGAAAGAATCTCAGAGCTTGAGGACCAAAATATAGAACTAACCCAAACTCTTAAAAACACAGAAAATAAGCTCAAAAAGACAGAAGAAAACCTTCAAGAGATGAGCGATTACTTCAAGAGTAAAAACCTACGAGTAATTGGCCTTCCTGAGGCAGAAAGAGAGACAGAGAGCACACTGGAACAAACTTTCCATGAGATCATTCAAAAAAACTTCCCTTATCTAATCAGTGATGCAAAATTTCAAACACAAGAGATTCAGAGAACCCCTGCAAGACAACAAATGAGAAGACAAACTCCTAGACACATAATAATTCGACTAAAAAAAGTAGGCATAAAAGAAAAAAATCCTAAAGGCAGCAAGAGATAAAGGCCAGATCACCTACCATGGAAGACCAATCAGAATAGCAGCAGATTTATCTACAGAAACCCTGCAGGCTAGGAGAGCTTGGAGCCCTATCTTCAAAGTCATAAAAGATAAACAATATCAACCAAGAATAACCTACCTGGCAAAGCTAAGCATCTTCAGCGAGGGAGAAGTAAAATCTTTCCCAGATATTCAATAACTGAGAACTTATGCTGCCACCAAACCATCTCTACATGAAACACTTAAGAAAGTACTAAACACAGAAGAAAGGGAAAAAAGAACAACGTTCTTCACAAGAGTACAGGGGAAAGAATAAAATATACATGAACCAACCCCAAAACCAAAAGAAAGACAAAAAAAAAAAAAAAAACCCAAGTGGAAGAACAACAACTCTAAAAGAACTCAATGACAGGGATGAACTCTCACATTTCAATAATTAGCCTGAATGTGAATGGACTAAACGCACCACTGAAAAGACATAGAATGGCAAAATGGATAAAATATCACCAGGCAACAATATACAGCCTTCAAGAGACCCATCTCACTAGAAAGGACATACACAGACTCAAAGTAAGAGGATGGGAAACAAATTTTCAGGCAAATGGAACATAAAAGAAAGGAAGAGTCGTGACCCTAACTTCAGACAAAATACCATTTAAGCTATCAGAAATTTAAAAAGATACAGAGGGCCACTACATAATGATAAAAGCTTCACTCCATCAACAAGAAATATCTATCCTAAACATATATGCACCCAACATATGTGCGCCAACTTTCATAAAGCAACTTCTAGGAAAACTAAAGAAAGATATTGACTCTAACACCATCATAACTGGGTACTTTAATACCACACTCACAACCCTAGACAGATCATCAGGACAAAAAATCAGCAAGAAGATCCGCAACCTCAATGTGACTCTGGACCAAGTGGACTTAATTGATACCTACAGAACACTCCATCCAAAGACCACAGAATACACATTCTACTCATCACTGCATGGAACGTATTCTAACATCAACCACATAATAGGTCATAAATCAAGCATAAGCAAATTTAGAGGGACCGAAATTCTACCATGCACCTTCTTGGACCACAGTGGAATAAAAATAAACATTGACACCAACAAGGTCTCCCCAAAACCCACAAAGACATGGACACTAAACAGCATGATGCTAAAAACCTCCTGGGTCAATGATGAAATCAAAACAGAGATCAAAAGATACCTGGAAACAAATGAAAATGAAGAAATATCTTACCAAAATCTCTGGGATGCCTTAAAAGCTGTAGTAAGAAGGGAATTTATATCCCTACAAATACACATGAAGAATATGGAATAATCACAAATTAACAGCCTAACAAGTCACCTAAGGAAGCTGGAAAAGCAAGACCACAAAAACCCTAATTTCAGCAGAAGAATCCATATCACCAAAATAAAAGCCCAAATCCAGGAAATAGAAGACAAAAAGATAACACAAAAAAATCAATGAAACAAAAAGCTCATTCTTCAAAAGGATAAACGAGATTGATGGTCCACTAGTTAGAATGACCAAGAAAAAATGAGAAAAAACCCAAATAAGCACAATCAGAAACACAAAGAATGAAGTCACATCTGACCCTGAAGAAATACAAAAGATCATTAGAGACTACTATGTACACTTGTATGGAAACAAACTTGAAAACTTTAAAGAAATGGAGGACTTTCTGACATCACACAACCTACCTACGTTGGAAAAAGAAGAAATTGAGACCCTAAATAGACCAATAACAATCAAGGAAATCGACTACGTAATAAGAAAACTACCTATAAAAAAAACCCCTGGTCCAGATGACTTTCCAGCAGAATTCTACAAGATATTTAAGGAGGAGCTGATATCAATCCTAGTGAAGGTATTCCACGCAATTGAAAACGATGGAACTCTCCCCAAATCATTTAACAAAGCCAACATCACATTGATACCCAAGCCAGGTAAAGATCCAACAAAGAAAGAGAACCACAGGCCAATATCTTTGATGAACATAGATGCCAAAATTCTCAACAAGATCCTAGCAAACCAGATGCAACAATACATCTCAAAAATCATCCATTTTGACCAAGTAGGTTCATTCCTGGGATGCAAGGCTGGTTCAACATTTGTGAAACCATAAATGTAATTAAATAAATCAACAGATATCAAAACAAAAACCACATGGTTATATCATTAGATGCAGAAAAAGCTTTGTGAAAATCAAGCACTCCTTCTTGATAAAAACCCTCGAACATCTAGGCATATGGGGAACATATCTAAAAATAGTAAAAGTCATCTACGAAAAACCCACAGCCAGCATACTCCTAAATGGACAAAAATTGGAACCATTTCCCCTGAAAACTGGAACAAGACAAGGATGACCACTCTCACCCCTCCTGTTCAACATACTATTGGAAGTCTTTGCTCAAGCAATCAAAGAAGAGGAAACAATCAGGGGTATCCAAATAGGAAAAGAGGAAGTCAAGTTATCTCTCTTCGCAGATAATATGATTGTGTACCTTGAAAATCCAAGAGAATTTGTCAAAAACCTCCTTACACTGATAAAGGCCTTTAGCAAAGTCTCAGGATACAAAATAAATGTGCAAAATACAATTGCATTTGTTTACACCAACAGTAAACAAACAGAAACCCCCAAAAAATCACAATTCCATTCATAATAGCCACAAAAAAAATGAAATACCTTGGCGTCTTCTTAACCAGAGATGTGAGAGACATTTACAATGAAAACTACAAAACACTGCTCAAAGAAATCAAAGATGACACAAACAAGTGGAAACATATCCCATGCTCATGGATTGGAAGAATCAACATTGTGAAGATGTCCATCTTACCTAAGGCAATCTACAAATTCAATGCAATACCCATCAAATTACCAGCAACATTCTTCTCAGACCTAGAAAAAACAACACAGGAATTAATATGGAAACACAAACATCCAAGAAGAGCCAGAACAATCCTCAGCAAAAAACAAAAACAAAAACAAAGCAGGTGGTATCACATTACCAAACTTCTAATTTAACTATAAAGCTACAATCATCAAAACAGCTTGGTATTGGTATAGGAACAGGCATATAGATCAATGGAATAATATTGAGATTCCAGAAGCAAAACCTCAATTTCTCAACCAACTCATCTTCAACAAAGACCCCACCACCTACCACTGGGGAGAGGAAAACCTATTCAGTAAATGGTGCTGGGAAAACTGGCTGACCACATGCAGAAGATTGAAACAGGACCCCTATCTATCCCCATGCACAAAGGTTAACTCCAAATGGATCAGAGACCTAAATGTAAAACCTCAAACCATAAGAACCTTAGAAAATGAAGGACATACCTTCATGGGAATTGGAACTGGCATCCAATTCCTGAACAAAACCCGAAACCCACAGGTCGTAAGAGAGAAGTTAGACAAGTGGGACCTTATTAAACTGGCAAGCTTCTGCAAAGTGAAAGAAACCATCAAGAGAGCAAGGAGACAGCCTACAGACTGGGAAAAAGTATTTGCCAACACTAGGTCTGATAAAGGCTTAACATCTTGGATCTACAAGGAACTCAAATGTGCTGAAAAGAAAAAAACAAACAACCCAATTATAAAATGGGCAAAAGATATGAACAGATACTTCATAAAGGAAGATGTCTGAGCAGCCAACAGACACATGAAGAAATGTTCAACCTCACTAATCATCAGGGAGATGCAAATCAAAACCACACTGAGATACCACCTAACTTCAGTCAGAATGGCAATTATCAACAACTCAAAAAATAACAGCTGCTGGAGAGGGTGTGGTGAAAAGGGAACACTTGGTGTAAACTAGTGCAACCTCTGTGGAAAGCAGTGTGGCGATTCCTAAAAGCTCTAAATATCAACCTCCCATATAACCCCGCAATCCCCCTACTGGAACTCAACTCAAAGAAGAACTCAAATCACTCTATAAAAAAGATACCTGCACATGTATGTTTATCGCAGCATTGTTCACAATAGCAAGAACCTGGAAGCAACCATGCTACCTATCAAAAGAGGACTGGATTAAAAAAATGTGGTACATATACAGGATGGAATACTACGCAGCCATAAAAAAAGAACAAAATCATGAATTTTGCAACAACCTGGATGGAACTAGAGTCTATAATACTCTTTGTTTCAGTGATCTCTCACTGAAACAAAGATCCAAGTATCACATGTTCTCACTCATATAATGGACCTTGAACATCCAATGTAATACTATAAGAAAATAACTGGCAGTAGTGGGAAACTATGGTGGGGGGAAGGGAGATCGGATTAACGGTAGCAAATATCTGTCTTGGGACGAGGATACACCTCTTATCAACAGGGTGCCTGAATGAAACGCAATTGTATACCTAACCCTTAACTGTACCCCACAACATCATAATAAAAAATATTGATTAAAATTAAAAGAAAAAAATATCCACAATTCCCAGTATTTGTAGATTGGATCTGTGACAAGGCAGTTCTTTACTGATTAGTGTGGTGAATTCTGAATCGAAGAATCAGCCCAAGGTGAACATTTATTGTTTTCTTCTATCCATTCTGGGTATGCATTTTTTTCTGGGTTTGTATGTAGCTTTTTCAATTCCTCTATACACGTGACTGTTTTGGGATATCATATTTTCCAAAGGGTCTCACCCCAGTTTCTCTTCAGAGTCTTAGATGTTCTGTTGTGTGTCTCTACCAATAATTTCTTGCTCTAAGCCTCTGTGGTTCATTAGTATCCCTGAAGCTTTCATGACTAGTGGCCTCTGCTTTTCCCTGCAAATTCAACATAGGTGAGACAGAGACCAGTCCTTTAAAAAACTCTAAATTCTGTTAGAATATTGCAAATAAAATCTGCTCTGCCAATGAGATTTCCAGTTTGAGGGAGGAAATGCAGACCTGCTGTCACTCCCTCCAAACAAAGACTATGGCACACAAGGAATAATTTGTGGTATAAAGAAGAAAGCATTTCATAAAATTTCCCAGCATTTTGAAGGAGGAGTTTTTATAATTGGATATTCATTTGGATGTTTGTTATAGATCTTTGGTTGTTTCCCAGAGTTCCTATAAAGTTCATTCAACCAGTTTCTGGTTTGTGTGTTTTGTGATTTTTTTCCTTTCCTTAATGTTTCCATGAGGAAATAAGGGCTTGCAGCTTACTAATCTAACATTTTTCTGATGTCTACTTCATGAAGTTTGAGACCAAAAGGGTGAATAAGTAGGCCCTTTGAACTAAAATTGAATAAAAACTTTAAAGTTTTCTAATTTAGGTCAACTTTCATTTTACCTGATATAAGTACCAACATTCCTAATTCTCAAAAGAAACATTAAGCATTGTAGCAAGTATGCCAGCAATGCTGCAGGTAGTACATATGAGTTGCATAAGCAGACACAGGCAAGGAGGCAGTGACTCATATCTCTTAAAAAATATTCCAGGAGCCAATCAGACTGTGCAAGTCCCAATGTGAGTGAGTGAGTGAGTGTATGGAAAACTTTGTGTATGTGTCAGTGAGTCAATAGGCATGTGACTGCTGACTAAATGAGGGCTCAGGAGCAAGTAGCCAGGGCTCTCCTGGAGAAACAACTTGTACCACAATTGCTCAGCTTAGACCCTAGTGATTCCCGAAAGGTACCACTTTTTTGAAACAATAAAACTTTTCCTGGGAGGAAGATGTGGGGAGAGACTGACTAAATAGGGGCTCATAAGCCAGGGTCCAGGGATCTCCTACTGAAACAGCTGGTGCTGCAGCTGCTTTGCATGGTCCCTAGCACTTCTCAGGTCACAGAAGCTGGACACCATTTTTTTAACTGACAAAAGTCTTCTTGGAAAGAAGCGATGGGGAGAGACTACCAGCTCCATGCTCTGCTTCAACACTGCAGTGGAAGAGACTGCCAGGTTCAGGCTCCACCTCATCACTGCAGTTCCTTGGCAAGACACTGACACCTTGCCATCATCTTGAAAACCAAGCAGGAAAATGCTCTGACTTGCTCACAATGGAGCAGCAGACCTGATCTCTGTGACCAGAGGATCAATTAGTCTGGAGTTCATCATGACCTAGAGGCAATATGCTGAAAGAACAAACTTTGGAGAGATTTGCTAAGTGCTGAGTCTCAGGTGCCCCACCTACTACACTATTCCAGCTGCAGGACAAAGGGTATGACCAGAAATGGATGAGGAAAAACTCCAAAGAGATCATTGGGAGTACATACACTTACTCATTCTATCATCATATAGAGTGGTGATGGGAGTGGGTCACAGGGAACATATACCACAATTAGTGAACATTGTGATTTGCAAGTAGTTTCTGAATCCTAGCCCCCCATCCTCTACCTTATTTGACTCTTCAAACTATAAAACACAGCAAAATTTCTATAGAGTCCCATTTGAAGAGAGAACAAATCCAGAGCCCAGAGCAGAAAAGAACGGAAGACTGAGAAAAGATTACAAGTGAAAGCCTCTCCCACTGCCACTGAATAACAGAACTAAAGAGAAAAGAAAGAGATATATCACAAATGAGGAAAAACCAATGGAAGACCACAGGTAATTTCAAGTGTATAAAATAGAAAACTTCTGAAAAATTGAACCTTAGCACCCAAATAAGGGAAGTCATCAAGAATTGGCCCCAGAATATGACAGAGATTAGGGAATGGATAGAAAGAGTGAATAAGACTCAAGAAAGACAAGATGCAACACTGATAGAACTTGTAACAGAGATTTGGCCATAAAAAATTTCATTCCCGAAATAAATAGTAAGATGACAATCATGGAAAGCAGAATTAGTCAGACAGAAGAAAGAATCTCAGAACTGGAAGACCAGAATATAGAATTAACCCAGTCTATAAAAAACATAGAAAGAAAACTCAGAAAGAAAGAACATAGCCAACAAGAGTTGTGCTATTATATCAAGAGACCAAACCTACACCTGATTGGTATCCCAGAAAAAGAAAGGACAATGGAGAACACCTTGAAGCAAGTATTCCAGATTAACCAAAAAAACTTTCCTCATCTCACCAGAGATGTGACCATCCCAACACGAGAGACACAGTAACCCCACATGACATCAAATGAGAAGACCAACCCCTAGACACATAGTAATTTGCCTACATAAAGTAGGCACAAAAGAAATAATCCTAAAGGCAACAAGAGAGAAAGGACAGACTACTTACTGGGGAAAACCAATCAGAATAGCAGCAGACTTATCGGCAGAAACATTATAAGTTAGAAAGAACTGGAGTCCAATATTCAAAGTCCTCAAAGAAAAACAGTTTCAACCAAGAGTTTTCCACCCAGCCAAGCTCAGCTTCATCAGTGATGTAGAATTAAAATCCTTACCAGGCATCCAATTCCTAAGAGATTATGCAGCCTCTGGACCAGTTCTATGGGAATGCTTAAAAAGGTATTAAGCATAGAAGAAAGAAAAAGAAGAATGGCTACATACTTCCCAAGAGAACAGTAGAGCAAAGAATAAACAGAATACATTGCAATGACAAACATCAAAAAACATAAATACATCAACTCCAAAGATAAAAGAGAACAAGCAAAGAAAAAACTATAAGAACCTCATGACAGGGATAAACAATCACATTTCAATAATCAGCCTAAAAGTGAATGGAATAAACACATCACTGAAAAGACACAAAATGGCAAACTGCATAGGAAACCAGGATGCAATTATTTGCTGCATCCAAGAAATTCATCTCACCACAATGGAAACACACAGACTCAAAGTTAGAGGATGGAAAACAAGTTTCCAGGCAAATGGATCACAAAAGAAGACAGGAGTCATGATAGTAATATCAGACAAAATAATCTTTAAGCTATCAAAAATATAAAAAGATACTATATAATGATAAAAGTTTCAATCCATCAAGAAATATACATCCTAAACATATATGCGCCCAACACAAGAGTACCAGCATTTATAAAGCAACTACTAAGTAAACTAAAAAAAAAGATATTGACTTTAACACTTTCATAACAGAGAACTCAAATACTCCATGAAGAGCTTTCAATAGAACATTGAGACAAAAAAATCAACAGATTCAGAAACTCAACTTGATGCTTGACCAAATGGACTTAATAGTTACCTACATAATATTCCACCCAAAAAGCAGAGAATATAGATTCTACTCACCACCACATGGAGCATACTCCAAGATCAATCACATCCTTGACCATAAACCAAGCATAAACAAATTCCATAGGGTTGAAACATTGTCAAATACCTTCTCAGATGACAGTGGAATAAAAATAAATATCAACACCAACAAAACTTCCCCAAAGCCCACAAAGACTTGGACACTAAACGGCATGATGCTGAACAACTACTGGGTCAACACTGAAAAATCAAAGCATAAATTAAAGGATTTCTGGCAACAAATAAAAATGAAGAAACATCTTACCAACCCTCTGGGATGCCATAAAAATGGAAAGATCACAAGTTAACAGACTAACAAATCACCTAAGGTAGCTGGAAAGAAAAGATCACCAAAACCTTAACTTTAGCAGAAGAATCCAGATTACCTAAATAAAAGCTCAAACACTGGACATAGAAGACAAAAATACCATAGAAAAATATCAGCAAAACAAAAGCTGGTTCTTTCAAAGAATTAACACGATCAATGGTCCCCTAAATAGAATGACCAAAATAAAGAGAGAAAAAGCCCAAATAAACAAAATCAGAAATACAAAAGATCAAATCACAACTGACCCCAAAGAAATACAGAAGATTATCAGAGATTACTAAGCACACCTATATGGAAAAAACTTGATAACCCAAAGGAAATGAAGGGCTTTCTGACATCACACAAACTTCCCAGGTGGAAACAAGAAAACATTGAGACACTAAATAGACCAATAACAACCCAGGAAATTGAGTTTGTCCTAAGAAAACTATCTACCAAAACAAAGCCCTGGACTGGATGACTTTTCAGCAGAATTCTTCAAAATGTAAAAGGAGGAGCTGATACCAATCCTATTGAAAGCATTTCAGGCAATTGAGAAAGACAGAATTCTCCCCAAATCATTTTATGAAGCAAACATCACAATGATATGCAAACTGGGTAAAGAGTCAACAAAAAAAAGAGAATTACAGTCCAATATCCCTAATGAACATAGATGCAAAAATCCTAATCAAGATTCTAGCATATCAGATCCAAGAACAGAACTCAGAAATCATCTACCATGACCACGTAGGCTTCATCCCCAGGATGCAGGTCTGGATAAACAACCGCAAGACCATAAATGTAATTAAATACATCAACAGATGTTAAAAACAAGAATCACATGATTATATCATTAGATGCAGGGAAAAAAAATTTGATAAAATTCAGCATCCCTTCTTGATAAAAACCCTTAAACACCTAGGTATAGAAGGAACATACCTCAAAATAGTAAGTACCATCTACAGTAAACCCATAGCTAGCATATTGCTAAATGGACAGAAAATGGAAACATTTCCCCTAAAAACTGGTTAAAGACAAGGCTGCCCACTCTCATCTCTCTTGTTCAACACTGTTTTGAAAGTCCTAGCTAGAGCAATTAGAGAAGAGAAGGAAATTAGGGGTATCCAAATAGGAAAAGAGAAAGTTATGTTATC
Source organism: Cephalopachus bancanus (assembly GCA_027257055.1). Lineage (NCBI taxonomy): Eukaryota > Metazoa > Chordata > Mammalia > Primates > Tarsiidae > Cephalopachus > Cephalopachus bancanus. The sequence goes on along the minus strand of JAPVLO010000656.1, from coordinate 257,318 downwards.
CCTCTTTGCTGATGATATGATCCTATACCTCAAAAATCCAAGAGAATCTGTCAAAACCCAGCTTGCACTAATAAAGAACTTTGGCAACTCTCGGGGTACAAAATAAATGTGCAAAAGACAGTTGCATTCTTATACACCAACAACAAGCAGGCAGAGAAACAAACAAAAAGCACAATCCTATTCACAGTAGCCACAAAAAAATGAAATATCTTGGCATCTTCCTAACCAGAGAAGTGAAAGATCTTTACAATGAGAACTACAAAACACTGCTCAAAGAAATCCAAGAAGACACAAACAAATGGAAAAATATTCCACGCACATGGATTGGAAGAATCAACATTGTTAAGATGTCCATACTACCAAAGACAATCTACAGATTCAATGCAATATCCAGTAAATTACCAACATCACTCTTCTCAGACTTGGAAATGACAATACAGAAGCTTATATGGAAATATAATTGGCCAAAACAATTCTTAGCTAAAGAAACAAAGCAGGAGGTATCACACTTCTAGACTTCAAACTCTACTATAGGGCTACAATAATCAAAACAGCCTGTTATTGGTACAAGAACAGGCATATGAACCAATGGGACAGAATAGAGATTCCCAAAGGAAAGCCTTAATTTCTCAACCAACTCATCTTTGACCAAGCCTCTAATAACAACCACTGGAGAGAGGAGATGCTATTCAGTAAACAGTGCTGGGAAAACTGGCTGATGACATGTAGAAGCTAGAAACAGGACCCCTATCTATCATCATACACAAAAATTAACTCTAAATGGATCAAAGACCTAAACGTAAAAACTCAAACTATAAGAATCTTAGAAAATGCAGGAGACACCCTTACGGAAATTGAAACTGGCAACCAATTCCTGATCGAAACCCCAAGTGTCCATGGCATAAGAGATAAGATAGAGAAGTGGGACCTCATCGAACTCACAAGCTTCTACAAAGCGAAAGAAGTCACCAAGAGATTGGGGAGACAACCCACAGAATGGGAAAAAAATATTTTCAACTGTGTATCTGACAAAGACCTAACATCTACGATCTACAAGGAACTCAAACATGCCAAAAGTAAAAAAAAAAAAAAAAAAAAAAAAGCAGCCCCATTAAAAAGTGTAAACTTCTCAAAAGAAAATATGATATACGGGCAGCCAACAGACATATGAAAAAGTGTTTAGCCTCACTAGTCATTAGAGAAATGTAAATCAAAACTAATTGAGATACCACCTAACCCCAGTAAGAATGGCCATCATTAATAAAGCAAAAAACAACAGATGCTGGTGAGGATATGGAGAAGGAGGAACACTTCTACACTGCTGGTGGAATGCAAACTAGTGCAACTTCTTTGGAAGACAATTTGGTGACTTCTGAAAGAACTACAAATTGACTTTCCATATGACCCAGCATTCTCCCTGTTGAGAATATACCTGAAAGAACTCAAATCATTCTACAAAAAAAGACACCTGTGCATGCATGTTTGTTGCAGCTGTATTCACAATAGCGAAAACATGGAACCAACCATGCTGCCCAACAAAGCTGGACTGGATAAAAAAATGTGGTACATATACACAATGGAATATTATGCAGCCATAAAAAAGTCAAAGATATGGACTTCACTACAGCTTGGATGGATTTAGAGTTGATCATGCTCAGTGATCTATCACAGAAACAAAGAACAGAGTATCATATGTTCTCACTCATAAGAGGACCTTGAACAATTATTCTAATAGTATAAGAAAGGGACTGGCAGTATTGGGAAATAGTCATGGAAGGGGGTGTGTTTGGCATTTGAAAGAAACTGCCAGGGGAGGTGGGGGACCCACCTCATCAACAAGGGTAACTGCATAATAAACATTTCTATACCTAACCTTGAATTGCATCCCACATCTTTAAAATAAAAAAAATTAAAAGTTAAAAAGTATATATTCCAAATGGAAACAAAGGAGTTGTGGAGTTAGGGACTGAATTCTACTCCTCCCCTGCCCTAAGTTCATATGGTGAAGCCCTGATCCTCAGTTTTTAAGAATGTGACTATATTCGGAGATAGACTCTTCAAAGAGATAATTAAGATGAATAAGATCATTCAATGTGCCCTAATGTAATATGACTGATGTCCTTATAAGAGAAGCTTAGTCATCAGGCGTGTGTGCACACAGAGAGACAATACTATGAAGACACAGGTGAGAGAAAAGTTATCTATAAGGTAGGGAGAGGTCCTTCAGAAGAAATCAAACTTGCCAACAACTTGCTAACAAGAATATGCATATCTATCACTTAAGTCACCCAGTCTGTGTCATTTTGTTATGTCAGCCCTAACAAACTTATACAAAAGATAACCATGTCAGAAGTCATAAGATAAGAAAAGGGCTTTTCCCTTTTTAAGGATCTAACAAACATTGCATGTCTGTACTCGAGAATCACATTTTCAAACACTAATATAATAATTATATATTGGACATTTGTATCTCATCAGCTTTTTTAAAATTTTTTTGCTTTAAAACTATATGCTTGTTAAGTGAAGACAAGGAAAGTTTTACTTTACACTTTCCTAAATTCTATTTGTGTTCAAGTATTGCTGACTGAGAGACTCACATCTATATAAACAGCAGCTTATGAGTTGTCAAGTATTTAAAACAGCATTTTGCAGAGTTCAGAGTCTTTTTAGTTGTTGACACTTTTTATAAACTATCAAGGATAACTAAACAACTCATTAAAAATAAAAAGATGTAATACTTCATAATCAATTTCTTCTAATTCTCTCCAGTTAGGTGTTTTATATTATTATTATTATTATTATTATTATTATTATTTTGCAAGAGAGAAATTCTTTTCTGCTAGAATAACCCCAGTGCAACATATATTTCAAAAGAACATTTAAATTCTTACTGGCACATCTCTGCCCCACAGCAGTGGGGTGAGCATTTTAAAATGAAATTGCCACTTAGTAAGGCAATCTGTTTATGAGTCTTTGGGTGGGGTAACTAAAGGTGATAAAAGCAGAAATTCTCAAATTCAGGAGCAGCTAAAAGAATTAATTCTACTTATTCTCAAGGCCTACATTGGAGAAGCATTAAACCCTAATAATTATAAGATATTGAGAAACTCAGTATCCTCACTTGTAATAGAAAGATAATATTATATATTTCCTAATATTTTTAATGATTCATGAGTTAATATATGAAAAATTCTTAGCTTGTGACAACCATCTAATAAACTTTAACTTAATGGTAATTGTTTTTTGTTTGTTTTATTATTTTTACCTCTAAACTGATGGGAAAGATGCCAAGAAAGAAAATCTCTCCACTCCTCCACTCTATAAAGGAATGGATCTCCAGTAATTCTCTCCCCAAGTATAAACAATGATATATTTTAGATTGATTAGGGAGATATGGTAACCTAGATTAGCTGACTCAGCATCTAAATAATGGAATGGAAGGAATTCATTTGCCTGGGCAAGCCTTTTATCACTAGGGTAACCATACATCCTAGTTTGCTTAGGACAGTATATGCCTATTTTCCATTACCAAAATAATTGTGGTTTAAATGATCAGTTATTTCATTTCCCTGATTATTATGTAAAGTAACAGAAAAAATAATCCTGCATGGTAAACTTTATAAGAAAGGTAATGCTGATTGAAAAAAGAGCAGGAGCCTCAAGTGCTCCTTGGAACTAGTAAATAGGTGGTGGCAGTTAGGAGTTCTGTGAAGACACAGGGCATGTGAAAGTACCAGATGTTTTAGGGATGCAAGTACGGCATCTTAAAGCAAGTTGGACAAAAAGAGCAATAATCAAAAGGGATCATAAGACATTAGTCAATAATATTGCTTTTTGGAACAAGACAACACAGTTAATTCTATGTTAAGATCAAAGGTCATCAAACTACAGCCTATGTACCATATCAGAACCTCTATCTCTTTATTTAAATAATATTTTCTTGGAAGGTCATACTCATTTTTTCATGTATAGCTTATGGCTGCTTTCACACTAAAATGAAATAATTGAGTATCTGCAACAAGGCAAGCTAAAAAAAATTACTATCTGACTTTTTATGGAAAATGCTTGCTGGCCTCTGTCTTAAAAGCATCTGTAAGCACTCAGAAACAATAATAAATTTTTAATTCAACAAGCTAAGTCAGCATGACGATGAGTAACCTAGAAAACATCTTAACAGCAAGATGTTTGCTTTACAGGATACATCCATATTTTCAAGAATGCATGAATTTACTGTTTTATGCATTTTCATCAATAAATACCATGAAAAGGCATTGAATGAGTCAATGACTGGTTCTGAAAGAGTAAAAAAGCTGCTGAAGCAAATCTAAGTACACTGCATAATTGGCTATAATGAGAAAAGTATGAAATTAGTTAGATATGACAGTTTGAAGGGCTTTTATATCGTTTCACAGATAAAACCTAAACATTTATCTAAAATTCATTATGTTTTAAAAACATAACAAGCAAGAATATTTCAGCAATAGTAAATAGCATGTCCTCTAAATGGTAACTAGTTCATAGTTTTGTATTTATTTTGGATGCAATGGAAATTATTGAAGTAAGTGGTAATCTGATTTGTATTCCAAATATATGCCCCAGAATGCTGTTGGTATTGGAATTTAGTGGGGCAACAGTGAAAACATAGTATCAGAGTATTTTCTTAGATGGAAAGATGATAGCAACTTGGAATAGTGTGGTTGAAAAAGAAGCTAAATGGATAGGTCTGGGATATACTTTAGAAGTAGTAGTGACATTACTCTTGTACAAAAATATTTTAAATAATTTTATAAAACTAGTTAGACTGCTAATTTTTCTAAACTATATTTATGGCTATATGCAGCTATTCAGCATTCATGCTCAGGCATCAATACCTATTCATTAAAAACATCTGTTCAATTTTTTTTTCCAAATTTTCTACCTACTTTCTTCCCCCTTTGCTTTCTGAAGTTGTCGAAACATGAATAATATCAAATACATCTCCTACATAGAACTTAATAAATGCTTGTAGAAGTGAATTCACAGTATTTCAAAAAATTTATAGATCTTCAATATTTTCCTAACTAACAGGCCTTCAAAAGTGATAGGAGATAGTATAGCAAACATTGGGAGGGGAGACAACAAGGACTGAAGATAAGTTGAACATTTATGCAAATAACTTGTAGATAATTGGCATGGAAACTGAGTTTTTCCTATTCGAGAATTTCAATGTTCTCACAAAGTATAAGGAAAGAGAATTTCCAATAATTATAAAGGAATGAATGAATTAGGTCTGTATGGAAAGCAATGAAAGTTTGAGATCATTGCAGTGCTTATATCCACATTGAGCTTGGAAGCCACAAATTTGAAATGGTGCCAATCAATATGCACTCTTGTGGAGGATAATTAAAGTTCACCAGAGTTTCAGAAATAAATGAACTATTAAAAATAAATTATATTTTAATTTTATAAATATACAAGACTGTGCCCTCAAGGTGGTCAATAAACTAAATAAATAGGTACAGCTGGTGTTTTGTACTACATAATCTTGAGTCAGAAAGGGTAGAATTAGGCCATCGTGAAGGAGTCAGGGGATCTGAGCATCTTACACTGGTTTTAATCACAAACTTCCCTGGGACAGCTGAGATAATGAGCTTCAGAGAGTTGTAAAGTACAGATAGAAAAACTACCAAACTAACATGAAAAGAGTTTTCAAAGCACCAGTTTAAATTGTTTGCTTGTTTTTATTCAGTTTGAAGCAGCACCTTTCCATCTTTTTACCAGCATTCCTTCTAATCTCACATCTATTCAATTTTCTGTCCTACCGCCAATTTCAACACACAATCCACATCCATAAAACACACAATCCACATACCACAGGAATCTGAGTATGATGGTGTGTGCCTGTAGTCTTAGCTACTCTAAAGGCTGAGACATGAAGATTGCTTGAGCCCATGAATTCAAGGCTATAATACCCCATGATCGTGATTATAAATAGCCACTGTACTCCAGCAACATAGGCAACACAGTGAGACTCCATCTCTAAAAAATAAAACCATCAACAGGTATATAAACAGTCATATAATTTCTTCTCACTTGGCAATGGTAAAAAGGAAAGAGAGGAGAATAGGTGTGTGTAAGACTGTCTATACAGCATTAAATATCTAGATGACTCTGAAATGCTCCATTAATTAAAGCATTTTAAAATAGGTATTTGGTATCACTGAGAAACAACATTCAGAGGTTTCTGTCACATTGTCACAATAAAAGGCATAGTATTTTATTTAAATGAATGCACAGGTCAAGAATAATTTCTTCAAATGATCACTGAGTCAAGACACATTATAAAACTGGAAAAATAAAACACTTATGGTAGATATTCATTGATAAGCGTAGGTTTAACTTGAGCCTCTGAAATGGCCCTTAGATTTTCCCCAAGTCATATCTACAAGATAGATGGTGAAGAAAGCAATAAAAATAGACTATTTATGCCCAGAATCCTATGTGCCTAATTTGAGTTCAGAGACGTTTGATATTTAAAGAAATAATCTGAGTCCATTTAAATTTGATTAGCCAATATTGTGACCATGAGTATTCCATTCCCATGGTTCACCCTGTCAGAATTTGATGAAGGTAACAAAATTTCGTAGAAAGTCATAAGAGAGTTGGGTATGTAAAATATTGTCACACATCACCACTTCCTTAACATCATAATCAATTCATCCACTGTTTCCAATTGCAGTTTGAGAGGGAAATTTTCAAAAATAATTTCCTAGACTTTGTTACCTGGGTGAATATCATCTCTTTTTAGTGTTCTGTTTTTTTTAAATGACTACATTAAAGTAAATTAAAATGTAGTCTACACTACACAAGGGTTTTAAGGGGAAATTCCAGTAATATTCTTTTTTAAATTGGGAGCTGATAACACAAATATATAAACTTTGCAAAATTGTTATATGTTTATGATTTGTACACAATTGTATACATATGACACATTTCAATAAAATGCTTAAAAATTAATTGTAGCCCTTAAGAGATAGGGCAACCTATATAAAGCACATTATAATGTATGGTCAAAGAAGAGATATTCATTAAATAGCCATAATTCCACAGAGTTGCAAAAATTTAGTTACTTTATGTACTTTAAGGACAGAGAATAAATTTGAAGATTATCTAGTTTCCTTCCTCATTCATTGGAATGGAGAACCCAAGGTCCAGAGTGAGGAAAGAATATGCTTATTAGCACAGTTGTTAGAATAATCGAGTCACTTGATTTTTAACCCACTAGTGCTGCATGACATTTTTATTCGAAATGGTAGTCAATTTATTTTAACACAAATACATTATGTAGATGTGACCAGATAGATTTAAAATTATATGTTATAGCAATAGGGCATTAGAGAGCACTTAGCAAAGTACTTTCAGATATATTTTACAGATAAGGAAACTTAAGCTCAGAGAAATAATCATTTGCTCAATATCATCCAGTGTTAAGTATTGTAGTTGGGTGGGATTACATTCCAGGTCTTAAAGTCTTGGAAGTCTGAACACTTTCCTCTCAACATACCTCCTAACAATGCTGTAATTTTGTCAATTAACATTTGAGCTATGTCCACAGATACACTGAAACAACTCATTACATTTTAAACAATTCAATTAGTTAGTTGCTGAAAAGCTTGTTTGACCAATGTTGGACTGACACTTGAGACAAGAATGCTTCACCCACTGAGATAATTTTTCCTACCTTCTTTGGTTCCCTTGCATTTTAAAAAACTCTATTTATATTTCTTTTTTTTAATTTTTAATTTTAAAGATGTGGGGTACAACTCAGGTTTAGGTATGTAAATGTTCATTATGCAAGTACCCTATCTATTTTCATTTCAATCTGTCCCTTGTTGAGAGCAATTTAAAATTCTATTAGAACTTTTACATCCACATGGGATTCATTGCACTGTAATTTCTGCCAAACACTTGTAGTATTTTGTGTCTTATAGTGCCACAAAGATACTATTGCATGTGTTTTCCTTTGATACTTTCAATCCACATCCATTGACATGAAATTTTCATGACTGTATTAACATTTTCAGCATTTGATAAGGTTGAGTATTATCAAACATAAATTTTTATTTTTTATTTTAACGACATGGGGTACAATTCAAATTAGATACATATGTGGCCATTGCACAGGTGAAGTTTGGGCCTCCCGTTGGTCCTCACTTTGCCTGGTTTGGAATCAGGTAGCCTTATGGACATTATGTGCCCCTCCCCCCCGTCTCTCCCCCACCCCCACAGTGTTTTGCTACTGCCAATCCCTTTCTTGAAGTATTATGATAAATGTTCAGGACCCTCTTATGAGTGAGAATATGTGGTACTCAGTTCTTTGTTTCTGTGATACATCACTGAGTATGCTAATTTCAAATATAACAAAGCATGTGGCACTAAAATGGATAACATTTAGAGAGAGAATTTTTGGTTTTACGCTAAAGTTTCCAATTTTTGTTCATTTAATATTATATTCATTAGCTAAAACTCTCAGAGCCTATTGCTCAATAACACAATGGACAAAGTGTCCCTGATGTCTACTATGGACCTACTATGTACAAGTGCAACAAAAAGGATCAAACTTTTATAGAACTACTTAACCTTTATTTATTTATGTTTTCCTTTTCATTTAAAAGAAATTATCAAACTGGTATGTCATGCAAGTTATCCAGCTAATAATATATTATTTTAAAGGTCAAGTAAGACCATTTATTTCTCCATATAATGATTGCTTTAAAATTAAGATGTCTAAAATTTTATTTTTTCTAATAATAAGCAATTTGTAATATATTGGATGCGTGATAATTCTGACAGCATGGGAGTATTCATAAATCTCACGAATCATGAAAAATCAGTTATTTAATTATTATTTCTTTTCTGATTCCAAAGACAGAGCCAATATCAAAGATCAAGAGGAATTAGATCTTTCTGCAGCTGTTCTATTGAAATGCTTGTACAGAATGAATTAGCAAATTCTTTAATTTAAAACATCATATAACTAATGGAAAATTTAAGCATCAACTAATATCTCTTGAAATTAAAGAATGTTTTCACGTTTTTATAAGATACTTTACTGTCTAGTATTTTGTTACTCACATATTCCACAGAGATAAATAAATTATTACATACATTTTATTAACTGAGAAGCTAAGGCAATAATATAACAAATAATTTGACTGTTTCTAAGTAAAATTAAGATTAGATACTCAATTTTTTCCACAGCACCAAATAATTTTTTACTATTTTGCTTTTACTTGCAGAAAACCAGCGATCAATGAACACAGGCCATGTCTACAGGAAAATGTGTGGATTGTGGTAATTTAGACCCCTACAATTACCTTCACAAATGCAAAGAGATCTACTAAATCAAATATAATTATTAAAAGAGGGGAAGATGTGCTTTCTTTTGATACTTTCTGCACCTTAATTTAATTTTTTTCACTCCATAATCTAACCGGAAATTATAATCTGCCAGTTACCTTTCCAACAGAGAATATCTAAATTAAGATAGGAGGAAATTCTAAAAACTCAGTTGAGAAGTTTATTTGATTCCTTACTTGAATGCAATATACTAACATTTATGAGTTAAAGCAATAATCTTTGTGAAATAAAATGAGGCATCTTTATTATTACCATGGTAAATTAGCAACTTTGCAAACTGAACTGCCCTTTAAGGGTCTCTTTTATTGGAGTTGTGTCCAGCTGGCATATATAAAAGGGCCTAAAGCTGAAAAAGCATAATGTGAAATGTCCGGTTCAGAAATTAAGAAAGTTGCTGAGCTTCTTATTGACATCTATTTCTAAAAATATCATGGACACACATCATAGTAATAAAACCGTACTTTAAAAAAAAATTAACTCAAATTGTGCTATTGTTAAAGTATAGTAGTCACAAACTTTAATGTTCAAAAAACTGGAAATATGTGATACAAAATAGAACCTTTATGTTTATAATATCCTATTGTTTATGGTGATTTATTATTTTTAAATGTTTTGTTATTAGTCTACCTTATTTTATTTTAATATTATGGACTATGGCTAAAAGTAATAAGTGGAACTCTCTTATCAGTGATCTATATCTCAATTTCACATTTATTTTAAAGTATTGTTGACAGCTAAGACCTTATGCTTCTTAGTAACTATACTCTTTAGTTAAAAATAATATTTATATGTTTCTACTGTCTTAGATATATTTATCTAGATAGATGTAGGTATATATGCATGTATCTAAAGATATATAAAATTATAAATAACAAAATCACTTCTTCCTTACTTATATTTTTTAATTAATCACTAAACAACTGGCATAATTTATTTTTTTAATGGAAAAAGATTAAGTCCAGGGTCTATCATGGTTTCTCCTTTATTATGCATTATAATAAAATTACATATATAATATATTACTACAATTTAATTATAGTAATTTAATATTTATTTTACTATATTTTTATTTCTTCTTTATTAACACATAAAAAATTTTTAATGACCAACGTTTTAGCTCATCAAGTTTCTTCTACTCCTTCCAAAAATCATTCACTTAATGGTATTCCAAGCAATTTGATCCTTTCCTGTCTAACTAAACATAGGGTTTTTCATAATTTCCATAGTTCAACGGTCTCCTAAAAATGTCATTAGAGATCTTCTTGGTATTAGCAGCAGACTCAAGAATGCCTTGCACTTGTTAATGAACTTGTAAAAGTTCATTGACATTGAAAATCTCTATTCCATTCTCAGGCTTTCAGATGTCTTAGAAAAGTGCATCAAATTAATAGTGCTTTCAAAGGTAAGAAAACTGTACAGAAGAAAAGTTATCTAGATAAGACTTTCAAAATTTTAAATACTATCAGTAAATCCACAAGCTTCAATTTGGAGCATTCTAAGAATTATAACAAGAAAAGGAATTTGCTTTATTTTAGAAAACTTTGTAATATTTAATTATGTGTGACTTATTATGTAGTAAATATATGTTATTTAAACTGTAGCAAAAATAAAGAATAACTTGTTTGTTTTGCTCATTTATAAAGGGCAATCAAAAGTATCAGGTGGTTAAAGGAGATCATAAATTCATAATAATGCTGAAATTAGCTTATTTTTGTTATGTTCCCATAATTCCTGTTAATTTACTTTTCAGAAAGAAGGGATTATTCTGAGAAATGTTAAGGTTGCTGATGAAAAATTCTAAGATATACAAGGGGGCATCACAAAACACTCCAGAATTTATTTATTAAAAATAATGTGCTGGGCTCGGTGGCTCAGCCTGTAATCCCGCACCTTTGGGAGGCTGAGGTGAGTGGATTGCCTGAGCCTGCGGGTTCGATACCCGCCTGGGCAGCGAGACCTCATCTCTACAATAAATCAAAAAATCAGCCGGGTGTGGTAGCGCATGCCTGTAATTCCGGCTACTCGGAAGGCTGAGGAGGAAGGATCGCCGGAGCCCAGCAGGTCGAGGCTGCGGTGGACGGGAGCGGCCACTGCACTCCAGTCTGGGCGACAGAGTGAGACTCCAACTCAAAAAAAAAAAAAGTGAATTTATTCTTACATATTTAAACTTCAGTCTCCTTCAAAGTACTCTCCGTTTGGTAAAATACACCTACTGAGATGCTATTTCCACTGTTCAAAACAGTTTTTTAACTCGTCAGTTTTGATGCCTTTTACTGCTTCTGCTGTTTTTTGTTTGTTTTATTTCATCCACACTGGCAAAACATTTCCCTTTGAGGACTTTTTCATCCAGGGGAACATAAAAATATGTTGCTTGAGGCGAGATGGGGTGAATGGGGGGTGGTTGGGATGGGGAGTAGTCATGCCTTTGTTGACCAAAAACTGATAAACACCAATCATGTTGTGGGCAGGTGCGCTGGTAAAAACCCATCATGAAATGGGGAAATGCTGAAAGATTCTTTTAAAAAAGCCAGCAAGGTGGTTCAACCCTGTAATCCTAGCACTTAGGGATTAATCTGATGGGAAATCTAAGAAACTTAGGATGAAACACAGATAAATTGATAAAGAATTAAGATACCTGATATATGAGATTTACTTTCCAGGACACATTTTTTTTCAGTGAGATGCTAAATTCAATCTAGATAGCAACGACATGGAGGAAGTATTAATGAGTTATTGTAATATGATAATATGTTCTATCTTCAAGTGACATTATATTCAGTGAACATACATGTAAAACTTGTGATAATTTTGTTACCTTTCCAATGAAATTTCAGTATCATTAAATGTGTAATAACAAAGAATCTACTTATTAAGTTGTGAGTGCATTTTATGAAGATTTTGTACTAATATCTATATGATAAAAATATGAAAACTAACAAAAATGATTGCATTTTTGTCTGAATATCTAGGATATGAAGAAGTTAAAAATAAAAACAAATTGATTACTAAGATGAAACTTTGGAATTTACAAACTTCCTGAAATCCTATGAGCCTTACTTACTCAATTGTCTACAGTGTAAGATGTGCTTTCTTGAGAAGAATTACCTTATCATATTATTACTATAGTCAACCAGGTACTTGAAATTAGTTTTATTGATTGTGAATAAAATACATAAGTTCTATACTGTTTTAGTTCATTCAGGCTGCTATAACAAAAACCATACTGGGTAGCTTATTGTTCTTGAAACAGCAGAAATAGGTTTCTCAGAGTTCTAGAGGCTGGAAAGCTCAAGATCAAGGTATCAGCAGATTTGGTGTCTAGGGGGCACATTTTTTTCTGGTTTAAGGACAGTGCATTCTCACTGTGTCCATACATGGAGGACAGGGCAAGCTATCTCTCTGGAGACTCTTTTATAAGGACACTAACCCCATTCATGAGGGTTCTATCCCCATGAACTGATCACCTCCCAAATGCCCCACCTCTTGATATCATCACCTCAGGGATTAGGAATTCAACATATGAATTTGGTGGGGACATAAACATTCAGACCATAGCACATATTGAATAAAAGATCAAATTATTCATTTCTGCTTTACAAATACCTTCATGTTCTAAGGCACTTCTGTTTCCTAGCTGATCAATTTCATAAAGAGAATAAACATTCTGAAGAAGAACAACTTATCCCTTAATGGAAAGTTTACAGGCAATGTAGACATAAAAAGATTTTAGAAGTCTCCCTCCCAACTCTTACTCATTGAAGATGTTTATACTTGACTCAATGTCATCCTCTTTAACTCAACTCTTGCATAATCTAGAGATTTCAAAATTCATTTAGAATTCTCATCCAACAACCCAACGTTGAAATGCCTGAATCTTCACAACACTAGGAAACTTCTCCTCCATTCTACTTCAACAATATCTCTCCCATGATCAACACCTGAAAATTCAATTTAGCCCAAACCACTCTTAAAGTTTAGTAGTCCACTCACTGACCATAGCATATCTATTATACATTCATTCAATGTACACATGGCTTTTGAACTTATGCTTTTGACCTCTTTATTATTTCAATTTACACTGTGTAAATTGAGGTTTCACTGTATGTTCAACACTGGGCTAAGTACTTTATCTATATTATATCATTTAATCTTCATATAAATCCTCCTATGGAGTAGATACTATTATTATCCCATTTTACAAGTGAAGGAATTGAGTCACTAAGATGTAACACAACAATAAATAGCAAATATTCAGTTTAAGTACTGACTTTTTAGCCAAAAAACATAAATATTTAATTATGATAGATACTGCTATATTCATTCATGTTTTCCTTTCTATAACCTTTCACTTTTACTCATTCCTGTCAGATAAAATTTCAAATAGACAATATTCTCTTCAAGACAATAATTCAACTTCTATGCCCTACTCTAAGAACAGAAGACTTATTCTTATTTCTTGAGAATGATTTTCTCAAACTCCCATCTCTCTATCTACGAATGTATTCACATTAATCCTCCCAATTAATATGCATTCTTTTCAGTCTCAAAGAAGGTATCTCTACTTCTGTCCAAGATCTGTACACCTACCATTAAAAACTGCCCTAAATAAATGTTAAATAATTGACAGACACCCCTTGATCATTTACCTCCTCTTGGGTCACTACCCAAACTTGATTGCCCTTTACAGCTTTTTTTTTTTTTTTGATTTGGAGTCTCACTCTGTCACCCAGACTGGAGTGCAGTGGCCGCTCCCGGCCACTGCAGTCTCGACCTGCTGGGCTCCGGCGATCCTTTGGCCTCAGCCTTCCAAGTAGCTGGAATTACAGGCGCATGCTACCACACCCGGCTCATTTTTGACTTACTGTAGAGATGAGGTCTTGCCAAGTTGCCCAGGTGGGTCTTGAACCTGTGGGCTCAGGCAATCCACTCACCTCAGCCTCCCAAAGGCGCAGGATTACAGGTTGAGCCACTGAGCCAGGCTTTTGGAAAGGATACTTGGCATGTGATCCCTACACTTGCTAAAACTTTTTTGGCTTTTCTGTCTGCTGTAATTTTGTTTCCGTTTTCACCACTCTACTAAAACTAGTACAAATAAACACATCAGTAAGATCCTAATTGCCATACTCCAAGTGCCTTTTCTAGTGTTACTTCTGAGGATGGTCTTCTCTCCTGTACTTGATATTGATAATATCTTTACTAATTGTTGTTCTTCCTTGGTTTCTGTGACCCCCCAAACTCATCTGATTTTTCTCATACTTCTCTGACCACTACTTTTAAAAGATAAGCTCTTCTTCTTTTTTTAATCTTTAATGATTAGTTCAGAGATAGGTATATAGATATATGCACACAATAGCATGTGACTATAGAGGATAGACTTCTAACTCAAGAGATCACATATTGTTTCATTATTCTCTGGTTGAATACCTTCTTCATAAGCCTGTGACGTCCTTCAAAGAAAATCTGTTTCTGACTCCTGCACAGTGGCCAGCAAACAATAAGGCATTACACATTCTTTTTTTTTCTTTTAATTCTTTAATTTTAAAGATGTGGGGTACAATTCAGAGTTAGGTATACAAATACAAATGTTCATTATGCAGGTACCCTTGTTGATGAGGTGTGCCCCCCCTTCCCCGGCAGATTCCCACTACTGCCAATCCTGATCCTCCGCCCTGGCAGTTTCCCACTACTTTCAATCTTTTTCTTATAATATTACAATCATTATTGAAGGTCTGCTTATGAGTGAGAACATGTGATACTCAGTTCTTTGTTTCTATGATAGATTGCTCAGTATTATAGACTCTAAGTTCATCCAGGTTGCTGTGAAATTCATGATTTTGTCCTTTATGGCATTAACAATTCTTATAAAGAGAACTAATTTACTTATTTTCAGAACTTCATATAAATTAGAGTGTGCCTTTTTCCATAAGTGTGTATGTCAGCGACATTTCCCATTTTCTTTGTCTTAAACTGTATTAACCCTTCATATATGTTAACATGTTTAATTTTTATAAAAACTCTGTAAGATAGGCAAAGAAGGATAATCTCATTTTTGTTTTATAAAGAAAGATTCAGTTAAAAAAAGAAAGATTCAGGAAGATTAAATAATTTATCCATGACCACATAACTATTAAGTACTGGATTCTTACCTAAAACCTAGATAAATTTGTTTTCATGATTTTCTAATCCTCATTTGTTACTCCTGACATCACTACATTATTCATTGTTATTATTCAAATTGGAATACTCATAAGAAGAAGGCACTTGGCCCATTTTCCATATTCAAAGTCACTAGAAAATATAAATAATGGCAAGGAGTGAAAGAAACAAGCTAACTATATATTAAATGCTATATTTTAAAAAAATAGGGTGCACCTTATTACTGCGTTTTTAAAAACTCCTAAAATGTGAGAAAATAAGTACAGAAAGTACAAAACTTTAAAATCAACCCAAAACCAAATATTTCCAGAACCACAACTAAAAATAGTAAAGAATAGATACTATTACATTACCACCGAATATATATCTTCATGAATTTTTTAGCTCTAAAAATATCCTGAGCACAATTTAAAATATTAAATTGCTAAGCACATAAGCTAAAATAATTGCATATTAAAAATCACCGAGAGCTACTAAACTATGCATTAACTTTAAGAGGTACTACATAAATGAACTTTATTTAGATATTTCAATTAAAGCCCCAGGGAGTTACTATATCGAACCTAAACAAAGTATCTTATCTTTTCTAATTTCCTAGTGATAACTCACAAAAGGAAAATATTTTTAGAAATGGTGATATTTCACTTAACCTTTGAGAAAAGAATTTTCTTATATCTATAAAAAGCATCCAATATAAATGACTTCAGCATGAACACAGACCATGATCTATCTAAAATTTAAACCGTATAGGGAAATAAGGACAGAGAAAGAAGCATGAGCTATAAGGATTGCTAAAACAGAGTTGAATTGCTCAATAAAGCCTATTAAACACCAATGAATTGAGTTTATATAACTTTGACCTTAGATCTTCAATTTTATTCTTCAAGGAATGAAGATAGGGGAAAATAAAGCTTCATTCACTCATTAAACTATACATTCATTCCCTGAGCTTTTTACTTAGTGTTTCCATAATCCAAACATTTTTCCAGGCCTCTAGAGACAATGATGCCATCAACTATAGATAGATACATGGTAGATAGATAGATAAATAGATAGGTGTGTGTGTGTGTGTGTGTGTGTGTGTGTGTGTGTGTGTGTGTGTGATGTATGTGATAAGTGGTGAAAATATAGAGAAGTGTAAGAGAGTGGAGAGTAACTGGGGGCTACTTTATGCAAAAGATCTCAGGAATGATTTCCCTGAAAAAGTAGAACTTTAGCAGAAATGTGAAGAAAACAAAGCAGCAATGAGAATAGCTCAGAGTAGTTTTCCAGGCACAGAGAACAGCAAATAGAAAAACTCAGGAGCATGATTAATATATACCAGAAAAAGCAATTAAGCAAGGAATGGACTGGTGCAGATTATGAGGCAAAAGGTTAAATGGGCTAAATCAAATCCAATGTTGCAGACTATACATTTTGTATATTATTTCAAATAAAATAAAAAATTATTACAGTATTTTGAGAATGAAAATATCATTATTAAGTTAACATGACAGCCAAATTTTTACTTTAAAAGACAAAAATATATATTAATAGATTTGTATAAATACAAATAACTAATAACTTATAAAATGCCATAGGACATAGATACTTTAAAAAACCTGTTAAAACTAATAATTGAATTTAGTAAAGTTACAGTATACAAAATCAACAGACACAAAAATGAGTTGTGTTTTTATATATTAACAACAAACTATGAGAAATAATTTAAGAAATACACCCATTTACTGTAATATTCAAAAGAATAAACTACCTAGAAATCTATTTAGCCAAGGAAGTAAAAGATTTCTACACTAAAAACTATAAAAATTGATGAAAAAATGAAGATGGAAATAAATGGAAAGATATTCTATGTTCATAGATTGAAGAATTAGTATTGTGAAAATGTTTATACTACTCAAAATGATCTACAGATTCAGTGTAGCCACTATCAAAATTTCCATGTCATTTTTTAATAAAAATACAAAAACAGAGAGTTCCAAGATGGCAGTGGAGCTAATCAGACTGCATGTCACTGTGTGAGTGAGTGAGCGCATGGTCAGATTTGTGTGTGTGTCTGTGTGTAAGTGGGCATGTCAGTGGCTGACTGAGTGGGGATTTGGTATCAAGTGACCAGAGCTCTTCTGGTGAAGTGGCTGGCTCTGTAGCCACTCTTCTTGGACCTTAATGCTTCCCAGGGAGCAAAAGCTGAATGCCATTTTATAAAATCAACAAAGCTCTTCTTGGTAAGAAGCTGCCAGAGCAACTGCCATTGTTAGTCTCTGCTCCACCACTGCAGCAACAGGCCAGACACAGGCAGCAAGGGCCATGGAGTGAGCACAGTGAAGGAACCAGAGGCAGACTCCTGAAGAAGCAGTGGAGAGTAGCCACCCTGAAGGTGGACTTGCTGCCACCACCTCCAGTGCCAAGTTAGGCTGCAAGTCTTCACCACTGGGACCTGAGTTCTAGAGACTTTGGTATATGCTGGGGAGGGAACTATCCTTCCTGATCCCACGAGTGGCAGAAACAACTGTCTGTAGAGGAACTGGGCAGCCAATCTAAAACCTGGGCAGAGAAGTGCTCCAGTGCAGCCTCTGCAGAACAGCCTCTGCAGAACAGCAGACCTGCATCTTAACACCAGGGGGTGATATCTGCATTGCTTTCGAGCTGCTTTCCATGAACCTAGAGACAATTACCCCTGGTGCACAAGCTCTGGTGGATAACAGTGGATGCAGAGCCCTAAATGATCCACCCTTCCACCCAGCTCTGAGCCAGCTGCTGGGTGATAGATGCATACAGCAGATCTGACTGAGAAGGAGGCTGGTGAGTGCCTAGCCGACTCCTCCCAATTCTAGCAATGAACAAAAGAGATCAGGAAGACAGGGTAGAGGCCGAAGCCCTCATTCCCCCACCACAAACTGTATGCCATGGGAGTTGTGACCACACTGGAAGAGGAATGAAGGGGGAGAGAGCCCAGGTGATGCTGAGTCAAGTCCCCCCACCACCCTCCCTTTGGGCATACACCAGCTATCAATTGCAGGCAACAAGGGGTAAAGATTCTAACATCCCAAGTTTCAACTGCTAGGAGGGAACCTGCAGCAACAGGCATGCCATCACAGAACCCACTACAAGAGGGAGCTCCTCCACTTACAAAAAGAAATACTAAAGCTGAGAAATCTCTATGAGTGGAGCTTTTTGGGTTTTGCATTTTCTTTCTTTCTTTCTTACTTTCTTTTGTCTCATTTGTTTGCTTTGTTTCTTGGTTGGTTGGTTGATTTTCTCTTTCTTTTTTCCTTTCTTCATTCTTTCTCTGTTTTTCCCCTTCTTTTTCCTTTTCTTCTTCCTTCCCTTTTCTCAATCCTTCTTCCTACTCTTTTCTACTCTATCATGGACTCAGGGACTACACAAGCATATCCATAGAAAGGTCATATTGTGTGGAGATGGAGAGTGAGTCCCAGCTGGCCCATTTACCAGACTGCAAGCATTGTGACCCATCAGTAGGTTCTGAATCCTTGTGGCCCCTGCCCTCTCCTTAGTAAGTGCTCAAAACTGTAGAGAGATAGAACAATGCCCCACCCCCAGCCCTATTTTATAATTGAACAAACCTGAAGGTTCTGTTCAGGGAAGTACAGAAGGTAGGGCAAATATCAGAAGTGATTGCTTCTCCATTTCCCACTCAGCAAAAAAATTAAAAAGAAATATGAGCACTACAACAAAGGAAGAAGAACCGCCACCAACAACCAAAATCACTGGTAACCTTCAGAGACCCAATAAAGAGACAGTGCATGAAAGAACAGCTACTGGAGCACAAACAATTGCTATCTCTGAGAACAACTGTACTCAGAAGGTACTTATAGAGATTGGAGAATTTTTGAATAGAATAAATAAAAATTAAGAAATGCAAGAACTAAAACCAAATGAAATTGCAAAAGAGTTGGACAGACACAAAAAAGAATATTTAGAAATAACAGAAATAAAAAGCTCCATTCAAGAAATAAATAACAAACTGACAATCGTAGGTAGCAGAATTGACCAAGCAGAAGAAAGAATTTCAGAG
Organism: Cephalopachus bancanus; assembly: GCA_027257055.1. NCBI lineage: Eukaryota > Metazoa > Chordata > Mammalia > Primates > Tarsiidae > Cephalopachus > Cephalopachus bancanus. The sequence continues at coordinate 237,727 of JAPVLO010000656.1, read as the reverse complement.
CTTGAAAAACATAATATAGAATTAACCCAATCTATTAAAAATATGGGAAAAAAAACTTAAGGAGTAATAAGAAACTCTAGATTTATCAAGAAGACAAACTTATGTCTGATCAGCATACCTGAGGAACAAAGAGAAATGGAAAACACCTTGGAACAAACTTTCATTGAGGTCATTTCAAGAAGAGGAATACTCTTCTCATCTGGCCACAGACATAACTATACAAGCACAAGAGAGTAAGAGAACCCCTGCAAACATCTTATGAGAAGACCAACCCCTAGATACATAGTGATTCACCCACACAACGTAGGTATAAAAGAAAAAATTCTAAAGGCAGCAAGGGAAATAGGTCAGACGACTTACCAGGGAAGACTAAACAGAATCAATCAAAACTTATTTGCCGAAACACTATAGGCCAGAAGGGATTGGACCCCAATCTTTAAGGTTTTCAAAGATAAACAACTTCAATAAAAAATTTCCTACTCAGCCAAGCTAAACCTCATCAGAGATGGAGAATTAAAATCCTTCCCAGACATCAAATTACTAAAAGATATATTGCTTCCAAACCAGCACTACAGGAGATGCTTAAAAAGGTGCTATGCACAGAAGAAAAAAGAAACAAAAGAAAGACCATACACTTCACAAGATTACAAACAAATACAGAAATGACAGAGCATAAAACACATGAACAAAAGTGAAAACACACACATATTAACATAAAAGCTAAAATAAAACAGCCTTACAGGAGTCTTATGACAGGAACATACTCTCAACTTTAAACAATCAATCTGACTGAATGGCCTAAAGTTACCATTGAAAAGACAAAGAATGGAAAACTGGATAAAAGAAAATGGCCCAACAATATGCTGATTCCTGAAAACACACTTCACAACAAAGAATACTCACAGACTTAAAGATAGAGGATAGAGAATAAACTTTCAGGTTAACAAAAAACTAAAAAGGCAGGAGTCATGATTTTACTATCAGACAAAAAAACCTTCAAGCTATCAAAAATTTTAAAAGATCTGTAGCCTCAGCCAGAGATTTCAGTTGCCAACAGGTTTCAACACAGCCCACAGAGGGTCACCAGTTAAGAAATAAGAAAGAGAGAGAGAGAGAGAGAGAGATCACAAATATCTCAGTGGGAACTCCAAAAATGTTAGGATATGGATAGGGTGAGGGTGGATGGAGAGGGGAAGGGAGAGAGGGGAGGTGCAGCACCAGTAAAACAGAGATCTGAGTAATGAAAATAATTGCAACACACAAAGAGGCAAAGAAAGAAAATTTTATTTAAAAGTAAATTAGAGAGAGAAAGTGAAGGGAGAAAGAAAATTCACCTCCCCAATGTTGGGGAGGGAGCCAAAGCCAGAAAGCATGGCGACAGTCATAGCTCAAAGAGCACATGGCCACACCAGAGTCTAGCAAGGCAATGGCTGCTGTTTGCATGTGGTTGAGTCCTTAAAATTACACTGAGATACTACCTAAATCCAGTCAGAATGGCCATCAACAATAACTCAAAAAATAACAGATGCTGGAGAGGATGTGGTGAAAAGGGAACACTTCTACACTGTTGGTGGGAGTGTAAACTAATATAGCCTCTGTGGAAATCAATGTGGCAATTCCTAAAAGTTATAAAAGTCAACCTTCCATATGACCATGCAATCCCCTTATTGGGAATACACCTGGGAGATCTCAGGTCATTCTATGAAAAAGATACCTACACGTATGTTTATCGCAGCATTGTTCACAATAGCAAGAACATGGAACCAACCATCCTGCCCATCAAAAGAGGACTGGATGAAAAAAAATGTGGTACATATACACAATGGAATATTACACAGCCATAAAGAAAAACAAAAGCATGAACTTTGCAGCAACCTGGATGGAATTAGAGTTTATAAAACTGAGTGATTTCTTACAGAAACAAAGAGTTGAGTATCAAATGTTCTCACTCATAAGTGGATCTTGAACAACTACCATATTGCTGTAAGAAAAGGATTGAAAGTGGTGGGAAACTGTGGGGGGAGGTCAGAGGGTGGGAAGGTGGGATTGACTGTAGTCGGTATCTGCCTGGGGAAGGGGGGTACACACCTCATCTATAAGGGTACCTGCACCATGAATATTTGTATTCCTAGCCTGAATTGTACCCCACAATTTTAAAATAAAAATTAAAAGAGAAAAAAAATTTAAAAAGATATTGAAGGACACTACATAATGATAAAAGGCTCAATCCATCAACAAGAAATATCCATTCTAAACATAAACCCAACACAGAAGCACGAAGATTTATAATGCAACTACTAGGTAAACTGAAACAGGATATTGACTCTAACATTATCATAACTGGAGGACTTAAATATCCCACTAACAACCCTAGATAGATAATCAAGGCAAAAAATTAATAAGGAGATTCAGAATCTCAACTTGACACATGAACAAATGGACTTAATAGATACCTACAGAACACTACACACAACAACCATGGAATATATATTCTACTCATCACCACATGGAGCATACTCTAAGATCAACCACATCTTCAACCATAAATCAAGCAAAAACAAATTTCACAAGATTGAAATACTGCCATGCACTTTATCAGTCAACAGTGGATGAAAAATAAATATCACCACCAAGATCCCCCTGAGACCCACAAACATAGGTAAACAGCATGAGGCTGAACAACCCCTGGGTCAACACAGAAATCAAAACAAAGATTAAAAGATTGTTTGAAGCAAATGAAAACAAAGACACATCCTACCAAAACTTCTGTTACTATGAAATCAGTACTAACAGGAGAATATATAACTCTATGCACACACATCAAGAAAATAGAAAGATCACAGGTTAACAGTCTAACAAAGCACCTAGGGGGACAAGAAATACAAGACCACCAAATCTTCAACTTCAGCAAAAGAATCCAGATAACCAAAGTAAAAGCCCAGATATGAGACATAGAAGACAAAACTATCATAGAAAGAATCCATTTAAAAAATTTGGTTCTTTGAGAGGATAAACAAGATCGATGGACCCCTAGCCTGATTGACCAGGAAAAATAGAGAAAAAGCTCAAATAAACACAATCAGAAATGTAAAAGCTTAAGAAACAAATGACCCAGAATAACACAGAAGATTATCAGAGATTACTATGCACACCTGTATGGAAACAAACTCAAAAAGCTCAATGAAATGGAGGACCTTCTGATATCACACAACCTCCCAGGGTAAAAAAAGAAGAAATTTGAACTCTAAATAGACCAGCAACAACCCAGGAAATTGATTTCATCATAATAAAGCTACCTACAAAAAAAAAAAAAGTCCTGGATCAGATTGCTATCTAGTGGAATTCTACAAAACATACAAGGAGGAATTGACACCAAACTTATTGAAAGTATTCCAGGCAATTGAGAAAAAAATAACTTTCCCTAAATTATTTTATGAACATAAGACCACACTGATACCAAAATCGAGTAAAGATCCAACAAAGAAAGAGAACTACTTGCCCATATCCCTGATAAACATAGATGAAAAAATTCTCAACAAGATTCTAGCATATCAGATCCAACCACACATCTCAAGAATTATCCACCATTACCAAGTAAGCTTTATCTCCAGGAAGCAGGGTTGGATCAATATCCACAAGACCATAATGGTAATTAAATATATCAACAGATGTAAAAATAAGAACCACATGATTATAGCATTAGAAGCAGAAAAGACTTTCAACAAAATCCAACATCCCTTCTTGCTAAAAACACTTGAACACCTAGGCATCGAGGAAACATACCTCAAAATAGTAAGAGCCATATATGATAAATCCATAGCCAACATATTGCTAAACAGACAGAAATTGGAAGCATTTTCCTTGAAAACTGGAACAAGACAAGGCTACCCATTCTTACTCCTCCTGTTTAACATAGTGTTGGAAGACTTCACCAGTGCAATCAGACAAGAGAAGAAATTGAAGTGTCTCCAAACAGAAAAAGAGGAAGCTAAGTTATCCCTGTTTACTAATGTTATTATCCTACAAATCTGTCAAATTCCTCTTTGAATGGATAAAGGACTTTGGTAAAGTCTCAGGGTACAAAATCAATGAGTAAAAGTCTGTCACATTTTTATACACCAACAAAAAACAGGAAGATAATTAAAAAAAACAAAAAGCAAAATCCCATTCACAATAGCTTCAAAAAAATGAAATACTTTGCTATCTCCCTAACTAGAGAAGCGAAAAACCTTTATAACAAAAACCATAAAATGCTGCTAAAAGAAATCAAAGATGACACAAACAAATGGAAAAATATTCCATGCTCATGGATTGTAAGAACTATCATTGTTAAGATATCCATCCTATCCAAGTCAATCTACTAATTTAATGCAATACCCATTAAATTACCAGTATCATTCTTCTCAGACCTGGTAAGAACAATACAGAAATTCAATTGGAAACATAAATGACCATGAATAGCTAAAACAATCCTCAACAAAAGAAACAAAGCAGGAGGTATCACACTTCCAGATTTTAAACTTTATTATAAGGCTACAATAATCAAAACAGCCTGGTATTGGTACAAGAACCAGCATATGGATCAATGGAACAGTATAGAAATTCCAGAAGCAAAACCTCAATTTCTCAATCAACTCATCTTTGATAAAGCCTCTACCAAAAGCCCCTGGAGGAAGGAGAAACTTTTCATTAAATGGTACTGGGAAAACTGGTTGACCACATACAGAAAAGTGAAACAGGACTCCCACCTATCACCATACACAAAAATCAACACTAAATGGATCAAAGGCCTAAACATAAAACCTCAAACTGTAAGAATCTTAGAAAATGCAGGAGACATCCCTATAGAAATAGGAATACACAATCAATTCCTGATCAAAACCCCAATAGCCCATGACATAAAAGAAGAGTTTGACAAGTGGGACCTGATGAAACTGAAAAGCTTCTTCAAAACAAAAGATCCATTAAGGAAGTGGGAAAACAGGATGGGAAAAAAATGTTTGCCAACTGTTTATCTGACAAAGACCTAACATCCAGGATCTTCAAGGAACTCAAACATGCTTAAAGGAAAGAAACAAAAACAAAACCCAGCCCTATTAAAAGGTGGACAAAGGATATGAATAGACATTTTTCAAAAGAAGACATACAAGCAGCCAACAGACAGGAAAAAATGCTTGGCCTCACTAATCATCAAAGAAATGCAAATCAAAACCACACTGAGATATCACCTAACTCCAGTCAGGATGGCTATCACTAATAACTCCAAAAACAACAGATGCTGGAGAGTATGCAAAGAAATGGGAACATTTCTACATTGTTGGTGGGAGTGTCAACTAGTACAATCTCTGTGGAGAACAAGGTGACAATTTCTTTAAGATCTAAATATTGACTTTCCATATGACTCAGCAATCTCTTTCTGGGAATATACCCCAAGGAATTCAAATCGTTCTACAAAAAAAGATACCCACACATGTATGTTTACTGCAGTACTATTCACAATAGCAAAAGCATGAAAACAAGCATTCTGCCCATTGAAAGCAGATTGGATTTTAAAAAATGTGGTACATATACCTGATGGAATATTATGCAGCTATAAAAAGGGCAAAATTATAGACTTCACAGCAACTTGGATGAATTTAGAGCCCATCATACTCAGTGATCTATCACAGAATCAAAGAACTGAGAACCATATGTTGTCACTCACAAGTGGACCGTGAACATTTATCATAATACTACATTAAAGAGATTGACAGTAGCAGATCACTGCCGGGGGGGGGGCATAACATTCTTAAGGGTACATGATCCCAAACTAGGATAAGTGAAGATCAATGGGAGGGACACACTTCACCTGTATGATGACCCCTTATGTACCTAACACTGAATAGTACTACACATATTTAAAATAAAAAAATATTTAATTGACTGGGTGGCTTAAGCATGTAATCCCAGCACTTTGGGAGGCCAAGGTGAGAGAATTGCCTGAGCTCACTTGTTCAAGAACAGCCCAGGCAACTTGGCAAGACCTCTTCTCTACAATAAATCAAAAAATTAGCCAGGCATGGTAGTGCGCACCCGTAGTTCCAGCTACTTAGAAGACTGAGGCAGAAAGACCACCTAAGCCCAGCAGGTCGATGCTGGGGTGGCCATGAGCATGCTACAGCTCTCCAGCCTGGACAATGAAGTGTGATTCCGACTAAAAAATTAATTAATTAATTAACAAATAAATAAAAAATAAAAACAACAACTTTCACTTCTGTAGCTTGGTTTCAGAATCACTAAATTAGAACATGATGCTAGTCAGTTCAGCCTATGTCTTTGATCCACCAGAGTCAGTAAATTTAATACAGAGAAATGTCTCTGACCAGTGATAACAAATTATACATTTAAAAGCATTTCTATCATTAAGTGATTTTTATATGAAGAAAAATAGACAAGGGACTAATTATAAAGTGAAAGTTTGTGAGTATATCTCATTTTTCTCCTACTGAAAAAGTTTACTGGGACCTGTGTCCCACCGAAATTATATGACAGAATCATTATCTCACAAAAAGCCCACCGTATTTGCTTTTTGTTAGGTCTTTTCATAAATATTAAAATGGGAATCAGCATGAAAAGTATTACTGAAGTTTTAAGCCTTAATTTGGGAAGTTCTCATGCAAATTTTGTGAAATTGGGAAAGATTCTCCAAAAATTTGCAATGTCTTATAATACAAAGGTCCTGACTCAATTTAACTGATACATTAAAAATATAGGACAGAATGTTTAAGCAGAGTACATTGTATGCCATATGTATGCATTTTAAAAGAAACTACCATTTATTAGGTATTTCCTAAACAACAAGCAGTTTGATAAGTCATTAGGTCCTCGGTTAACCTTCCAAAAAGCCACATTTCTGTGAAATAAAAACCATTTACTATCTCCTATTTTATATATAACAGATCAATATTTTAAAGTGATACAATTTGATCAATATTGCCAACTGATTATTATCTATATAATTCCTGAGCAGGATTGTGTTGTAACTTTCATAAGTACCAGATAATTTTGCTTTTGAGGGTCCCTTTCTCAACAAAAGATATAAAAAGTTATATTTTATTATGACATTGGGACAAAAATTAGTAGAATCTAGACTAGATTATATTTAATTTTGAATGTTTTTTTCTGAATCAATTGATGTGATCATGAGGTCTCAAACTGTATATGTATAAACTAATAAATATATTTCAGTTAATATAAACTAAAATACAAATGTAATATACCAAATTATAATTTATTTGCATATGGACCCAGTCTTTGTATTCCTGAAATAAACTCTTCATGATTATGGTTAAAAAAAATTCTTTTAGAGACAGGATCTCACTCTGTTGCTGAAACTGGAGTGATGTTCGCTCACTGAATCCTTAAATCCCAGGGATCAAGTGATACTCCTTTCTCAGCCTTCCAAGTAACTAGGACTGTAGGTGAAAACCACTGTGCCTGACTATTTTTTTAATTTAAATTTTTCGTAGAGACAGGGCTTTACTATGTTACTCAGTTTCATCTGAAACTTCTTGCCTCAAGTGATCCTTTACACCTCAAACTCCCAAAGTGCTGGGATTACAGGTGTGGACCACTGTGCTCAGCCAGACAAATAAAAAATATTAATATTCATATGGAACTGCAAAAGACCCCAAGTAGCTGAAGAAATCTTGAATAAAATATTAAGCAAAGCTGAAGGCACCACACTTTCTAATTTTAAAATAGGTTACAAACCCACAGTAAATAAAAACAATAAGGAAGGTACTTGAGAGGAGCTGAGGGATTTTCCTCTGTGTAAGGGACTTTCTTTAGGTCCCAGTCCTGCCTGCCTCTATTGTCAGTAACAAAAAAAAATAGAATAGCATGTCTGGTGAGTGCACTCTGAACTAAAACACCCAACAAAAAAGTACCTCTTTAACTAGTAGGCTTCAAAACAGCCAGAGCATGACTAAAGCTGTGACCAAGGAACCTGTCCAGAGCATTGGCTCTCTGCAAGTACTCAGGAAGGAAGCCAATCAAACACATATAACATATACCACAGCCACACTCATAAAGGACAAAATGGTAGAAAAAATAAAAAGCTCCATCTCAATGACAGCAAAATAATATGAAGAGAGAGATACAGAAAGAAAGTGAAAGAAAGAATGAAGCATCAGCACACTCAGATGGGAAGAAATCAACACAAGAACTCTGACAGCACAAAAAAATCACAGAGACCAAGAAAACAATTCAAGAATTAAAACTTGAAATGGTCATTTTAAGAAAGAACCACCACACTGAACTCCTGGAATTTAATTACTTGCTACAGGAATTTTAAAACACAGTCACAAACATTAGCAGACTTGACCAAAAGGAGTAAAGAACTTCAAAGAGTGAAGACCAATCCCTATAAACAACCTAATCAGACAAAAATAAAGAAGAAAAAGATTTTTAAAATAAACAAAGCCTTTGAGAAGCATGGAATCATGTAGAGATCAAATATATGTCTGATCAGCATTCTTGAGAGAGAAGGAGAAAATGGGAATACTCTGGAGAAGGTAGTTGAAGTCATAATCTATATGCCATTTGGTCAAGACACAGATACAAGAAATCCAGAGAACTCTTGCAAGATACTATATGAGGTGACCACCCTCAATGCACACAGTCATTAGACTATGCATGGTCAAACTGAAAGAAAAAATATTTAAGGAATTAGAAAGAAGGGACTGAATACTTATCAAGGAAGGCCCATCAGAAAAACATCAGCCCTTTCAGCACAGACCTTACAAATCAGAAGATATTGAAGGCCCATTTACAATATTCTTAAAGAAAATAAATGCTTGCCAAGAATGTCTTATCTTGCCTAGCCAATGTTCATACATGATGATAAAATAATGTCCTCCCAGACAAGCAAGTGCTAAGGGAATTCATCACCTCTGGACTGACCCTACAAGAGATGCTGAAGGGAGTTCTTAACATAAGAACAAAAGAACAATGCTACCCAACACAAAAGCACAAGTAAGCATACAGCTTACAGACTATATAAATCACCCACAAAACTAAGACCACTAAGCAACAATTCAACAACACTATGATTTAAAAAAAATCCTCACACATCTACAGTTACCCTGAATGCTAATGGCCTTAATGCCATACTAAAAAGACACAGAGTGGCCAACTGGATTAAAAAACAAGATGTATTCTTCTGCTGTCTTCAGGTGATCTATCTCACATTTAATAATATCCATAGGTTCAGTGTAAAAACACGAAGAAAGATCTACTAAACAAATGGAAAACAAAAAAGAACAGGGGTGGCTATTCTTATATCAGGTAAAACATACTTTAAATCAATAAAAGTAAAACAGGATAATGAAGGGCACTACATAATGATAAAGGGCTCAATTAAACAACAAGGTATAGTTATTTTAAATACATACTCACCCAACATAAGTGTATCCAGATTTATAAAATAATTGCTACTTAACCTAAGAAAGAACCTAGACAGCCCTCATCATAACAATGGGACCTTCAACACCCCACTAACTTTAGACAAATCCCTGAGGATGAAAACTAACAAAGAAATCCTGGACATGAACTCAGCATACAACCAATTAGATCTAACAGACATCTACAGAACACTTCCCCCCACAACTACAGAATATATATTCTTTTCATATGCATATGGGATCTTACTCTAAGATCAACCAAATTCTTGGTCATAAATCAACCTTGAATAAAGTCTACAAAGTCATGCCAAGCATCATCTCTGACCACAGCAAATAAAACTAGAAATCAACTTCAAGAGGAATCCTCAAACACATAGATGCATGGAAATTAAACAACTTGCTTCTGAACAATTTGGTGGTAAAAAAGCAAGATAAGCTGGGCTCGGTGGCTCAGCCTGTAATCCCGCTCTTTGGGAGGCTGAGGTGTGGATTGCCTGAGCCCGCAGGTTTGAGACCCACCTGGGCAACTTGGCGAGACCTCATCTCTACAATAAATCAAAAATGAGCCGGGTGTGGTAGCACGTGCCTGTAATTCCGGCTACTTAGAAAGCTGAGGCGGAAGGATCACCAGAGACCAGCAGGTCGAGGCTGCGGTGGCCAGGAGCGGCCACTGCACTCCAGTCTGGCAAACAGAGTGAGACTCCAATTAAAAAAAAAAAAAAAAGCAAGATAGAAATTTAAAAAAACAAACAAACTCCTTTGCAACAAAGAAAAATCAAAACTTCTGGGATGCTGCTAAAGTAGTGCTGATAGGAAAATTTATTACACTGCACACACACACAATGAAAATAGAAAAATCTCAAATGAACACTCTAACATCTTGCCTAAGGGAACTAAAAAAATGGGAACAAATGAAAACCAAAGTTAGTAGAAGAAAATAAACAAATGAAATTGATACCAAAAAACCATACAAAAGACTAATGAGTCAAAAAGTTGGTTCTTTGAAAAGATAGAAAAGATCGATAGAGCCATGACCAGTTTAACAAAAAAAGGGAGGGAGGGATAGAATCCATATAAATACATTCCAAAATACAAAAAGGAAACATTATGATCGAGAAGAAACAAAACATTATAAGGTATTATTATAAGCATCTGTATGCATGCAAGTTAGAAAATCTTGGGAAAAGAATGAATTTCTGGAAACATGTAACCTCCCAAAATTGAAACAGGAAAACTTGAAACCCTGAACAGACTGATCACAAGACATGGAATTGAATCACTATTAATAAACCTTCGTACCAAAAAACATTCTGGACTTGATTGGTTCACAGCTGAATTCTATCAGATGCACAACGAAGAGCTGATGACAAAGCTACTAAAATTATTCCAAACAATTGAGAAGGAGGGACTTCTTCTTTATTCATTCTATGAAGCCAGCATTATTCTAACACCAAAAATAGCAAAGTCACAATAAAGACAGAAAACTACAGGCTGATATCCCAGATGAACATAGATTAAAAATTTTCAACAAAGTACTAGAAAATTGCATGCAACAGCATATGGAAAAAATTTTCACCATGATCAGGTGGGCTTTTTTCTTGGGATGAAAAGGCTGGCTTAACATACACAAATCAACCAAAGTAATCACCACATAAACAGATGTAAAAACAAGAACCACATAATTATCTTAACAGATGCAGAAAAAGCATCTGATAAAATTCAACATCCCTTTGAGATAAAGATCCTCAACTACCTAGGCATCAGAACAAAGTCCCTCAAAATAATGAGTCATCTATGACAAACCCACAGCCAATAGCATATTTAATGGAAGCATTCCCCATAAGACCTGTAACAAGACAAGGATGTCTACTCTTACTACTCTTATTCAACAGAGTACTGGAAATTCTAGCCAAAACAATAAGGCAAGAGAAAAAAAAATAAAAGATTTGCAAATAGGAAAATAAGTTAAATCTCTTTTTACAGATTATATGATTCTACATCTAGAAAACCCTATAGATTCCACTAAAAGACTCTAACCACTGATAAACTCCTTTGGTAAATTCATGGGATACAAAATACATGCTCAAAGATCAGTTTCATTTCTATACACCAACAACTTTCAAGCTGAGAACCAAATCAAGAACACAATCCCATTTACAATAGTTATAAGAAAAATAAATACCACAAAATACATCTAACCAAAGAAGCAAAAGATCTCTATAATTAGTAATACAAAATACTGCTTACAGAAATCAAAGATGACACAAACAAATGGGAAAACATATCATGCTCATGGATTGAATCAATATTGTTTAAATGTCCATACTGCCTAAAGCAGTCTACAGATTCAATGCAATCCTTATCAAATTATCAGCATCATTTTTCACAGATATAGAAAAAATAATACTTTAATTCATATGAATGTAGAAAAGAGTTCAATTAGCCAACGCAATTCTCAGTAAAGAACAAAACAAAACAAATCTATTGGAATCATATTACTCAACTTCGAGCTATACTGCAAGGATAAAGTAGACAAAACAACATGATACTGGTACAAAAACTGTCCAACAGAACAGAATAGAGAATCCAGACATGAAACGACTGTCTTACAACCCACCTCATCTTTGACAAATTCAAAAAAAAAAAAAGCAAACTCTGGGGAAAACACACACTATTTAACAAAGGGCGCTGGGTAAACTGACTAATTATATGCAGAAATAAGAAACTGGACCCCTTCCTTTCACTATACACAAAAATTAACTCAATATGGTTTAATGACTAAATGTAAGACTTCAAGCTATTAAAATTCTAGAAGAAAGCCTAGGAAACACTCTTCAGGACATTGACCTAAGAAATGAATTTGTGACCAAGCTATCAAAGTAAATGCAGCAGAAAGCAAAATTGACAAGTTGGATTTAATCAAACGAATGACCTTCTGCACAGCAAAAGAAATCGCCAACATAGTAAAAAGACAATCTACAGAATGGGATAAAATATTTACAAGCTATGCATCAGATAAAGTAATAATATCCACAATATATTTTTAAAAACTCAAATAAATCAACAGAGGGGGAAAAAAGAAAAAAAATCTAGAAATGGACAAAGAATCTGAACAGACATTTCTTTAAGGAAGACATAGAAGCAGCAAACAAACATATATCACTAATCATCAAATAAATACAAATCAAAACTACAATGAGATACTGTCTCACACCAGTCAGAATGGCTATTAAAATGTGAAAAAAATAAACAGATGTTGGTGAAGTTGCAGAAAAAAGGGAACATGCATGCAGTGTTAGTGGGAATGTAAGCTAATTCAGCCCCTCTGGAAAGTAGTTCAGAGATTTCTGAAAAAACTAAGAACAGATTTACTACTTGACCCAGAAATCTCACTACTGGGTATATACCTAAAGTAGCATAAATCACTCTATCAAAAAGACACTTGCACTCATATGTTTATTTCAGCAGCATTTACAATAGCAAAAACAAAAAACTAACCTAGATGACATTCAGTGGTGGAATGGATAAAGAAAAATGTAGTACATATACACCATGGAATACTATGCGGGTATAAAAAGGAACAAAATCATGTTCTTTGCAGCAACATGTATGCAGCTGGAGGTCACCATTATAACTGAATTATCACAGGAAGAGAATACTGCATGTTTTGATTTTTAAGTGGGAGCTAAACACCAAATACACATGGGCATACAGATGGGAACAATAAACACTGGGGCACTCCAAAAGGAGGGAGGGAAGAAGGGATATAAAGGTTGAAAATCCGCTATTGGGTATCATGCCCATCATCTGGGTGATAAGCTCAGAAGGAACCCAAACTTCATCACTTGCAATATACTTATGTAGTACACCTGTGCATGTACCCCTAATATATAATTTTAAAAATAAATAAAAGTAAGAAAAAAATAGAATACTTGCATTAAAAACAAGCATATCAACCATTGGAACAGAATAGAGAGCTCAGAAAGAAATCCCCACATTTATATTAAACTGATCTTTGACAAGAGTGTGAAGAACACATAATGGGGAAGATAGTCTCTTCAATAAATGGTGTTGAGAAAATTGAATATTCACATGCAGAAGAATAAAATTCAATTCTTATCTTACAACATATTAAAAAAATCAATTCAAAATGGGTTAAAGTCTAAAATTATAAAACTACTAGAAGAAAACATTGGAAAGAATCTCAGCATTTCTCTGGGCAATAATTTTTTTATATGACCCTAAAAAGTATAGATAACAGGTGCAAAACTAGATAAGCAGTATTTCACTAAACAGAAAGGCTTCTGAAAGACAATGGAAATCATCAACAAAAACAAAAAGCAACCTATGGCCTGGAAAAAAATATTTGCACTCCACATATCTGATAAGAGGAGCTAATAGCAAAAAATCAAATAACCTGATTTTAAAATGAGAAAATAACTTAAAAAGACATTTCTATGAAGATATACAAATATCCAACAAGTATATGAAAAGGTGCTCAACATAATCAGAGAAATACAGGTGAAAATCACAAATGAGATATAACCTCAAGCCTATTAAAATGGATATTTTCAGAAGAGAAGATAACAGGTGTTCATGAGGTTGTGGAAAAAAGAGAACACTTGTATGGAAGTTCCAAAAAAAATTAAAATTAGAAGTACTATATGATTCAGCAATTCTACTTTGGGGTGTACAGTCATTGCTTAACAATGAAGGTATGTTCTGAGAAATATGTAGTTCACTAGTTTTGTTCTTGTGTGAGCATCATGGTGTACACTTACACAAACCTTAGTGATATAGCCTTTTACACACCTAGGCTATATGATACAGTCAGTTGTTCTTAGTCTATAAACCTGTATAACATGTTACTATATGTACTGAATACTCCAGACAATTGTGGTATTTGTGTATCTAAACATACCTTAGCATAAAAATACAGTAAAAAAGATAAACAATGATTCACCTGCATAAAGCATTTACTATGAATGGAGCTTGCATGACTGGAAGTTGCTCTGGGTGACCCAGTGAGTAAGTGGTGGGTGAATGTGAAGGACTAGGACATTACTATACCCTACTGCAGACTTCATAAACACTGTACACTTAGGATACACTAAATTTATTTTTAAAAATTTGTTTATTTAATAATAAATTTAGCTCACTATAACTTTTTGCTTTACAAACTTTTAATTTTTTAAACTTTTTGACTCTTGCAATTACACAACTTGGAACAGAAAGACATTGTATAACTGTACAAAAGTACTCTTATATCCTGATCTAGATGTTGTTATTTCTGAAGAGGTTTTTTTTACTTTTTAAACTTTTTTTTTAGAAAACTAATATACAAACACATAAATTAACCTAGGCTTACACAAGATGAGGATCACCAAGACATCACTAGGCTATAGACATTTTCAGCTCCTTTATAACCTTATAGAACATTGTTGTATATGAGGTTTGTTGTTTACCAAAATGTTATGCAGTGCATGACTGTACTTAACTTGGAACATAACTAAAACATAGGAAAGGTACAGTAAAAATATGATATTTTAATCTTATGGGACAACTATTGTATATGCAGTCTATGTGGCACATTAATGTATATCCAAATCAAGAATTTAACAATTGCCAAGGCATTTTAACATAGTTTTTTTCCTCTCAGGTTCTGTTTATTTTGATATTTATTTATTAGTCTCTTCAAACTCTTCTGTCTTTATCTAAATATGCTAAAGATGTTTTGATGTTGGAATAGTTTTAGGAAGTTGTATCTTTCAACTCCACTTTTATTGCATAGCTATCATGTACCAGGCACTCTAAGTGCTTTACATGCTTTATCTCATTTTATTTCATATAGGCCCTGTTAAGTTGCTATTATTATAAATAGCCTGACTACTGGCTCCAGACTTTGAGTCTCACCACTGCAGTAGGAGAGATTGCCAGCTCCAGGATTTACATCACCACTTCAGCACCTGGATGGACACTGGCAGCAGGGGATGTGGAAGGAGCCCAGAGGTAGAGTCTCATTAGAGAAGACAAGAGAGTCACCCTGCCACCATCTTAAATGTGGGGCAGGAAAGTGCTCAGATTTGCTCACCACAGAGCAACAAACCTGATCACTGTGACTGGTGGATCAACTACTCAGGGGTTGATCGTGACCCAGAGGGAATATCCTGAAAGCACAAACTTTGGAGGAACCTGATGAGTGCTGAGTCCCAGGCACCACACCCCCTACCCTGATCCAGCCATGGGACAAGGGGTGTGACCAGAAAAGGAACAGGAAGATCTTCAAAGAGATCAGTGGTAAGTCTGGGATTTACTCACTCTCTTCCCCAGCAATCCTTTGAACATCAGACCCACACAACTGGATCATGACTGAAAGGGACAAATCCAGGTGGAGCCTGGATGTCAGCAGCAATAGAACTCCATTACAGGATATGCCTGATAGTCAACCCACATAAGTACATAGATGGGGAAGAGACAATCTCACACCTCCCCACTGGAGGAGATATTCCTGACCATACAAGAGTGGGAGGGAAGAACCGTAACCCCACCTACCCCCATTGCCCCTCTTTCTTCCCTGCTCTGGACACTGGAGAGAGAATAAAGGAGGTGGCAGCTCTGCAGGAGAGAGCAGATGAGAGGAACAATGACAGAGCCTGGCAAAAGAGGGCAAAGGCTTTTTAAAATCTTTTTCTTTTTAATTTTTTAAAAAAACTAAATTTTTTTTGCCTGTCTGTTTGTTAGTTCATCTATTTTTAAAATATTTTTCCTTTGTGTGTGAATGTGTATGAGGGTTTGATCTACATTCCTTTTTCTCTTTTCTTTTCTTTTTCTTTCTTCTTCTGTTTTTTGTTTTCTGTTTATGTGTGTATGATTAAGTGTTCATCTTTCAGTTTTTTTGCTGGTGGTGGTTTGCTTTTGCTCTTTTGTTCTTCTCACTTTTTTTATTTTTTAGTTTAAGGGTGTGTCAATACATGTATGAGGGTTCAATCAGAATTCCTTTGTCGATATTTTTTACAAGTCTTTCTGTTTTTCTTCTCCATTCATTTTGTGCTGGTTGTGTGTGTGTGTGTGTGTGTGTGTGTGTGTGTGTGTGTGTGTGTGCGTGCGCGCGTATGCACACGCGCATGTTTAGTTTTCCTGGTTTTGTTGTTGTTGTTTGTCTTGTTTCACTTTGCTGTTATTTCAGTTTGTTTTGTGGTGTGTGTATGTCTGTGTGTGTGTCTTCAATTGCTTTTGCTTTGGTTTCTGCTTTCATTGTTCTGTGTTGTGTTTTTTTTCTTTTTCCTTTTTTTAAAAATTCTTGTCCATCTTATCTCATTCTATTTTTCTCTGTGCTCCTCATTGATGTCACTGTATCTTGGACTCAGGGGATACATACACAAACCCATTGCATCATCATATAGAGTGGTGGTAGGAGCGGGTCTCAGGGAAAACATACCACAATCAGTGAACATTGTAATTTGCAAGCAATTTCTGAGTCCTAGTTACCATCCCCTATATTATTCAACTTCAAAACTACAAGAGATAGCAAATCTTCCCACCCACAGTCCTGTTTCAAAATAGAACAAATCCAGAGCCCAGATCATGGAACAATAGAGGGCTGAGAAAACATCAAAAGGCCAGAGCCCAGATCATGGAACAATAGAGGACTGAGCAAACATTAGAAGGGAAAGCCTCTCCCACTGACACTGAATAACAGAACTAAAGAGAAAAGCAAGAGACCACAAATGAGGAAAAACCAAAAGAAGATCTCAGCTAATTTCAAGTGTAATGAAGAAAGAACACTTGAAAAATCAGATCTCAGAGCACAAAAAAAGAAATCACCAATGACTAGCCCCAGAATATGACAGGGATGCGGGAAAGGAAGGTAAGAGTGAATCAGACTGTAGAAAGAAAAGATGCAACACTGGAAGAACTTATAACAGAGATTTTGGCCATAAAAAATTTCATTCCAGACATAAATAACAATATGACAAGCATGGAAAGCAGAATTAATCTAACCAAAGAAAGATCTCAGAACTTGAAGACCAGACATGGAATTAACCCGATCTGTAAAAAACATAGAACAAAAACTCAGAAAGAATGAAAAAGCTTATAAGAGATGTACAATTATATCAAGAGACTGAACCTACATCTGACTGGTATCCCAGAAAAAGAAAGGGAAATGGAGAACACTTAGGAGCAAGTATTTCAGGAAGTAATCCAAGAAAACTTTCCCCATCTCACCAGAGATGTGACCAGCCAAACACAAGAGATACAGAGAACCCCCACAAGGCATCAAATGAGAAGACCAACCGTTAGACACATCAAAAATTGCCTACACAATGTAGGCACAAAAATAAAATCCTAAAGACAATAAAAAAAGGTCAGACTCCCTACTGGGGAAAAGCAACCAGAACAGCAGCACATGTATCGGCAGAAACACTACAAGCAAGAATGGACTGGAGCCCTATATTCAAAGTCCTCAAAGAATTCGAACCAAGTATTTCCTACCCAGCCAAGCTCAGCTTCATCAGTGATGGAGAATTAAAAACCTTCCCAGACATTTAAACCCTAAGAGATTATGCAGCTTCCGTACCAGCTCTAAAGGAGACACTTAAAAAGCTATGAAACATAGAAGAAAAAAAAAATGACCACACACTTCCTAAGAGAACAGCAGAGCACAGAATCAGCAGACAATACAGTGCAGTAACAAACTTGAAAACACACATACAATAACCCCCAAACCAAAAGAAAACAAGCAAACAAAAAAAATTTTATAAGAACCCCATGACAGGGATAAATAATCACATTTCAATAATCAACTTGAATATGAATAGACCAAATGCAACACTGAAAAGACACAAAATGGCAAACTGGATAAGAAACCAAGAATCAATTATTTGCAGCATCCAGGAAACTCATCTTACCACAAGGGATGCACACAGACTCAAAGTTAAAGGATAGAAAATGAGTTTCCAGGCAAACGGATCACAAAAGAAGGCAGGAGTCACAATCTTAACAAAACAACCTTTATGCTATCAAAACATTTAAAAGATACAAAAGGACACTAAATAATGATAAAAGGTTCAATCCATCAACAAGAAATACCTATTCTAAACTTATATGCACCCAACACAGGAGCACCAGAATTTATAAAGCAACTACTAAGTAAACTAACAAAAGATATTGATTCTAATGCTGTTATGTCAGGGTACTTGAACACCCCACAAATAGCCCTAGATAGATAATTGAGGCAAAAAAAAAAAAATCCACAAGAAGATACAGAACCTACACTTGGCACTCAACCAAATGGACTTAATAGATATCTATAGATTATTCCATCCAACAACCACAGAATATGCATTCTACTCATCACCATATGGAACTTACTCCAAACTCAAACACATTCTTGGCCATAAATCAAGCATAAACAAATTCCATAAAGGTGAAATATTGTCATGCATGTTTTCAGACCACAGTGGAATAAAAATAAATATCAACACCAACAAAATTTCACCAAAGCCCACAAAGACATGAACACTAAACAGCATGATGCTGAACAACTACTGGGTCAACACTGAAATCAAAGCAGAAATTAAAAGATTCCTGGAAACAAATGAAAATGAAGAAACATCTTACCGAAACCTCTGGGATGCTATGAAAACAGTTCTAAGAGATGAATTTATATTACTATGAGCACACATCAAGAAAATGGGCTGGGCTCAGTGGCTCAGCCTGTAATCCTGCGCCTTTGGGAGGCTGAGGTGAGTGAATTGCCTGAGCCTGCAGGTTCGAGACCTCCCTGGGCAGCAAGACCTCATCTCTACAATAAATCAAAAAATCAGCTGGGCATGGTAGCGCATGCTTATAATTCCGGCTACTTGGAAGGCTGAGGCGGAAGGATCACCAGAGCCCAGCAGGTCGAGGCTGCGGTGGCTGGGAGCAGCCACTGCACTCCAGTCTGGGTGACAGAGTGAGACTCCAACTCAAAAAAAAAAAAGAAAATGGAAAGATCACAAGTTCACAAGTTGAAAACCTAACAAATCACCTAAGGGAACTAGAAAGAGAAGACCACCAAAATCCTAACTTTAGCAGAAGAATCCAAATCACCAAAATAAGATCCCAAATACAGGACATAAAAGACAAAAATATCATAGAAAAAGCAACAAAACAAAAAGCTGACTCTTTGAAAGAATTAACAAGATTCATGGACCCCTAGCCAGAATGACTAAGAAAAAGAGAGAAAAAGCCCAAATAAACATAATCAGAAATATAAAATATCAAGTCACAACTGACCCCCCCATAAATATGAAAAATTATCATAGATTACAATGTACACCTATATGGAAACAAACTTGATAACCTAAATGAAATGGAAGCCTTTCTGACATCACACAACCTCCCCAGGTTGAAACAAGAAGATGCTGAGAAACTAAATAGACCAATAATAACTCAGGAAATTATCTCTGCCATAAGAAAACTACCAACAACAACAACAACAAAAAAGCCCTGGACTAGATGACTTTCCAGCAGAATTCTACAAAATGTACAAAGAGGAGCTGATACCAATCCTATTGAAAGTATTCCAGGCAATTGAGAAATAAGGAATTCTCCCCAAATCATTTTATGAAGCTAACATCACACTGATACTGAAACCAAGTAAAGATCCAACAAAAAAAAAAAAGGAACTACAGACCGTATCCCTTTGAGCATAGATGCAAAAATCTTCAACAAATTCTAGTAAATCGGATCCAAAAACACATCTCAAAAATCATCCGCCGTGACTAAGTAGACTTCATCCCCAGAATGCAGGGCTGGTTCAACATTTGTAAGACCATCAATGTAATTAAATACATCAACAGATGTAAAAACAAGAACCACATGATTATATCATTAGATGCAAAAAAGCTTTTGATAAAATCCAGCATTCCTTCTTGATAAAAACCCTCAAACACATAGGTATAGAAGGACCATACCTCAAAATAGTAAGTGCCATCTACGCAAACCCACAGCTAATATATTGCTAAATGGACAGAAATTGGAACCATTTTCCCTGAAAACTGGAATAAAACAAGGCTGCCAGCACTCACCCCTCTTGTTCTACTTTGGTTTGGAAGTCCTAACTATGGCAATTAGACAAGAGAAGGAAATCAGGGGAATCCAAATAAGAAAAAGGAAGTCAAGTTATCCCTCTTTGTTGATATGATCCTATACCTTGAAAATCCAAAAGAATCAGTCAAAACCTGCTTGCACTGATAAAGATTTGGCAAAGTCCTAGGGTAAAAAATAAATTTCCAAAAGACAGTTGCATTCTTACACACCAACCACAAACAGGCAGAGAACCAAATAAAAAGTACAATCATGAGCCGGGCTCGGTGGCTCAGCCTGTAATCTCGTGCCTTTGGGAGGCTGAGGTGAGTTTATTGCCTGAGCCCACGGGTTTGAGACCTGCCTGGGCAGCGAGACCTCATCTCTACAATAAATCAAAAAAAAAAAATCAGCCGGGCGTAGTAGTACACGCCTGTAATTCCGGCTACTTGGAAGGCTGAGGCAGAAGGATCGCCGGAGCCCAGCAGGCGAGGCTACGGTGGCCGGGAGCGGCCACTGCACTCCAATCTGGGCAACAGAGTGAGACTCCAACTCAAAAAAAAAAAAGTACAATCACATTCACAATAGCCACACACACACACACACACACACACACACACACACACACACACACACACACAACGGAATAACTCAGCATCTTCCTAACCAGAGAAGTGAAAGACCTTTACAATGAGAACTACAAGGCACTTCTCAAAGAAATCTAAGAAGACACAAACAAATTGATAAATATTCCATGCTCATGTGTTATGACCCGAGTGCATGAAGGTAGAGTGTCATTATGCAGAGAATTTTATTAAGAGTTCTTTATTTATGCCAGTGACCGCGAGCAGATTATTGTCCTAAAGGGCTCTTGACCTAGAGTGAAGCAGGCAGTGAGCTTATAAAGGCAAAACCACAAGGATACATAGCAACTTAGGAACCTTAGCAATCATAAACTAGAAACTTAGCAACCAAAATGGGAACTTTTGATTGTTAGGGAGTTTTGATTAACTTTATTTCCCAGGCACAACCAGTGACTGAAACAATTAGGGCAGCTACATGGAGACACAATGGAAGGACTACTATACAATGGAGTTACCTTGATCAGGTCATGAAGTTACCTTGGTTAGGTCACTAACAAAATATAGGCTTATAATATGAAAATGTAACAATGGAGTTTTGCAAGGCGTAGCATTTGAGTTTAGTTAACAAAGCATACAATTACACAGAACTTGTGACTAGGGAGTTTCCAAATGGTTAGGAGAAACAGTTTATGGGAAACAGAAATGTGGGTCTGTGAGTACAAGGAAATTACTTAAATTACACGCGGGGGGCTACATCTGGGTAGCAAGTAGCTAAGATGGAGGATTTTTTTTTTAACAAAAATGCAGTTACTTATATTACACAAGCTATTACAGGCTATTGTAATACAGAATTTCACATGGATAGGAAGAATCAATATTGTTAAAATGTCCATCCTACCCAAAACAATCTACAGATTCAATGCAATACCCATTAAATTACCAACATCATTGTTTTCAGACCTGTAAATCACAATACGGAAATTCATATGGAAACATAAACAACCACAAATAGCCAAAACAATCCTTAGCAAAAGAAACAAGGCAGGAGGGATCACACTTCCAGACTTCAAACTTTACTATAAGGTTACAGTAATCAAAACAGCCTGGTACTGGTATAAGAACAGGTATATAGACCAATAGAACAGGATAAAGATTCTGGAAGCAAAGGCTCAATTTGTCAACCAACTCATCTATGACAAAATCTCCAACAACAATCATTGGGGAGAGAAGAACCTATTCAGTAAATGGTGCTGGGAAAACTAGCTGATCACATGCAAAAGATTGAAACAGGACCCCTACCTATCACAATACACAAAAATTAATTCTAAATGGATCAAAGACCTAAACATAAAATCTCCAACCATAAAACGCTTAGAAAATGCAGGAGACACCCTTATGAAAATTGGAGCTGACAATCAATTCCTGATCAAAACCCTAAGTGCTCATGCCATAAGAGATTAGATAGAGAAGTGGGACCTCACCAAACTACCGAGCTTCTGCAAAGCAAAAAAAAAAAAAATAAAATAAATAAATAAATAAATAAATAAAGCAGGGAGACAGCCCACAGATTGGGAAACAATATTTGCCTACTGCATATATGACAAAGGTCTAATATCTAGAATCTACTAAGAACTCAAAAGTGCTGAAAAGAAACAAATAAACAGCCCCAATAAAATTGGGCAAAAGACATGAACAGGCATTTCTCAAAAGAAAATATACAGGCAGCCAACAGACACATGAAAAAGTGCTCAGCCTCACTTATCAGAAAAATGCAAATCAAGACAACATTGAGATACCACCAAACCCCAGTTAGAATGGCTATTATTAATAAAATAACAACAACAGATACTGGGGAGGATGCAGAGAAAAAGGAATGCTTGTACACTGCTGGTGGGAATGCAAGCTAGTACAACCTTTGTGGAAAGCAGTGTAGCGTTTCCTCAATGAACTAAAATTTGAGCTACCATATGATGCAGCAATCCCACTTCTAAGATTATACCCAGAGGAACATAAATTGTTTTACCAAAAGTACATATGCACATGTATGTTCATTACAGACCTATTCACAATAACAAAAACATGGAACCAACCCAGATGCACATTGAAAGTGGACCAGGTAAAGAAAATGTGGTACATATACACGATTGAATACTACAGTGTCATAAAGAAGAACAAAATTGTTATTTACAGCAACATGAATGCAGTTGGAGACCATCTTAGAAAGATGAACTATCACAGAAACAAAGAACTGAATACTGCATGTTCTCACTCATAATTGGACCCTGATCACTGGGCATACAGGCACAAATGTGGGAACAACAGACTCTGGACACTGCTAAAGGAGGGAAGAAGGGTTAAGGGGCAAACAACTATACACTGATTCCCAGGTCTACTACCAGGGGAGAGAGAGTATGCTAAAAGCCCAAATTTCATCTGCTCACAATTTATCTCTGTAGTAAATCCTCAAATGTACCTCACAACTCTAAAATAAAAATAAATAAAAATAATAATAGCTAATACAAGGGAGTAAGTAAATTACCCCAGGTCATAACAGCCAGGAAGGGTTAAGTAACTTGCCTGTTTTCAAACGCATAGTCTCTGCCTTCAAAGTAGATTCCTAACATTATGCTATCAGGAGCTCATTCAACAAACATAGAATGGGAAGCCATGAATCCTCTACTTTTGAAAACACACTTTTTAGCCGGGCTCGGTGGCTCAGCCTGTAATCCCGCGCCTTTGGGAGACTGAGGTGAGTGGATTGCCTGAGCCCGCGGGTTCGAGACCCGCCTGGGCAGCGAGACCTCATCTCTACAATAAATCAAAAAATTAGCCAGGTGTGGTAGTGTGCACCTGTAGTTCCAGCTACTTGGAAGGCTGAGGCAGAAGAATCGCCGGAGCCCAGCAGGTCGAGGCTGTGGTGCCGGGAGCGGCCACTGCACTCCAGTCTGGGCGACAGAGTGAGACTCCAACTCAAAAAAAAAAAAAAAAAGAAAAGAAAACACATTTTTTAAAAATAGACAAAATATATATGCTTCACCCATAATTAACTATGTTTGGTTTCCAATTCTGGATTCTGGCTCCAATGCTTAGTTTATAGAGCTCAGAATAATATCCACCACTCCCTTTCCCATCTTCATCTATCTACTGATATTACTCTTTTGGGACACTCAACTTTTATGTCCCCTTCTCTAAGAAGTTTTCCTTGAGCTTCAAAGACTGGACTAGGTGATCTTATATATGTACCCAGAGGACACTGCTTACACCTGTCAGAGCACCCATCACACCCATTTGTAACTGAATGTTATTTGTCTTTCACATTTGACTCTAAAGTCCTTAATACTTGGGACTGTGTTATATTTAACTGAATTTCCCACAGCCTAGCATGCTTCTTTGTTTATAGGTGTAATGCATTAAATGTGTGTTGACTTTTTAGCACCCTCTGCTTTGTTAGTACTTACAAATATAATTAATTAGCATTGTATTTGGATTTATACTAGTTGTGTCCCCATGATAAAATATGTTTCATGAAGATGAAAATAAGGTGTCATTTTGATTCCCTAGCACAGTACCTTATCCATAACCAGCACTCTACCAATAGTTTTCAATGAACGGAACCTAGTAAACAAGCAAGTAACAATTCATAAAAGCATATGACACTGTAATTTTTTGGAAGACAGCAGGAACAAATTAATATGCATTTGCCGTGTTGTATAAGAAAACTAAAAAGAAAAGACATACAGATAGAAAAATGTAGGAAACACAAAAAGATATGATCAGGGCACATGTCTACATAAAACATCTAAAAGTACTTTTGCATAAAGTGAACAAATTGAATATAGAACAGATAACTCAAGTCAAAAAATTATTCATATAGCACACAAATATATCTCCATATGGTTACCTTAATATAGTCAATAACGATGTTGCTATTTATTCATGAGGAATGAGAGGAATCTATCTTAATAATACATGTTCAAAGTGTATTTTCCCTTATACTACTTATCCAAACACCATATAGTAGAACAAACACAAAATCTAAGGAACAAAAATAAAACCAAGTTTAGCAATTTTGTGGGGAATATTATCAATATAGACACACCTGGTTCACTCAGGTTTCAAACAGAAAGATGTTTTATCTCAATTATGTTGCAAAATAGATAAAACTTTGCCTCTTGATATAATAAAACATGAATAATATGATGAATATGTAAAAAAGAATCAACTAACTTTTTCCCTATTTGCTATCAATCAATCATTTCACCAACTTTAAAAACAACACAGTGGAAATTATATGTAGGATATTTAAAGTATGTTTGGTATAATCCATATATAGCATATTTCTGTGAAGAAAATCCTGTCTCTTTTCTGGTACTATTCTTATGACCCCACTAAGACCAGAGGTTAAATATGGCAACTATGCTGATTACCAATAATTTTCTTATACACAAAGATAAAGAACTCTGGTGAGAAAACTATGACAATACATATAAAGTTATATCAGAATATTGTAAAAATGTATATTTGCTGTGATAAGACTAAACAAAGAGACAGAAGCTTTTGTGAATAGAGCTTTACACAGGTCTAGCCACATGGTTGCTTAAGAAATATTTTAACTTGACTGGATTGACTTCTTAAGGACAAATGGATATATACCCGATTGATATTTTAAAATAAAAGAGCATGTTTTTGCTAGCTGCAAAAAGCCTTTATTTTTATGTATGTGTACTCTAAAGTTACATCGAATTTTTCTTATATATGTCATCATTGCTGTTAAAGTTCTCATCTTTCTATTTCAGCTTCAATGGAAGCCTCTTGTTATATATGCTCAGTTTTCTTTTTTAAATTTTTTTTAATTTGAAAGATGTGTTGTACACTTCAGGGTTAGATACAAAATTTTCATTGTGCAGTACCCTTGCTGAAGAGGCATGCCAAGAGAATCTGTCAAAAACCTCCTTGCATTGATAAAGGACTTTGGCAAAGTCTCAGGCTATAAAGTAAATGTGCAAAAGACAGTCACATTTCTATACACGAACAATAAACAAACAGAAACCCAAATAAAAAGCACAATTCCACTCACAATAACCACAGAAAAATGAAATACCTCAGCATCTTCCTAACCAGAGAAGTCAAAGATATATGTGTGTATGTATATATATGTATATATATATATATATATATATATATAGAGAGAGAGAGAGAGAGAGAGAGAGAGAGAGAGTCCATTCTACCCAAAACAATCTACAGATTTAACACAATACTCATTAAATTACCAGCAGCATTCTTCTCAGACTTGAAAATGACAATACAGGAATTCATATGGAAACATAAACAACTACGAATAGCCAAAACAATCCTCAGCAAAAAAACAAAGCAGGAGGTATCACACTCCCAGGCTTTAAACTTTATTATAAAGCTATGATAATCAACATAGCCTGGTATTGGTACAAGAACAGTCTTATAGACCAATGGAACAGGATAGAGATTCCAGAAGCAAAACCTCAATTTTTCAACCAACTCATCTTCAACAAGGCCTCCACCAACAACCACTGGGGAGAGGAAAACCTGTTCAGCAAATGGTGCTGGGAAAACTGGCTGACCATATGCAGAAGATTAAAACAAGACCCTTACCTATCACCATACACAGAAATCAACTTTAAATGTTCAGTTTTCCTTTTTCCATCAGGTTCCTGAGTACTCTTAAGTGGATTGCAGTTTTTTCTTTGCTAGCTAATGGATTTGTGTTCTTTCGTCACTTATTAATATATGCCAGGTTACTGAGATCTCTCCAGTAGCACTACAGAAGCAAGTAGTTGAAATCAGACTAGAGACATTTAGTTCACATGACAAGCTCTTCTTTGCTGAACATCTGGAGGAAAATATCCTGCTCTCAGGCCTTTTCTGCTTCAAGTGGTAACCCTCTATTAGTCACAAGGACCAACCTCCATTTGGCTGACCAGTGTAGGTCACCTACAGGTATACTTGAGTAAAAAAAATTGGAAGCCCTTTCTAAGAAAACCAAAAGAAGCCAAATAACATTTAGGTTTCTTACTTGCTGAAGGAAATTTATGGACCTCAATAAAATCAAGGTCCTTAGGGAACCCAGAAATTCTAAATTTACTTTAGTACTCAAGGAGAAGCAAGTCTAGTATCCAGCTGTTTCCCTTAAGTCACCAAAGCACCAAAGCATCAAAGTACAGAACTAAATCTGCTCTCTTCTTTCTCTGTCTCTCTCAATATCAATCTCATCTTGTTAAAAGAAAAATGATATAAAAGTCTCCGAGAAAAAATATAGACTTCCGGGCATATGAGCAATAAAATTTCCCAAAGAAAATAATAAATGGAAGCAGAATAATGGTTAAACAAAAAATAATAAAATTATTCTAAGCTGAAGAAAGACCTGAGTGTTGACTGAAAATTTTCACTCTATTGTAGGATTCATGAAAAGGAAAAATTGCAGTTATATCTTGGTAAAATTTATGAATTCAAAGATGAAGAAAAAATATTATTAACTCCCCCAAATAAAAAATAGTCTACTTGCAATGGAGATAAAATCAGGCTAGTAAACTTCTCTCTGTAACTAAAAGCTAGAGGACAGAAGAATAATCCACAGGCCATTGATCATTGAGAGAAAAAGTTTCTAAATCAAAGACTACTACACTTAGCTAAATTATATTAATCTGTAAAGGCAGATGAAAACGATTTGGGGGAATATGTGTTTCATAGATTATTAAAATAATGTCTTAGCTCCCGCCCGGCGCTCCCGCCGCCCGCCCGGCGCTCCCGCCGCCCGCCCGGCACTCTGGGACGGGTAGCTCATCACAACCCTGCCCGAGGAGATCCACACCAAACCACTTCAAGGAAGATCTGCTGGGATTGCTGCCACATCTCCTGTGTCTGAGATTGTCCTGCCCGCCTGCGTGGGCTTCTGTTGCCTGCTCGGAGGCAGGCAGCCATCTTGTTCCTGTCCGGCCCCACCCCCTCTGGGGCGAGCAGATGAGATAGCACCACCTGCTGGCGATTCAAGGTAACAACACCGAAACGGGAGAAATAAGCTTGATAAAGACATAGACCAAACTGCTGAAGGAAGGTTGAACTGAACTGTCCTTCACAGCAGATCAGGGGCAATTGACTCTAACTGCAAACTAATTTAGCAGCTTGAAAAGAAAACTAGAAATCAGACCTGAAAGGACATTGGACTTAAACGAAAGGTATCAGAGTGTGCTTCATTGATTCTATTAGTTTAATGACTTAATTCTATTCCTACTGTATTGTTCCCCTTTATTTCTCTTTTCCTTTTCCTTTTCTTCTCTTTTCTTCTGTCTGTAAACCATGTCTTTGTATAGAGGAACAGCACACCAATACAGTGGTTGGATAGCTGGTATGTTAGCATCACTATATGTTTTATTTGTGTTTGTATGAGAGTTGGTTCGACTGTAGCTGTGGTCCATCGTTTTTATCTGTTTCAGTATAGGCCTCTCTCTTTATTTGTTGGCACACTCGTTAGTTTCCTCCCTTACTCCTCTATCTCTCCACTCCCCTCTTCAACCCACTATCTGCTCCATTCTCTCCCCTCTGCTAACCACATTTTATTTCAGGGAGTAAACCTACAGCCCCACTACACGAACAGATTCCAGGGCAGTGGGAAGTGGGTTCCACATTATCCACACGCCTGTCAGCAAATACCAGGACCTGCAGACAGATTTTGAATCACAGCTCTCCCCTTAAATACATATCAAAACTGCAAAAAGGACCACCTCCAACCTCCTTCTGTTCAACTTCAGAATTGAACAAAGTAAGAGGACATACATAAAGAATGGGAGATTGAACAAACAGAAGTAAAACCAATCCCTTTACCCCTGAATAACAAAATTAAAGAAGACGGTGACGTGGAGGGAAGGAAGAAGTAGGGAGGTGGAAAAACCGCACAAATGAAGAAAAACCAAAAGAAGAATACAGGTCTTACACAGACCCCTGGGAGATCAGACACTGAGAAAACATATTCTGGAACACAGACAATGAACAGTCCCCAGAATGACTGGCTACATGCAACAAACCCAGACATCAAGACATTAATGGAGAGAATTAAAAAAATTGAGGAGAGACAAGAGGAAATTATGAAGGAGCTGTTGTCAGAAATGACAGCAGTAAAGAATACTGTGATGGAAATGAACAACAGACTAATAAGCATGGAAAGCAGAATCAGCCAAGCAGAAGAAAGAATCTCAGAGCTCAAAGACCAAAACACAGAACTAACCCAAACTGTCAAAAGCATAGAAAAGAAGCTCAAAAAGACAGAACAAAACCTGCAAGAGATGAATGATCACTTCAAGAGACCAAACCTAAGAATAATTGGGCTTCCTGAGGCAGAAAGAGAAACAGAAGCCACACTGGAACAAACATTTCATGAAATCATTCAAGAAAACTTCCCTCACCTCAGTAAAGATGAAAAAATTCAAACACAAGAGATTCAGAGAACCCCTGCAAGACAACAAACGAGAAGACCAACTCCCAGACACATAATAATTCACCTAAACAAAGTAGCTATGAAAGGAAAAATCCTAAAGGCAGCAAGAGAAAAAGGCCAGACTACCTACCAGGAAAAACCAATTCGAATAGCAGCAGATTTATCCACAGAAACCCTTCAGACGAGGAGAGCCTGGAGCCCTATCTTCAAAGTACTAAAAGAGAAACAATTTCAACCAAGAGTAACCTACCCAGCCAAACTAAGCTTCATTAGTGAGGGAGAATTAAAATCTTTTCCAGACATCCAATCCCTAAGAACCTACGCTGCCACCGCTACAAGAAACACTTAAGAAAGTACTGAACACAGAAGAAAAAGAAAAAAGAACATCAGCATTCTTCACAAGAGTACAGGCAAAAGATTAAAAACACACCTGAACCAACTCCAAAACCCAAAGAAAGACAACAAATAAACAGGAACAACTCTGTAAGAACCTTATGACAGGGATCAACTCTTGCATTTCAATTATTAGCCTAAATGTGAACGGACTAAATGCACCACTGAAAAGACATAGATTGGCAAAATGGATAAAATATCATCAGGCAACAATCTATTGCCTTCAAGAGACTCACCTCACTAGAAAGGACACCCACAGACTCAAAGTAAGAGGATGGGAAACAAACTTCCAGGAGAACGGAATACAAAAGAAAGGAGGAGTAGCCATCTTAATTTCAGACAAAATATCCTTCAAACTATTAAAAATCCAAAAAGATACAAAAGACCACTACATAATGATAAAAGGTTCAATCCATCAACAAGAAATATCTATCCTAAACATATATGCACCCAACATAGGTGCGCCAACTTTCATAAAGCAACTTCTTGGAAAACTAAAGAAAGATATTGACTCTACCACTATCATAACTGGGGACTTTAATATCCCACTCACAACCCTAGACAGATCATCAGGACAAAAAATCAGCAAGGAGATCCAGAACCTCAATGTGACTTTGGACCAAAGTCCTACAGACAAAGTCCAAAGATACCTACAGAACACTCCATCCAAAGACCACAGAATACACATTCTACTCATCACCACATGGAACATATTCTAAGATCGACCACATAATCAGCCATAAATCAAGTATAAGCAAATTTAAAAGGACCGAAATTCTACCAAACACCTTCTCGGACCACAGTGGAATAAAAATAAACATTGACACCAACAAAATCCCCCCAAAACCCACAAAGACATGGACACTAAACAGCATGATGCTAAACAACTCCTGGGTCAATGACGAAATCAAAACAGGGATCAAAAGATACCTGGAAACAAATGAAAACGAAGAAACATCTTACCAAAATCTCTGGGATGCCCTGAAAGCTGTAGTAAGAGGGGAATTTATATCCCTACAAACACACATGAAGAAAATGGAAGGAACAGAAATTCACAACCTAAAAACCACCTAAAGAAGTTGGAAAAGCAAGACCACAAAAACCCTAATTTCAGCAGAAGAATCCAGATCACCAAAATAAAAGCCCAAATCCAGGACATAGAAGACAAAAAGATAATTGAAAAAATCAATGAAACAAAAAGCTGGTTCTTCGAAAGAATAAACAAGATCCATGGTCCCCTAGCTAGACTGACCAAGAAAAAACGAGAAAAAAAACAAATAAGCATAATCAGAAACACAAAAGATGAAGTCACATCTGACCCTGAAGAAATACAAAAGATCATTAGAGACTACTACGTACACTTGTATGGAAACAAACTTGAAAACCACAAGGAAATGGAGGACTTTCTGACATCACACAACCTACCTAGGTTGGAACAAGAAGAAATTGAAACCCTAAATAGACCAATTACAATCAAGGAAATCGACTACATAATAAGAAAACTTCCTACAAAAAAAAGCCCTGGTCCAGATGGCTTTCCAGCAGAATTCTACAAGACATTCAAGGAGGAGCTGATACCAATCCTACTGAAGGTATTCCAGGCGATTGAAAAAGATGGAACTCTCGCCAAATCATTTTATGAAGCCAACATCACATTGATACCCAAGCCAGGTAAAGATCCAACAAAGAAAGAGAACTACAGGCCAATATCTTTGATGAACATAGATCTAAAATTCTCAACAAAATCCTAGCAAACAGGATTCAGCAATACATCTCAAAAATCATTCACCATGACCAAGTAGGCTTCATTCCTGGCATGCAAGGCTGGTTCAACATTCGTAAAACCATAAATGTAATTAAATACATCAACAGATGTCAAAACAAAAACCACATGATCATATCATTAGATGCAGAAAAAGCTTTTGATAAAATCCAGCACCCTTCTTGATAAAAACCTTGAACATCTAGGCATACGGGAACATACCTCAAAATAATAAAAGCCATCTACGAGAAACCTACAGCCAGCATACTCTAAATGGACAAAAATTGGAACCAATTCCCCTGAAAACTGGAACTAGACAAGGATGCCCACTCTCTCCCTCCTGTTCAACATAGTATTGGAAGTCCTGGCTAGAGCAATCAGAGAAGAGGAGGCAATCAGAGGTATTCAAATAGGAAAAGAGGAAGTCAAGTTATCTCTCTATGCAGATGATATGATGGTGTACCTTGAAAACCCAAGAGAATCTGTCAAAGGCCTCCTTACATTGATAAAGGCCTTTGGCAAAGTCTCAGGATACAAACTAAATGTACAAAAGACAATCGCATTTCTCTACACCAATAATAAACAAACAGAAACCAAATAAAAAACACAATTCCATTCACAATAGCCACAAAAAAAATGAAATACCTTGGCATCTTCCTAACCAGAGACATGAAAGACCTTTACAATGAAAATTACAAAACACTGCTCAAAGAAATCAAAGCTGACACGAACAAGTGGAAAAATATCCCATGCTCATGGATCGGAAGAATCAACATTGTGAAGATGTCCATCTTACCTAAGGCAATCTACAAATTCAATGCAATACCCATTAAATTACCAATAACATTCTTCTTAGACCTAGAAAAAACAACACAGGAATTCATATGGAAACACAAACGTCCAAGAATAGCCAGAACAATCCTCAGCAAAAAAAACAAAGCAGGTGGTATCACAATACCAGACTTCAAACTGTACTATAAAGCTACAATCATCAAAACAGCTTGGTATTAGTACAAGAACAGGCATATAGATCAATGGAACAGAATTGAGATTCCAGAAGCAAAACCTCAATTCCTCAACCAACTCATCTTCGACAAAGCCCCCACCACCTACCAATGGGGAGAGGAGAACCTATTCAGTAAATGGTGCTGGGAAAACTGGCTGACCACATGTAGAAGATTGAAACAGGACCCCTATCTATCCCCATGCACAAAGGTTAACTCCAAATGAATCAGAGACCTAAATGTAAAACCTCAAACCATAAGAACCTTAGAAAAGGAAGGAAATACTCTCATGGAAATCGGAACTGGCATCCAATTCCTGTACAAAACCCGAAACCCACAGGACTTAAGAGAGAAGATAGACAAATGGGACCTTATTAAACTGAAAAGCTTCTGCAAAGCCAAAGAAACCTTAAAGAGAGCAGGGAGACAGCCTACAGACTGGGAAAAAGTATTTGCCAACTCTAGGTCTGACAAAGGATTAACATCCTGGATCTACAAGGAACTGAAACGTACTGAAAAGAAGAAAACAAAAAACCCCCATTATAAAATGGGCAAAAAGATATGAACAGACACTTTACAAAAGAAGACATTCGAGCAGCCAACAAACACATAAAGAAATGCTCAACCTCACTAATCATCAGGGAGATGCAAATCAAACCACACTGAGATACCACCTAACTCCAGTCAGAATGGCAATTATCAATAACTCAAAAAATAACAGCTGCTGGAGAGGCTGTGGTGAAAAGGGAACACTTCTACACTGTTGGTGGGAGTGAAGCTAGTGCAACCCCTGTGGAAAGCAGTGTGGCGATTCCTGAAAGCTCTAAAAATTGACCTTCCATATGACCCTGCAATCCCCCTACTGGGAATATACCCTGAAGAACACAAATCACTCTATAAAAAAGATACCTGCACACGTATGTTTATTGCAGCGTTGCTCACAATAGCAAGAACCTGGAAGCAACCATGCTGCCCAACAAAAGAGGACTGGATTTAAAAAATGTGGTACATATACACGATGGAATACTACGCAGCCATGAAAAAGAACAAAATCATGAATTTCACAGCAACCTGGATGGAACTAGAGTCTATAATACTGAGTGACCTCTCACAGAAACAAAAATCAGATATCACATGTTTCTCACTCATATAATGGACCTTGAACATCCAATGTAATACTATAAGAAAATGACTGATGGTACTGGGAAATTATGGGGGGGGAGAGGGATGGGATTAACAGTAGCTAATATCTATCTGGGACTGGGAAAACGCCTCTTATCAATAGGGTGCCTGAATGAAACATAGTTGTACACCTAACCCTTAACTGTACCCCACAAAACGATAATAAAAAATATTGATTAAAAAAAATAAAAGAAAGAAAAACAAACAAAGAAGAACAGAAATTCTCTACAGACATCCTAGTTCTAAAAGACTTCAATACTAGAAAATAGCTACAATTGAAAACTAGTACAGCCTCAGGAGAAAGATATGGCAGGGAGAAGTTTGCTTTTAACCTAAGAACAAGGTATCAAAAAGTCTGCCGGGCTCGGTGGCTCAGCCTGTAATCCCATGCCTTTGGTAGGCTGAGATGAGTGGACTGCCTCAGCCCATGGATTCGAGACCTGCCTGGGCAGCAAGACCTTATCTCTACAATAAATCAAAAAATCAGCCAGGTGTGGTAGCACATGCCTGTAATTGTGGGTATTCGGAAGGCTGAGGCAGAAGGATCACCGAAGCCCAGCGGGCAAGGCTGCGGTGGCCAGAAGTGGCCACTGCACTCCAGTCTGGGCGAATGAGTGAGATTTCAACTCAAAAAAAAAAAAAAAAGTCCACATGTTTCTTGGGTATATTCATGCCTAAATTGCATGCAAAATCAGTTTCTTAGAAGAAGACCAAACTGCTCCAGCACTAACAGCCATCATAAATTTTTTTGTTGTTGTTGTTAGAAATTAGCTTGCAGAGTAATTTTAGTGTGGACCATACACACACTTAAAATAAATATTATAGAAATTGTCTTCAACAAAGAGAGATAGAAAAATGCCTATGAACTCTTGGTAAACTTTAAAACACATCCTGGAGTTAATGTGTATCCATTTTGTGAACATTATAAGGAGAAAGACAATATCCAGCTTATTGTTTAGATTAGCATTCTGTTTGAATATTGAACATGTGCACTCATGCAAGCAGAGAGGCATGAGTAATGCGTTAACGTACAATACCAAAATTTAAGCTTTTTTCTCTCTTCCAAATGAAGTATTGTAAATGAGAAATAAAGGTTGTACATTTTCTTTCTCTTAAAAAAAAATAAATAAAAAAAATAAAATAATGTCTTAAACTGAAAAATGTAAGATAGTGTTCTGACTAAATAAACTTTTAGTCAGAACAGAGAAATCAAGAGGGGGAAGAGAACATTGTAAAACAAATTAATGATAAGTGTATGTTTAAGGTATTTATAATGTAGGTGAATGTTTCAAATGTAATTGAGAATTTCTGGCATAGACGTTAAATAAAATTCTGAAAGCAGAAAAGAAACATAGAAAAGAAAATATAATAGTAGCCTAAAACTCATTTTTTAGAACTGTCTTAGAGATACCTTCCGTTTGTGTGTCAATAAAATGTCTCATATGAGAAGTAAATATTTTTAATACTCATCTGGAGAGAGGAGATGAGAATGTAAAGCATTTCAGTAAAATGCTAATGCATTATTTTACTTTGATGTGTGTGTTTAATAATCACTTTTAAGAATAAAAATGTAGCCGGGCTCGATGGCTCAGCCTGTAATCCCACGCCTTTGGGAGGCTGAGGTGAGTGGATTGCCTGAGCCCGCGGGTTTGAGACCTGCCTGGGCAGCGAAACCTCATCTCTACAATAAATCAAAAAAAAGCAGCCAGGCGTGGTAGCGCATGCCTGTAATTCCGGCTACTCGGAAGGCTGAGGCGGAAGGATTGCCAGATCCCAGAAGGTGAGGTTGCGGTGGCCGGGAGCGGCCACTGCACTCCAGTCTGGGCTACAGAGTGAGACTCCAACTCAAAAAAAAAAGAATAAAAATGTAACCACCTGCAGAATAAAAAACATGGTAGAATGTGAAATGTAACTAGAGGGAGGGAAAATAATAGCAAAATTTTGATCAATTCAACAAAAATAAGACCAGAAGAAAAAACAACAAAAACATAATAAAATAACCTACAAATATAAAATAAGATTACAGGAAGAAGATCAAATATGCTAGCTATTGAAATAAATGTGAAAATGCCCAACTGCATATTTTAAAATAAAAAAGTAAGATGGGATTAAAAACAACAGAAACACATGTGATATTTTCCTGAAACACATCTAAAACAAAATTTGGAAATATTAAAAATAAAGGAAGCCGGGCTCGGTGGCTCAGCCTGTAATCCCGCGCCTTTGGGAGGCTGTGGTGAGTGGATTGCCTGAGCCCGCGGGTTCGAGACCCGCCTGGGCAGCGAGACCTCATCTCTACAATAAATCAAAAAAATCAGCCGGGCGTGGTAGTGCATGCCTGTAATTCCAGCTACTCGGAAGGCTGAGGCGGAAGGATCGCCGGAGCCCAGCAGGTCGAGGCTGTGGTGGTCGGGAGCGGCCACTGCACTCCAGTCTGGGCGACAGAGTGAGACTCCAACTCAAAAAAAATAAAAAAATAAAAAAAATAAAGGAATGAAACATTACACTACTACATGTAAATGCTAATGAAAAGAGAGCAAGAGTGTTACCATTATTATCAGAAAAAGTAAAATTCATAGTCAAGAACATTAAACATAAAAAGATGAACATTAACTTTATATATGGAACATATAAGCATCCTTCTTTTCATATGTATATGAAACCACATGGGGCAAAAAAGTCTTTCAAATGTAAAGGTGAACTAAAGACTTTTTCAGAATACAACAAACCAAGAGAACACCTAACAAAGGATCCATTTGAAAAGAATAACAGCCGGGCTCAGTGGCTCAGCCTATAATCCCATGCCTTTGGGAGGCCAAGGTGAGTGGATTGCCTGAGCCCACGGGTTCGAGACCCGCCTGGGCAGTAAGACCTCATTCTACAATAAATCAAAAAATCAGCCGGGTGTGGTAGCGCGCACCTGTAAATCCGGCTACTCAGAAGGCTGAGGCGGAAGGATCACTGGAGCCCAGCAGGTCGAGGCTGCGGTGGCTGGGAGTGGCCACTGCACTCCAGTCTGGGTGACAGAGTGAGACTCCAACTCAAAAAAAAAAAAGAAAGAAAAGAAAGGAATAACATAAGCTATGTCTTCATTGAGAGGAAATGATGATAGATTGACACACAGTGCTTAAGAAAAACAAAGAGCAGCTGAAAAGTAAATATGTAGGTAAATCTAAATATTTACTTTTAAAATGATAATAATTTTATTTGGTTTAAAAAGTATTTATATGATAATATGGTGCATATGGCAACGATAGAACACCAAGTGTTAAAGGTATAATTGAGGAAGTCAAAAACATGTTGCAATCTTTTGGGCAATCACTAAAAAACAAATAAGAAAAAATGTTAGCTAACACTGTAACAAAAATGAAAACTAATAAAAACCTATCTAATTAAACCAAAATAAGGCAAGGTGAAATAATCAAAGCAGACATGAGAAAAACAAAACACAAATAGTAAGAATGTAGGTTTAAACCTAAACATAACAGTAATTGCACTAAGATGAATAGACAAAAGGTTCCAACTAAAGATAAAAACATAAATTTTATACAGAAAACCTACACTGTGTATTTTTTGGAGTCTGGTTTCCTTTTTCTTTTTCTTTGTCCCCTGGGATCTCATTGTGTCACCCAGACTGGCGGGAAGTGGCAAGCTCACAGCCACCTCAGCCTCAACCTGCTGTTCTCAGGTGATCCTTCCACCTCAGCCTTCCGAGTAGCTGGAACCACAGATGTGCACCACCACTCCCAGATAATTTTTTTGATTTATTGTAGAGATGAGGTCTCGCCTAGTTACCAGCCTGGTCTTGAACACTTGGGCTCAGGCAATTCTCTCACCCCTGCCTCCCTAAGTGCTGGGATTGCAGACATGAGCCACAGCACCCAGTGGAGTCTGGTTTTCTTATTCAACATTATGGTTTTAAAATTCATTCACATTATCTTATGTATATATGGTTTGTTTACTTTTGCTGCAGTGTAGTATTCTTTTGTGTGAATACACACTTTATCTATTTTTCTGCTGCTGAGAAGTTAAGGTGTTTTGAATAGCACATCTACAAATATATTGCACATGTCTTTTGGTACAGATATATACAAATTTATTTTGAGTATACTGGGGATAAAATTGATGGGGGCACAGACCACGAATGTGACCAATTTAGTAAATAATGCCAAAGATTTTACCAAGTCTGTGGTGCCAATTTATACTCCCAGTAACTGTGAATGAGGGTTCTAATTGCTTATCATACTTATTGAGATAATATTAAAACTATTTTATACTGTTAAATGTCAAAAAGTAATTACCGTTTGAATGGTTGTGATTGACAAAGATTCACAAATAGGGATTCTGAGTCTATGTTTTCTTTCTATTTGCATGCTACAGCAATGTGGTTTGTAAAATATTTAAAGCAATATACTGATGATTTCTGTGCTTTTCTGTACGTATGTTTAACTCCAATAAAATATTTAAAGCAATATACTGATGTTTCTGTGCTTTTCTGTACGTATCTTTTACTCCAATAACATTTAAAATAAATGAATAAATACATCTTATAAAATATATATTGGGGGAGGGGGCAAGATGGTAACGGGGCAGCACTGCCTGTGAAACTCTCCACCGAGGAGAACACAAAGAGACTCTGATTCTCACCCCGGAGTTTGCGGATTCCATCGCCTGCATCCTGCTCTTCACACGGAGCTCGAAGGTAGACTTTGCTGAGGCATCGCCAAGGTCTGGGCAGCTACTGTGGTGGCTGCTGCTGCTGCTGTTCTGAACGGTAGTCATTCCACATCGCACCGCCAGTGCCTGGGGCAAGCCGCGGCCTCCTCTGAGGCAGCAGAACCACAAGGCCTCCTCCGAGGCAGCAGAGGCACTGCTGCGCCCCCCCCCCCGCTCCGAGGCAGCGAAGGCTCTGCCATGCCCCCCCAGGTGGCGGAGGTGCTGCCGCACAACCCCCTCTAAGGCGGTGGGGGCGCCGCCGCGGCAGCCTCCTCCTCTGAGGCGGCTGAGACTCTGCCCTCCGCCTCCTCCTCCGAGGCGGCGGAGGTGCCGCATGGCAGCCTCCTCCTCCAAGGCGGCCGAGACTCCATCCTCCGCCTCCTCCTCCGAGGCAGCCGAGCCTCCGCCTCCTCCTCTGAGGTGGCCGAGACTCCGCCCTCCGCCTCCTCCTCCGAGGCAGCCGAGCCTCTGCCTCCTCCTCCGAGACAGCCAAGACTCTGCCCTCTGCCTCCTCCTCCAAGGCGGCTGAGCCTCCGCCTCCTCCTCCGAGGTGGCTGAACCTCCGCCTCCCCCTCTGAGGCGGCTGAGACTCCACCTCCTCTGAGGCAGCCAAGCAGCCACTTCCTCCGAGGCAGTGACCGCACAGAGGTGGCCATTACACATCGCACTGCCTGTGCCAGTGGCCCAGCTGCCACTGCTGCCACCATTGCTGCTACTGCTGCCACTGCCACCAAGGCAGGCATTCCACATCACAGCATCAGTGCCAGAGGGGCAGATGAGCAGCTGAGATAAAGACCATCTGGAGCGAGGGATAACACCACCTGCTGGCAATTCAAGCCCACCACCAGCAAGCGCTGCTCTGAGGCCTGGGGTCCCTTGGTCCCACGCAGGGCCTGATACTGCGGCCCCCTGCTGCTGGTTCCACTGTGTGCATGGGAGTCTTGGATCTCAGCAAGTTCC
This sequence comes from Cephalopachus bancanus, assembly GCA_027257055.1. Taxonomy (NCBI): domain Eukaryota; kingdom Metazoa; phylum Chordata; class Mammalia; order Primates; family Tarsiidae; genus Cephalopachus; species Cephalopachus bancanus. The sequence goes on along the minus strand of JAPVLO010000656.1, from coordinate 198,149 downwards.
CTGGCTACATCATCTTTCATTGTCACCAAGATGCCGGTCACTCAGGGAGGCTCTGGACACCCACCCCTCAGAGACACCGGTCCCATTCCTGGTTGAAGTACCCTGTGGGGGGCCCAGAGCCACTCTTGCCATTCACCACTTGCCCATAGGAGCTTTGGCGCTCTGGAGCCCGGGGCCTACCCTGGCTGAGGCACTCAGCCCGTGACCCCAAGCTTGGGGACCCAGAAAAGCGGAGAGAAAGGGATCTACAAAAGAGAACCTGCCTCCACCTTTCTCCAGGCAGAGATTTCCATTGCCCTGCCCACCTATCAACAAACTCCACCTTGGTTCCTAAGGTAATGTTGCTAAACAGGAGACAAAGCCCCATCCCTAAGCTGAATGAGATAAAAGCAACTCCCAGGCAGCCAAACCCAAACTTTGAGTAAACCTAGCTGCCTGCAATGGAAAAACAAAGGGGAGAGGCCGAGATCAGAGCTGAAGTGATTTTAGTCTGATCTCTTATTGTGACTTATGATTTTATCACTTTGTTTATTTTGATCACGATCCTTGTTTGCCCTCTGACTTACACTATTTCATGTTTATATTGGTCTGTTTCTGTGTAGCTATCAGTATTCTTTAGGGAATCTTTCTTACGTGTCTTCCTCCACTTCTCTCTGGCCTTATGTCTCTTTCTCACCAGATAGTTGGTATGCATGTCTGTTTTCCCTCTCGCTCTTCACTCTCTTTAACTTCCTATTGACTCCCTCTTCCTCCATTATTTTCCTCTTTTATACCCCCATTTTATTCTAGGAACCAAGACTACATACTGCTGAACGGACAGATTGTAAGGCAGAGGGAAATAGGTTCCAGTGAACTCATACACCTGTTTGTGGATGCCAGAATCAGCATATACACTCTGAACCACAGCTTCCCTCTCAATTAAACCTCAAAACTGCAAAAACTACAGATTGCAGCCTACACTCCAACCTAAAAAGTGAACAAAGCCAGAAGACCCTCATAAGGAAGAACAGGATATAGCAGAAGAGAAATAAAAGCAACCCCACCTTTCCCCAGAATTAAAGAAGGGGAGGAAAGGAGGAGAGAGAAAAATCTACAAAAATGAAGAAAAAACCAAAAGAAGAGTATGGGTCTCTCCCAGACTCCCGGGAAGGCAGACACTGAGAAAACTGACTTCGGAATGCAAACATGAAGAGCCCCCAGAATGAAGGGTCTCAAACTACAAACATTGACATCAAGACAATAATGGAGAGATTAAAAAGAATTGAAGAGACATAAGAAGAAACTAGGAAGGAGCTGATATCTGAGATAACAGTAATAAAGAATACTGTGAATGAAATAAATAACAAACTGATAAGCATGGCAAGCAGAATTACCCAAGCAGAAGAAAGAATCTCAGAGCTTGAGGACCAAAATATAGAAATAACCCAAACTCTTAAAAACACAGAAAACAAACTCAAAAAGACAGAACAAAACCTCCAAGAGATGAGCGATTACTTCAAGAAACCAAACCTAAGAGTAATTGGCATACCTGAGGCAGAAAGAGAGACAGAGACCACACTAGAACAAACTTTCCATGAGATCATTCAAGAAAACTTCCCTTATCTAATCAGTGATATAAAATTTCAAGCACAAGAGATTCAGAGAACCCCTGCAAGATAACAAATGAGAAGACCAACTCCTAGGCACATAATAATTTGCCTAAACAAAGTAGCCATAAAAGAAAAAATCCTAAAGGCAGCAAGAGATAAAGGCCAGATCACCTACCATGGAAGACCAATCAGAATAGCAGCAGATCTATCTACAGAAACCCTACAGGCTATCTTCAAAGTCCTAAAAGATAAACAATTTCAAGCAAGAATAACTTACCCGGCCAAGCTAAGCGTCATTAACGAGGGAGAATTAAAATCTTTCCCAGATATCCAATCCCTAAGAACTTATGCTGCCACCAAAGCACCTCTACATGAAACACTTAAGAAAGTACTAAACACAGAAGAAAAGGGAAAAAAGAACAACATTCTTCAAAAGAGTACAGGGAAAAGAACAAAATACACATGAACCAACCTCCAAAACCAAAAGAAAGACAAAAAAGAACCAAGTGGAAGAACAACAACACTATAAGAACTCTATGAAAGGGATGAACTCTCACATTTCAATAATTAGCCTGAATGGGAATGGACTAAATGCACCATTGAAAAGACATAGAATGGCGAAATGGATAAAATATCAGCAGGCAACAATATACTGCCTTCAAGAGACTCACCTCACTAGAAAGGACAAACACAGACTCAATGTAAGAGGATGGGAAACAAACTTTCAGGTGAATGGAACACAAAAGAAAGGAGGAGTCACGATCCTAATTTCAGACAAAATACCATTTAAGCTATCAAAAATTAAAAAAGATACCCAGGGCTACTACATAATGATAAAAGGTTCACTCCATCTACAGGAAATACCTATCTTAAACATATATGCACCCAGCATAGGTGCGCCAACTTTCATAAAGCAACTTCTAGGAAAACTAAAGAAGGATATTAACTCTAACACCATCACAACTGGGGACTTTAATACCCCACTCACAACCCTAGACAGATCATCAGGACAAAAATTCAGCAAGGAGATCCGGAACCTCAATGTGACTATGGACCAAATGGACTTAATTGATACCTACAGAACACTCCATCCAAAGACCAGGGAATACACATTCTACTCATCACCACATGGAACGTATTCTAAGATCGACCACATAATTGGCCATAAATCAAGCATAAGCAAAATTAAAGGTACCAAAATTCTACCATGCACTTTCTCGGACCACAGTGGAATAAAAATAAACATTGACACCAACAAAGTACCCCCAAAACCCACAAAGACATGGACACTAAACAGTATGATGCTAAACAACTCCTGGGTCAATGAAGAAATCAAAACAAGGATCAAAAGATACCTGGAAAGAAAAGAAAATGAAGAAACATCTTACCAAAATCTCTGGGATGCCTTAAAAGCTGTAGTAAGAGGGGAATTTATATCCCTACTAACACACATGAAGAAAATGGAAGGAACACAAATCAACAGCCTAACAAGCCACCTAAGGAAGCTGGAAAAGCAAGACCACAAAAACCCTAATTTCAGCAGAAGAATCCAGATCACCAAAATAAAAGCACAAATCTAGGACATAGAAAACAAAAAGTTAATACAAAAAAATCAATGAAACGAAAAGCTCGTTCTTCGAAAGGATAAATAAGATTGATGGTCCCCTTGCTAGACTGACCAAGAAAAAACAAGAAAAAACCCAAATAAGCACAATCAGAAACACAAAGGATGAAGTCACTCTGACCCTGAAGAAATACAAAAGATCATTAGAGACTACTACGCACACTTATATGGAAAAAAACTTGAAAAACCCTTTAAAGGGAAAAGGAGGACTTTCTGACATCACACAACCTACCTAGTTTGGAACCAGAAGAAATTGAGACCCTAAATAGACCAATAACAATCAAGGAAATCGACTATGTAATAAGAAAACTACCTACAAAAAAAGCCCTGGTCCAGAAGGCTTTCCAGCAGAATTCTACAAGACATTTAAGGAGGAGCTGATACCAATCCTACTGAAGGTATTCCAGATGATTGAAAAAGATGGAACTCTCCCCAAATCATTCTATGAAGCCAACATCACATTGATACCCAAGCCAGGTAAAGATCCAACAAAGAAAGAGAACTAAAGGCCAATATATTTGATGAACATAGATGCTAAAATTCTCAACAAGATCCTAGAGAACCGAATTCAACAACAAATATCAAAAATCATCCATCATGACCAAGTAGGCTTCATTCCTGGGATGCAAGGCTGGTTCAACATACATAAAACCATAAATATAATTAAATACATCAACAGAAGTCAAAGCAAAAACCACATGATTATATCATTAGATGAAGAAAAACCTTTTTATAAAATCCAGCACCCCTTCTTGATAAAAACCCTCGAATATCTAGGCATAAGGGGAACGTACCTAAAAATAGTAAAAGCCATCTATGAGAAACCCACAGTCAGCATACTCCTAAACAGACAAAAATTGGAACCATTTCCCCTGAAAACTGGAACAAGACAAGGATGCCCACTCTCACCTCTCCTGTTCAACATAGTATTGGAAGTCCTGGCTCGAGCAATCAGAGAAGAGAAGGCAATCAGGGGTATCCAAATAGGAAAAGAGGAAGTCAAACTATCGCTCTTTGCAGATGATATAATTGTGTACCTTGAAATCCCAAGAGAATCTGTCAAAAACCTCCTTACACTGATAAAGGCCTTTGGCAAAGTCTCAGGATACAAAATAAATGTGCAAAAGACAATGGCTTTTCTTTACACCAATAATAAGCAAACAGAAACCCAAATAAAAAACACAATTCCATTCACAATAGCCACAAAAAAAAAAAAAGAAATACTTTGGCATCTTCCTAACCAGAGACATGAAAGACCTTTACAATGAAAACTACAAAACACTGCTCAAAGAAATCAAAGATGACACAAACAAGTGGAAAAACATCCCATGCTCATGGATTGAAAGAATCAACATTGTGAAGATGTCCATCTTACCTAAGGCATCTACAAATTCAATGCAATACCCATCAAATTACCAGCAACATTCTTCTCAGACCTACAAAAAACAATGCAGGAATTCATATGGAAACACAAATGTCCAAGAATAGCCAGAACAATTCTCAGCAAAAAAAAAAAAAAAAGAACCAAAGCAGGGGATATCATATTACCAGACTTCAAACTCTACTATAAAGCTACACTCATCAAAACAGCTTGCTATTGGTATAGGAATAGGCATATAGATCAATGGAATAGAATTGAGATTCCAGAAGCAAAACCTCAATTTCTCAACCAACTCATCTTTGACAAAGCCTCCACCACCTACCACTGGGGAGAAGAGAACCTATTCAGTAAATGGTGCTGGGAAAACTGGCTGACTACATGCAGATGATTGAAACAGGACCCCTATCTATCCCCATGCACAAAGGTTAACTCCAAGTGGATCAGAGACCTTAATATAAAACCTCAAACCATAAGAACCTTAGAAAATGAAGGACATACCCTCATTAGAAAATGAAGGACATACCCTCATGGAAATCGGAACTGGCCTCCAATTCCTGAACAAAACCCAAAACCCACAGGTCATAAGAGAGAGGATAGACAAGTGGGACCTTATTAAACTAACAAGCTTCTGCAAAGACAAAGAAACCATCAAGAGAGCAGGGAGACAGCCTACAGACTGGGAAAAATTATTTGCCAACACCAGGTCAGACAAAGGCTTAACATCTTTGATCTACAAGGAACTCAAGTGTGCTGAAAAGAAAAAAACAAACAACCCCATCATAAAGTGGGCAAAATACATGAACAGACACTTCACAAAGGAAGACATCCGAGCAGCCAACAGACATATGAAGAAAAGTTCAACTTCACTAATCATCAGGGAGATGCAAATCAAAACCACACTGAGATACCACCTAACTCCAGTCAGAATGGCAATTTTCAGCAACTCAAAAAATAACAGCTGCTGGAGAGGGTGTGGAGAAAAGGGAACACTTCTACACTCTTGGTGGGAGTATAAACTAGTGTAACCTCTGTGGAAAGCAGTGTGGCGATTCCTAAAAGCTATAAATATCTACCTCCCATATGACCCCGCAATCCCCCTAATGGGAATATATCCGGAAGAACACAAATCACTCTACAAAAAAGACACCTGCACACGTATGTTTATCGCAGCATTGTTCACAATAGCAAGAACCTGGAAGCAACCATGCTGCCCATCAAAAGAGGATTGGATTAAAAAAATGTGGTACATATACATGATGGAATACTATGCAGCCATAAAAAAGAACAAAATCATGAATTTTGCAGCAACCTGGATGGAACTAGAGTCTATAATACTGAGTGACCTCTCACAAAAAACAAAGGTCCGAGTATCACATGTTTTCACTCATATAATGGACCTTGAACATTCAATCTAATACTATAAGAAAATGACTGACAGTAGTGGGAAACTATGGGGGGGGAGGGAGATGGGATTAACAGGCAAATATCTGTCTGGGGATGGGGAAGCACCTCTAATCAATAGGGTGCCTGAATGAAATGTATTTGTATACCTAACCTTTAACTGTACTCCACAACATCATAATAAAAAAATTGATTATTGAAAAAAAATATATATATATTTTAAGATTGGATTTTTAAAAGATTATTTAAATTGCTCATGAAACATGTCTTTAACAAAAAACACAAAAATTTGACTCAAAAAGAAAACTGATGAAGTTATTCTAATATCAAAAGTTTATGACAAGAAGAATCAGTAGAGATAAAGAGGGCCACTGTGTACAATAAAAATAAAGGCCCAAAACATAGAAGAAAAACATGCAAAACTTTGAAGGGAAATAACAAATTCACATAATAGTTGGCTATTTTAACTGTTCTTTCTCACTAACGGATAGAACAGGCAGAATAAACAAGAACTATATAAATAATTTGAAGAACATAGTGATTTTGACCGATTGACACATATAGAACACTCCATCCATCAATAGCAGATTCCACGGCCTTTTCTAATGAATTTGGAATATTTTCCATAACTGACTATATATTTGGTAATAAGAAATTCTTCACAAGTTTTAATAAACTGAAATCATGCAATGTTTACTCTTTTGTCACAGTGAAATTAAACAAGATTCTAATGACACAAAATCCATTTTAAAAACTTATATTTTTGAAAATTAAAAGCATATGCTCCTATTAATATTTAAATCATAAAAGAACTAATGATATATTTTAGAAAATATTTGGAGCCAAAAAATAAAAATGTAATATTTGAGTATGTGTGGGATGCAGCAAAAGCTTTGCTTAGGGGAAATTCATAGCTTTAAATGTATAAGTAAGAAAAAAATAAACATTAAAAATAAATATTGTAGGCAACCACCTCATGGTAGATACACAGCAAATTAGCCCCCACTCTGAAAGTAGAAAAAATAAATTGACAAAGATATGATCAGAAGCCAATGAAATGATAGACAAAAAATAGAGAAAGTTAACAAACAAAGGAAAAAACAAACAACAATAAGCCTCTATGATTTAACTGTATTCCTTTCCCTTTTTTTTTTTAGTTGGAGTCTCACTCTGTCGCCCAGACTGGAGTGCAGTGGCCACTCCTGGCCACCACAGCCTCGACCTGCTGGGCTCCGGCAATTGTTCCGCCTCAGCCTTCCAAGCAGCCGGAATTACAGGCATGTGCTACCACACTCAGCTAATTTTTTGATTTATTGTAGAGATGAGGTCTCGCCTGCCCAGGCAGGTCTCGAACCCGCGGGCTCAGGCAATCCACTCACCTCAGCCTCCTAAAGGCGCCCTTCACATTTTGATGTTCAGATTTCTCAATGTACTTATTTTTATATTGCCTATCTCTTAATAAATTGCTGTTTATTATTCTTTTTAATAATTTTGTCTTTTAGTCTTTATACCAAGGAAGGGCAGTATGTACACCACAATAGCATTATTAGAGTATTATGAATTTATCTGTATACTTACTTTTACAAGTCATCAGGTGTTTTTGTATTACATGTCTGTGCCCTTTTCTTTCAAATTGAAGATCCCCCTTTAGTGTTTCTTGTAAAATAAGTCTGGTGGTATTACATTTTCTCAGCTTTTTATATTTGTCTAGGAATATCTTAATCTCTCCTTCATGTTTGAAGGGTAACTATGCTAGGCATAGTATTCTTAGTTTGCAGGGTTTTTTTTTTTTTCTCTTTAGCACTCTGAATATGTTGCCCCACTTTTTCTTAACCATGCAATTTCTTCTCAGAAGTCTGCTGGAAAGCATATTGAAACTCCTTTGTATGTTACTTGCTTTTCTTTTTTTTTTTTTTTTTTTTGAGTTGGAGTCTCACTCTGTTGCCCAGACTGGAGTGTGGTGGCCACTCCCGGCCACCGCAGCCTCGACCTGCTGGGCTCCCGCGATCCTTCTGCCTCAGCCTTCCGAGTAGCTGGAATTACAGGCATGCACTACCACACCTGGCTGATTTTTTGATTTATTGTAGAGATGAGGTCTCGCTGCCCAGGCAGTTCTCGAACCCGCGGGCTCAGGCAGTCCACTCACCTCAGCCTCCCAAAGGCGTGGGATTACAGGCTGAGCCACTGAGCCCGGCTGCTTTTCTTATCTTGCTGTTTTAAGGGTTTTCTCTTTGTCCCTGACCTTTGAGAGTTTGATTATTATATGCCTTGAGATAATCCTATTTGAATTGAATCTGATTGTTGGCCTTTGTCCTTCCTATACCTGGATATTTATATATTTCTTCAGGTTTTGAAAGTTTCTTTAATTTTCTAAATGTTTTATATCCTGTTTGTAGTTCTCCACTGTCTCTTAAATGCCAATAACTGTAACATTTGTTCTTTTGATGCTATTCCATATATTCTGTATGCTTTCTTTATGATTTTTCATTCTTTTTTCTTCTCTGGGTATTTTCAGATAGTTTGTCTTTGATTAATTCTCTTACTGAGACTCTCTAATGTGTGCTTTATTTTGTTCACTGTATTCCATAGCTCCAATGTTTTTGTCTGATTTTTAATATTTCAATATCTTTGTTCAAGTTCTCTGATACATTTCTGAATTTTTTTCTTATTGCAGTTTGTTGAGTTGTCTTAAAACAGTTATTTTTAAGTGCCTGAGAGATTACACATCTCCATCTCTCCAGGATTGTTCACCAGGGTCTTATTTATCTTTTTGTAGGGTCATATTTTCCTGCATGTTTTTGATGCTGGTAAGCATAGGTCAATATCTGGGAACTGAAAAATTAGATATTTGTCCCAGTCTTCTCAGTATGGCCTGGCTTGTTCCTATCCTTCTTGAAAGAGTCTTTCAGGAATATACGAGACACTAACTGTTCCTTAAGCCTGAGGTAATTGCAATCATTTCAGCATTAAGCCTTGGTTTGCCACCTTGCCACTAAAATATATTCAGGCATGAGCCACTTTTGTCATCTGGCAGTGATGTACGTCAGGACTCAAGTCCATCCTGGCAAGTGGTAGATGCCCTTTTGACACAACAGTGGTTCTAGAAGCTCTGCCTTTGGTTACCAACCTGGAACCAGTGACCATGTGGTTTCTCTGGGTTTTACTATCAAACCTGGCAAAAGGTTTCAAGGAAAAGTCTCACGCTCACTTTCTTCTTTCCCCCCAGCAGATAGCATTTCTTTTCATGTTGCCTGAAGTTGAGGGAGTATCGGTACACACAACATAAGGTTGTATTCCTGCCCTCTTTAATGCATCTTTTTATGCTAAAACCAGGTACTGCAATATTTCACCTATTTCTTTAGCTGTTGTGAAGGGATTTTACTGCATGGACAGTCATTCAAATTTATGTTTTTCCAAGGGGTAGTTATTAAAGGGTCCTACTCCATCATCTTTCACTGTCTACTTTCTACAACATTTGTTCAATAAGAAAATCAATTAATGTAATTCCACATATTAACAAGATAAAGGTAAATAATAATTACAAAAGAGACAATAAAATATTTGATTAATTCAATGTCTGTTTATAATTTATTAATCTGATAAAAGACATTTACATGCAACCTATAGCAAGGATCATACTTAAAAGTGAAATATTGAAACCACTTTCCTTGAGCTAGGTATGAGACAAAAATATCTAGTATCATCATATCTAGTCAACATTATACTAGATATTTTAGCATTTATATAAATTGGCAAGGATTTATTTATAAAAATTTATAAGGATGATCCTTACCAAAAGTGTTTAAAACCAAAAGTGCTTTAAAATTCAGATTTTTTTCTGATTTTAGAATATTGAGATTATGCTGAGGATGCCAAAAAAAATGTATAAACATTTTAAGAGATGTTAAGAGATGTTTGCCATCATCAAATTGTCTGGACACTGACAGTAACTCCTTTGAGCACCTCTTATAATTACAGAAGTCAAACGTAACTTGTATTCACCTTATTGAGTATTAAAATTTTAATAGTTTTCTTTCTTTTTTATATTTTTAAATTTTTTATGTTTTTATTTTAAAGATGTCGGGTACAATTCAGTATTAGGTGGATAAGTGGTCATCATACAGGTAAAGTTTGGACCTCTCTTTGGTCCTCAGTTTGCCTGGTTTTCTTTCTCAAAATCTGTCTACTTTTTTTGGCATACTGTGTATTTGCCAGTTGAGCATAACTAGTCAGAAAATTTCAATTGTTGATTGCTCCAGTGAGCACTTTCTTTGAGTATAATGTTTGTGGTCAAAATGTTTCCTATTTTGGAGCTTTTTGAATTAAAAATACTTAACCTGTTTAAAACTGCCTGTATTTACAATCAGTAAGATTGCTTAGAAAAAAATTCTAAAAAAGGTACAAATAAAATATTAGAATCAAGAATTAATTTTGTGAATGCAAAGCTGATAAACAGCAACCAATTATATTTCTATATTATTTTTCTACTTCTTAGCAAGATAAAATTACAAAATCAAATTTAATGAAGATATATTTACAGTAGCAATAAAAAGAAAACTAGGAAAATATGAAACAAAAGATGCTCCAGAACTATACACAGAAAACTTCAAGAAAATTACAAAAACAAGGAAGAGCTAAAGAGGTAAAGGAATTTGCTTTTTTAAGTATTAGGATACTCGACATTTAAAATATGCTAGTTCTTCTTAAATTAATCTACATAGAGAAATTCCATTCAAAATCCTAGCACCTATTTTTAAATAAAATGACAAACTGATTCCAACATTCATATGGAAATACAAACGGTTAAAAATAGCCAAGACCATCTTGAAAAAGAATAAATCTACCAAAAAGAATAAACTACCAAAGAGACCAAAGTAGGATCTGGGGGCACACCAAAGGACCCAATACAAACATACTAAGTGGTTAAATGTTAAATTCATTTTCATTAAAATAAAAAAGTTACTTATTATTTAACAGTATTTTAGAAGTTCTAGCTAATGTAATAAGATAATTAAATAAAAATTATTGATATATAATAAAAAAACACAAATATATTTGAAAATTTTTATGGTTATATACTTTAAAAAATTTTTATGTTAAAGATGTAGAGTACAATTTAAGGTTAGGTGTACAAATGGCCATTGCATAGGTAAAGTGTGGGCCTCACTTTGGTTCTCCACATCACCTGGTTTGAGATCAGGTACACTTATTGATGAAGTATACCCCCCCTGCTCCCTCCCATGGCAGTTTTCCACTACTGCCAATCTCTTTCTTATGGTATTATGATAATTGTTCAGGGTCTGCTTATGAGTGAGAACATGTGGTACTCAGTTATTTGTTTCTGTGATAGATCACTGAGTATTACAGACTCTAAATCCATCCAAGTTGCTGCAAAGTTCATAATTTTATCCTTCCTTATGATTGCTTAAGTATTCCATCATGTATATGTGCTAAATTTTTTTCAGTCTAGTCTACTTTCGATGGGCAACACAATTGGTTCCATGTTTTTGCTATTGTGAATAGTGCTGCAATAACATGTGTGTGTAGGTATCATTTTTGTAGAATGGTTTTAGTTCCTCCTGGTATATTCCCACAAGGGGATTTGCTGGGTAATACGGGAGGTCAATTTTTAGATCTTTTAGGAATCGCCACACTGTTTTCCACAGAGGTTATACTAGTTTCCACCCCCACCAACAGTATAGAAGTGTTCCTTTTTCCTTGCATCTTCTCCAGCATCCATTATTTTTTGAATTATTGATGATGACCATCCCGACAAAAATTATACACAGTGGTGAAATGCTAAATTCATTTTCATTAAAATCAAGAAAAATATAACATTCAACAGTATTTTAGAAGTTCTAACTAATGTAATAAGATAATTAAACAAAAATTATTTATAAATAATTTTTAAATGTTCATAAATTATATGATTATATACTTTTAAAAAGGCGTAACTCAAGGAAAACTGTTATTGGAAGAAGATAATTTGGTAAATTAATGGACAAAAGATAAGCACACACAAATCAATAGCTTTTCTCCATGTTATCAATAATCAACTAAAATGATGTTGGTATTGTGCCATTTACAAGCATGATTAAGATTGCAAAATTCATAAGAATATACTTTATAGTAAATAAACAGTACATTTAGATTCATAGTAGTGGGAATCTGCTTGGGGAAGGGGGGGCACACCTCATCAACAAGGGTACCTGCACAATGAATATTTGTATATCTAGCCCGGAATTGTAGCCCACAATTTTAAAATAAAAAATTTATAAAAAAATAAAATCTATTTAAAAGTTTAAAAGAATATAAAATGAGACCTAAAATATGGGGAGACATATGTTCATAGATGGAAATATGTTACCAAAAAATCTTAGTCTTTTCAAAATATATGTATGCATTTCATCTATCATTTAATCTTTTCCAATAGAAATCACAATGATTATTTTTTGTTTTATTTAAGAAACTAAATTGAAATATTATAATTGGAGTACTCAAGAAAAGTATGTAAGACTGTTTATTACATATTCGTGTGTAAATCTATATGACATATTATATATGTTCGTGTAAAAATGCTTATATTTTATATGTGTATAGCTTATATATATATATATATATAATATGTATATACACACAAGGAAAATATTCATAATTGAAGGAGCAATGACACAAGACTAGAAAAATGGATTAAAAATAATTGCAGGAAAATAGAGTGACCTAAAATAAACCTGTGTATTAGAAATTAAATTTTGAAAGAGCACTATTTAAATTCAGAGGGAAAAGAATGATTTATTTAATTAATGGAAACCACCATTTTATCACTACCTCCGCAAGATCAATCTTTTTAACTTTCACATATAAGTAAGAACAAGCAACATTTGTCTTTCTGTGTTTGTCTTATTTCACTTAACATCATGACACCCCAGTTCTATTTATGTTGCTTCAAATGACAGGATTTCATTCTTTTTTATGGCAGAATAATATTGCATTGTATGTATGTATCTCATTCCTTGCATCTATAAAGCCATTGATGGACAACTTTGTTGAATTAGCATGCTTGCCCAAACATTTTGAATAAAAAATATAGACTCCTTTGTATTACAATTAAAAAATAAATTCCAGAAGAATTCTGTGGGCATAGCTGTGTGTGTATTAAAATAAAATTTAAGTTAATGCTTTAGTTATCTCAGTGTGGAGTAGATCTTCCTAAATATGACAGGAAAACTAGAAGACATAAAGAGACAAATTTTGATTTATAATAATACATAATAAAGACAAAATGTATAAAGAACAGAGTGAACAAAAGACACACTCACATCTAAATGCTTGTAGTGCATACAATGTACAATGGTTTAATTCCCCTAATATATAAAGTTCCTATGTATTGTTAAGAAAAATAAAGACCCACTATATAAAGGGCTAAGAGCCGGGCTCAGTGGCTCAGCCTGTAATCCTGCGCCTTTGGGAGGCTGAGGTGAGTGGATTGTCTGAGCCTGCAGATTCGAGACCCGCCTGGGCAGCAAGACCTCATCTCTACAATAAATCAAAAAATCAGTCGGGTGTGGTAGTGCATGCCTGTAATTCCGGCTACTTGGAAGACTGAGGCGGAAGGATCGCCGGAGCCCAGCAGGTGAGGCTGTGGTGGCCGGGAGCGGCCACTGCACTCCAGTCTGGGCGACCGAGTGAGACTCCAACTCAAAAATAAATAAAAAATAAATAAATAAAAAGGGCTAAGACTATGCATTCATTGGAAGAATATAACTGTTCAATATATCCATCATAATATGTGTAACTAACTTTCATATATGCATGAAAATATAGAGTAACTCACTAACAGTCAGGGATTTGAAAATTAAAATAACCATAAGAACCATATTTTCTTCATCAATTTGGCAAAATTAATAACTCAGTCTTTATTCTGTCATGGATATGGAAAAATAATTACACAACATATTGCTTTTGAGAAATATAAATTACTATACTATATAATAATGCACGTCATTTTACCTTGCAGAAATAAAAACAAAACGTAAACATATGTGTGCAAACCTGTATATTTTAGCAGTGTATGTAATGTCAGAAAAAAAATATTAATTTGTGTTTATTAGTAAGAGTCATTCAATTGAAGAACATTCAATTAGTAAAATGAATTTCATAGGCCTATATTTAGTGTTCTGGAGAGATATCCATAATGTAATGTAGAGTGAGAAAAGCAAATTACAGAATAATGAATACATTATGATTATTTATTTAAAAATAGAAAAGCACAAAACCTTATCCAGCTATAATTACATGTTGCTTGGATGAACATAAAGAAATGTTTGAGAGAAGGTGAAAAAGACTGTTGGCATATTTCTTATTTATTGTTGCATTGTTTCACTAGTTACAAAGAGCAATATTACTACTGTGCCTAATGTAAATTAATATGGGGGGAAAACCTAGAAGTCATTGCCCTACGTGATAGACTACACTACCAGTTTTAAATTCTGTGGCTGTGAGATTTATTCAGTAATTCAGTAGCCTGTCTAAAAGGTTTGTATTTTAAAATAATGTCGTAGCACTTTACCTCCACAGTTACACTGAGTGTTGATATTTCATTAAAAACTACCACAAGTAACTTGTAAAACTCTAAAAATATATAAAGTTCCAGTGTATGGAAATTCAGCAAATGTGCTATTTCAAAAAGAAATTTTCTGATATTTTTTATACTAACATACTTAAAGTAAGTTATGATCAGCTAGTTTCAATGCTTTAAAGAAATGGCAAAGAATTTAAATACTTAGAACCTTAGTAAAATATTAATTTACTTCTTATCATTAAATACCTGTTTTCTGGTTTTTAAATGAAACTATAGTAATTCATATGCCTTAACAATGATACCCCACACACAAACTATGTATAGTCAAATCACTTTTAAATTGAGTGATATAAACATGATGATAATTCTGTTGCTTGAATATTAAAAATATAAGCATTGCTTTAACTTAGTTGCTTCAATCTTTACTACAGATCAGAAAATTAATGGGTATATGGAATAGCAGTATTGGTGTAAAAGGCTTTGGTGAACTAATCTCAATAAATCAAAAATTTCAATAACCTGCTCATAGGAACCATGTTAGTGTTAGCCTTTTTGGATACACAATATGAATATGAACAAGTGGCTAATATGTCCTGATATGACAATCTACATAACAAAAAATTTAATGCATACCTAATTTAAACATGAGTTTGTATCAATAACTCACATCATAAAACTGACAATTAGGTTTCGATGTAGCACATAGACAAAATTAAGAGGCATGATCAAGTTATGACAATTCATCACCTCTGGAAGACATACTTAAGATTTCAAAAGTTTTCTTTTAGAGGATCATTCAGTTTTAGAGGGTAAATGTAAAACTTTCTTGGATTTTAGTATCCTGATGACAGAAACACTTTAATAGATTTCATTAATCAATATAATTGTATTGGTGATTATATAGTATTGAAAGCCAATGTCAATTTTAATTGCAATTATATCTATAACCACTCTACTTTTTCCTCTACATTCATTCAAGCAAGATCATTATCAAGGTTTGCCATTATAACTCAGCTTTAAAAGAAAAGGTCTACATCTTCTGATTCCTCAGAATTCATTCAACAATATCATCCATTCAACAAATTGAGCTTCAAATATACACCAGGTAGTGCATGATGACGGAAATAAAAAACATGTATTTTCTTAAGAAGTGTATTATTTCTTTTGAAGATGAAGAGGATCTTGTGGAAATCTACCAGCGCTACAAAGGTAACAACCATCTGAATGTATAAAAAACTAATAAAAAACAGTTGATAAGCCGGGCTCGGTGGCTCAGCCTGTAATCCCGTGCCTTTGGGAGGCTGAGGTGAGTGGATTGCCTGAGCCCGCGGGTTCCAGACCCGCCTGGGCAGCGAAACCTCATCTCTACAATAAATAAAAAAAAAAGCAGCCGGGCATGGTAGCGCATGACTGTAATTCCAGCTACTCAGAGAAGGCTGAGGCGGAAGTATCGCCGGAGCCCAGCAGGTAAGGCTGCGGTGGCCGGGAGCGGCCACTGCACTCCAGTCTGAGCTACAGAGTGAGATTCCAACTCAAAAAAAAAAAAAAACAGTTGATATAATCCATAACAAATTCATGTCTTGGTTTATTAGAATAACATCCCACTGATTCTAAAGTGACCTTGAACTAACACCCTTCTTTCCATTCAACTACATTCTTTTATTTTTTATTTATTTTTTATTATTTTTTTTTTAGTTGTAGTCTCACTCCATTGCCCAGATTGGAATGCTGTGGCATGTTCCCAGCCACCGCAGCCTCGACCTGCTGGGCTCCAGCGATCCTTCCGCCTCAGCCTTCCAAGTAGCCGAACTATAGGCGTGGGCTACCACGCCTAGCTAATTTTTGGTTTATTGTAGAGAGGAGATCTCGCCACATTCCCTCTGGCTCAGGCAATCCACTCGCCTCAGTCTCCCAAAGTGCTGGGATTACAGGCTGAGTCACCAAGCCCGGCCAACTGCATCCTTTTAAAAACTGCAACTCACACAGCTTCCCAGAAAGGATTGCTGTTCAGTGCTACTTAAAATATTTAATGATCTGATTGAGCTCTGACCATTCAACCATGGTCAGACTGACTAATTGAATCAAAGGGAGTCTCTAAAGACAGAAGTGGCATAACCAAACACCCGCAATATAACCCCACACATTGGAGAGTGCTGTATAAGAAGTCAATTTTTTCATAGTTTTTACACACGGAGTCATCTGCTTATCTTAGAAAATAAGCTCAGGTATCAACCTATCATTTGCTGCCTTTATCAAGAATTCAGGGTCAGAGTTTATTCATAACATGTCAGAGTACAGCAGAAAGACTCTTATCCATGTGTGACAAAATTTACTTTAAACCAAAAATATTATACAGCTAGCAAGAGGCATGTACACGTTAAGCAGCATGTATAACTGCATTTGTACACTGGCAAATGGAAAAGCATAAAATGATCCTTCTCCACCTGGGCCCTCTTTATTAAATAGAGGTCATTAAGTTGACCCAATTGTAAATGAGCAACATTGTAATAGGGACCTGAAAGAATGCTTTGCATTCAATTTCTACAGGATGTCATGTGCCATTTTAATCCTTGCAATTCTCCTGTATACATTCAAATAGAAATCCATGTAAAAAGAATGGAAAATTTATATATTTAGGAGGGCTCAAAAAGAGATTCAAATCATAGAGCTGATTGCAACTGGCCACATTGATTATGAATAAGGATCAATTTAAATAAAGCACCATCTATGCTAACTCCTGTCCTAAGGTCTTCATCAAGACAAAGATGAGAAATTATTCTGGCCAAGCTTATTATGTAAAGACCAGCATGTGGTCAAAGATATGGGAACAATTATAAAACCTTACAGATTTGACATTCATTTCTAAGAGAGCACTCTGAGACATGAACTTGGACTAGATGAGTAAGAATAAAAGATCACTGTATTATGATGAGGTTCATACTTACAATTCTTTATATTTTACCAGTGGTGACTTTCCAAATTGGCTTAGTTCTGTAATTAGAGAACATTGTTGAAACACTAACTAGATTTATAGAAAATAGTAGCAATTTCCAAAACAACTTACACCTACATCTGTTGTGCCTGCGGCAATATAAGTACAATGGACTTGGGTTTGGCATCTATGACCACTGCTGAGTGCCAAGCCTAGCCATGCACACCTGCATCTCAGCACTTACAGGCACTGTCTTTGTCAAAAATATTTGGCTCAATAAATCTTTGAAAAGCAAAAATGAAAACTGTTTGGGGTAATATTCAAAGTCTGAATTGAGAACACAAGGAGATTCAAAACAGAGTTGCTGAAAATGAGAAATGTTTAGTGATTCAAAGGAAAAATTCAATTACTTTTCAATGAATATACCTTATTCTTCAAGATGAACTTTTGTCACTTTTTAAAAATTTGAAATAACATATTTGGTTCTTTATCAATGAAAAAAATCACATAAAGATGAGAGATAATAGGAAAGAACTATTTTTAAAGCTCAAACTTTTTTTATGTTTTTACAGGGAGGGCTAAATTTTGTTGAGAATGATGCTATCAGCTAATTTCTTTAAAGTTTCCATTTCTTTTAAAAAAGGGGCCTCCTATTTCTATGTAAGCAACCAAATCATAAATTATGTTTGTAAAACTAACACTAAATAAAACCCACTGGAAAAATCATTGAATGGTACAATCAAATACAAATGTGTATGGGGTTTGAAATTTAGTTTTTTACTTCAATTACCCTATGTTCTGACTATAAGCATTTTTCATTATTATATTTCCTCTCAGTCATCTTGAGTTGCAAGCAAAATACTAACCAAAAAAAGTGTTTTGTTTGATGCTTTCCCATTGAGGAAATTACGAAATTAAGAAAATAACCTTAGCCGGGCTCGGTGGCTCAGCCTGTAATCCCACGCCTTTGGGAGGCTGAGGTGAGTGGATTGCCTGAGCCCGCAGGTTTGAGACCCGCCTGGGCGGCGAGACCTCATCTCTACAATAAATCAAAAAATCAGCTGGGCGTGGTAGCGCATGCCTGTAATTCTGGCTACTTGGAAGGCTGAGGCGGAAGGATCGCCGGAGCCCAGCAGGTCGAGGCTGCGATGGCCGGGAGCGGCCACTGCACTCCAGTCTGGGTGACAGGGTGAGACTCCAACTCAAAAAAAAAAAAGATTTACAACTTATTAGAGTTAAGAGGAGAGTTTAGAAAGATTACTGAATTTAAAAACAACCAAATGTATGACTTGCCTAAGGATGCACATCTGCTCAGTGACTGGAATAGATTAAGACAAGATTTTTTTACTTCTGTTTTTTCCTTCATACTATTTTAACAATTCTCCAAGTGTGATCCCTGGGCAAACAGCATCAGCACCACCTAAGAAGTGTGCTAGTAACAAAATTCCCTGACCCAACTCAGACCCTTTGAATCAGGAACTCTTGGGGTGAGGTCAAGCAATCTTTGTTTTAGCAAGCACTCTTGATAATCCTTATTCATGCTAAAGTTTAATAATTACTGTACTATAAACCCTGACACGTTTTGACACTATGATTGCTTTCTAATACTATACTTTCTTTAATGTCAAATGGAAAAAGTAATTATTATTAAGGTTAGACCAAAAATTTATTACTTGTAAAAATTAACTCACTCACCTTTAAATAGCATTTTTTTTAATTAGTGCCAAACAAAAGAAACCTAGTTTTAGCTAATTCTTGGTCTCAGCAAAACCAAAAAGTAAATTGCTACAGGACTATACCGGCATCGATTTTGCCTTTAAAGCTAATTTAGAAGTCCCTTCACAATCAAGACAAATATTATAAATCATTAAAATCAATTTATCCTTTGGATGCCACACAATCAGATATACCATCTGTATTCAATAGTTGTAAAGACTTCCTGCAAATAGTTTACAAATTTTACCTTGATTTGATTCTCTACTAGGTTATTGCCAGATTTTTTTGTTTATTTTTAAAACAGTTTGACGATCTTAAAATGAAAAAAGGTAAGAAGAATCACACTCATTGATTGTTGGCTCTGATTTCATACTAGAAAAGTAAAGATTTTACTACATCTTATTTTTCTATTCATTGATTGAACTGCAAAAATTGGTTTGCTTAGATTATTCTTGGAAATATTCAATAACAAAAGAGATAAAGCAACATTCAGAGTGTTCTATTTTTGTGAAGATAATTTCAACTTTCATTTATTAGACTTTTTATCCTTTTGCTTTCATAAATCTTGATCTTACATTGGCATTATGTTGCATTACAAGAATTCAACAGTGAATCTTCCATTCTCTTCAAATTAATAATACCACAATTTTGAAGTGCATAATTAGTTTTTATTCTAGAGGAAAAAATAAATGAAAATAATATTCTTCCCTGTGTAGTTAGGGCTTTCAGTAATGGAAAGTTACAATAGTCTCCTAAGAGTATCATTGTACAACAGATGAAGATTATTTTTATTAGAATAATTTCATTTCATGTAAAGGCTGAATCAGCTTGTTCTTTGGGAAAAATAAGGCAGATTGTAAAAATTAAGTGAAAAATGTCAGAATATTCATGGTCTCAACCTAGAGATCAATGAGAGAAAATATCTGAATTAACACTTCTTCATTTATGATAACTAGACACTGCAACAAAGAGTATTATAGATTTCTGTATTCAAGGTACCTCTAGTACCAGTTCTAACTCTGCATTTGTTAGTGCCAGGTAATTCTGGCCTATTCTAAATGCAGAAGATTTCCAGAGATGATTCTAATCTAAGCAACTCGATAGTTTGAATGGTTTCATTAGCAGTAAGAATTTACAATTCCAGGCTTCCTGGACAAGTAAAGGATTATCATTGTATGCTTATCCAAAATAAGCCCTACTCCTCATAAACAATGAAAATATTTCTTTAACATGAAAAGCAATATAATATAACATTAGGTTTAGGATATTTATGCTCTGAGGACCCTATTTAAAATTATAAACATCACTGAGAGAGGTAAGATATTAGACTGGAGCAGTCATTCAGTAATGCCTAGTAAATGTTAGCCTTGTATGAGCACTATATTTCCAGTAAGCTAGCAATGAAGTAAAAAGGAAGAACTAGTGATAGCAGTAAGAGGGCTAGGTAAATTTAGATCAAGAGTAACTGTTTGTGATGAAATATCAAATATGAATGATGAGATTTCCATAATGCTGAGAAAGCAAGGGTTGCCTAGGAAAAAGAGGGCTTTCATATATGAATAGCAGTAATCATGAGGTGCCAGATGTTGCATACATAATGTGCATATAGATAAGTGCCTGGGCTGACAGGAATTCTCACCTACATGGTATTGTGCTTTGGGAGCTTGAAATAAATACTAAGGAGGAGATAGAAATGAATAATATCACCTCTGCCCTCAGTTGATGCTTTGTCTCTGGATGCAGAAAGGACAATCAAGCTCATTGCTGCAGTTGACCAAAGAAGATCACTGAAATGTCATTTACTTTATACCAGATCAATATTGAAACTGTGACCTCTGTTTTGAGAAATGTGAAAGTAGAGCCCAATAAAAAAGAAGCTAATCCAAATTTCAATCCCTACATTTTACCCTTTTAGTTATCGCAGATCAATAACCTATTCATTGGTTACTGTGATTCTCAAGTGGGAGAGGGAGACATACATTTTTCTTAATGACAGCAGCTGTTAAAATTTATCACTACATGGTTTGGTGTGCTTGAAAAAAGAACATTAGATCACTATGGAACATTTTAACATTTTACTGTATGTTTTTGTGACACTACCATATTAAAACTTGCTTACATTTTATGATAATAATAGTAGTAATAGCATGCTGCAAGTTGTTTTTATAAGATAGAAAAATAAAAACACATTTTAATTTTTAATCTCTTTATCCTATGACAAGTCTTAAAATCATAAAGTAAAGAAATTGGTATTCCCAAACCTATGGTGGCCTCTAATAGGAATTCAGTTGGATTTTGTTTAAGAGGTAAAACCAGATGGGGTAGAAGAGTTAATAGCTTGTGCTTTAAAATCATTAAACGTCAGACTTTACGCCTTGCATGATTCTGTTACTACATTGCTAGATGGTTTGAAAAACTGTTTGCCAAACAAGATGTAAGCAACTCATTTTTTTTACTAAATAAGGAAGGGAAGATATAAAAAGATATTGAGTAGGATAGTGCTGTGCATACATGTTCACTGTTCTGAGGCTTACTGTGATGTCAAATCAATTCAGAATGCCTATTTTACACTCACTCTACTATTAATCCAATGTGTAATTGTGTACATGGAGTAACTGATTTCTCAAATTCTGCATATTTGCATATAGTTCTCAAAGCAGCCAAATATTAGATTATCAGTATTTTTTCATTTGCTTTTCCATACCACAAAATTTCAAAATGATTATTCAGTCATTGTATAATGTGAGCAAAGAAAATATATCAGTTTTATTTTTTTATGGAGCTCTCCGATTATTATGGATATTCACTTATGGTGGTATGATGAGAAGTGTGGTGGTGTGTGTTAGAGTGATGAAATTTTTTATCCATTTTGTCTGAGAAGAAGCATAATTTAAAGAGATATAGCAAGAAGTATAAACTAATTATGGTTGACAAATGAGGAAAGCGATAACAAATGAAGGTCATTCTAAATACATAAGGAAGTCAATGATGAAGGAGGTGAGATTAGTGGAAGCTAATTTAAAAAGTTGAAATGATTAATGTTATTGCGTGATGAGTAGTGTCATCAGTACAGTGTAGTAGAGAAAGCACAGGGACATTGAGTGAAACAGATCTTTGTTTAAATCCTGGTGTTTATTTTTCACTTTACTAGCTGTCTCTTTGACAGTGTACATAACTTCTGCTGCCCTAGTTATAAAGTGGAAGGAAGAAACTTTACCATGGAAGGTTGTTATATTGATGGTTTGATGGTTAATGCATACAAAATGACTTATTCATGGAATATTCTCACTAGATGATAGCAATTATTGCTGTTATTTCATAATGGGGCAAAATTTCCAAATGGGTGAGCACTTACCATAAAATGATGAATATATATATCCTGAAGTTTTTGGGTTGCTTTTCTCAACCTGGTTGTTGTCATGAGAAAAGCAACCCAAAAACTTCAGGATAAATTATTGCATTATATAAAATGGACATAATTATTTTTAATTCTTTGTTATTTTCTGATAGACAAAATGGGTATATACTAAAACATACTACAATATTCTAGCAGATATTTGGAGGAATAGACCTGTAATTATCTTGGAAGGAAATGTGGTGACAATGAAAAGAACCTTGCTTTAGAAGTCTAAGCAGATGGATTTGGATTCACTATTCACAAGCTTAATAGTTAAATCTTTGTAAGCTTCAATTATCCTACTTTAAAAGTGACAATAGGGTACTTGTCAAAAAATAAGTGCAATAACATAAAGCCCTATTACACAGTAGAACTACAATGCATCTTGATCTCTACTCTCATACCCTAACATCATCAAATTTCTACAAAACCATACTGTGTGCCTAGGAGCTATGTTTTAAACATAGTCCATTTTAAGGTACCTTGGTCATTGTAATACCCATGACCAAAGAAACTTTTGAGACTAGAATAGAAGATCTATTTAAGGGTTTAATAAAAGCCTCAGGATTGCTAACAGAAGAAAATAATATTTTGGTTTTTTTTGCATAGAGCACAAGAAATCCACCAAGTTATCTTCCTGTTTTCTGGGGTTTTTTAAATATACAAGAATAAAATGAAGTAGCAATGTTAAAAATATGGATACTAGATTTCAAATACAGCAGATGGTAGCTAAGAGCTAACCAAGTCTTGACAGCTAGAATAAAAGAGGGTAAAAAATAAAGAGGTTAAAAGAGGTAATGTGGAATTCAGCACCAGCATACAGGAACATCCACAATTCTCAAGGCATCTTTTGGGATAAGACAGCAGAGATCAGTAGCCTCTTGGCACATGGCACCCAACGCACACCATAACCTGCAGCAACAGGCAGGCACTGTCAGTGGGGACCATGGAGAAGACGTGGGGAGAAGATCTGAAGCTGAGCCCCTATGGAGAATGACACTGGTGGATGCCATTTTGATGCCATTTTCTCTGTCCTGAAGTCCAACGGGGACCTTCTCTAGCTTGCCTGAATCTGGACAGCCTGCATCCAGAGACTGAGGGGCAATCCCACACCCCTCTGGGATCACCATCATTTGCCCAGGGAAAATATTCTGGGTGCATCATACTGGAGACAGAAATCCCACTCCCCACACTAGATCAACCATGGGCATGTGTAGTTGGATTGGGAAATCTAGCAGTAGCCAAAATGGAGTGAGTCCTGGAGTCGTCCCATCTTTCCCTGGCAGTCTGTGGGGCATTTGACCCACGTGAAGAGCAGCCTGATGGCCTGTGACCTGAGAGCAGAGGGGAGGCGCTAGAGAGACCAGAGCCCACTCCCTACAACCACCAAAAGCAGTGGCACTGGGGGCATGATGGTTAAAAAAAAAAGGTAAAGGAACCTGAAGTTCAGAAACAGTCACAAGAGGGAGATTTTTTTCTCCACTCTCTCCACACATAGCCTCTGTGAATGTCTTCTGATTTGACCTGCCCTTATTTCTTTCTCTTTTTTTGCATAAGAATATATTTGAGGGAGAGTGAACCTTTAATTTTTGTTTGTTTGTTTTTTTCTTTTAACTGTTTATCTGTTAGTTTGTGTACCTATTTCCCTTCTTCTCTTTCTTTCTCTTCATCGCCCTTTTGTCTCCCTTTCTCCTTTCTCCATTCTTTCACTTTTCTTTATCTCATTTTGGTTTCAGGGGGCATACATATGCCCCCATTGCATGTACAGATTGTAAGGTGGTGGGAATGGGCTTGAGGGGGCCAATACACCAGTCAGTGGATACTGTAATTTGCAGATATCATCTGAACCATAGCTCCCTCCACTATGCCTTAATCAAATCTCAAAGCGGCAAAAAGACAACACAGTCCCCCCCCCCAGTGTGCCTTCAAAATTGAACCAATCCAGGGGATCTACATAAAGATGAATAAGGGATTGAGCAAGCAGAAGTGAAAGCTATCTCCTCATCACTGAGCAATGGAATTAAAGAGGGGGAAAAATCATACAAAACAAAGAATCAAAGAAAGAACATGGGTACTCCCAGACTCCTGGAAAGACAGCACCTAAGAATATAGTTTTCAGAACGAAAACAATGAAGAGTCCGGAATGACTGATCACAACACACAAACCCAGACATCAGGATATTAATAGAGAGAATGAATAGAAATGAGGAGAGACAAGAGGAAAGTATTAAAGAGGTGATAACTGAGATGACAGCAATAAAGTATGCAGTAAAAGTAATAAATAATAAACTGACAAGCAGAATTAACCCAGCAGAAGACAGAATGTCAGAGCTTGAGAATCAAAGTATGGAACTAACTCAATCTGTTAAAAACATAGAAAGGAAACTTAAAAAGATGAAACAAAGCCTTCAGGAGATGGGCGACTATATTAAGAGACCAAATCTAAGACTGCTAGGTATCCCTAAAGCAAATAAGGAGAATGAGAGCAGCCTGGGACAAACATTCCATGAAATTATCCAAGGAAACTTCCTCATGTCATCAGAGGCATGACCATTCAAACAAAAGAGATGCAGAGAACCCCCGCAAGGCATCAAATGAGAAGACTAACTTTTAGACACATAGTAATTTGGTTATACAAAGTACGTATAAAAGAAAAAATTCTAAAGGCAGTGAAGTTAGACTACCTACCAGGGAAGACCAACTGGAATAGCAGGAGACTTATCTACAGAAGCACTACAGGCTGGAAGAGACTGGAGTGCAGTCTTCAAAGTTCTTCAGGATAAACAGTTCCACCCAATAATTTCCTACCCAGCTTCATCAGTGATGGAGAAAAAAATTCCTTCACAGACATTCAATCCCTAAGAGTTTATGTTGCCTCCAGATCAGGTCTACAAGAGACACTTTAGAAGATATTAACCACAGAAGAAAGAAAGAAAAGATTGACCACATTTTTCCCAAGAATCCAGGAAAACAGACAATCAGCACAGCATGCATCACGACTACAAAATTGAAAACACAAACATATACCAGCCCCAAAATCAAAATAAAACCAACCAGCAAACAAACAACAACAAATAACTCTTTAAGAGTCTCATGACAGGAATACACTCTCACATCTCAATAATCAGCCTGAATGTGAATGGACTAATTGCACTATAGAAAAGACATAAGAGGGCAAACTGTATAAAAAGACACAACTCTATAATTTACTGCCTCCAGGAAACACGTCACACAACAAATGTTACTCACAGACTTAGAGAATGGAAAACAAATGTTCAGGATAATAGGTCACAAAGGAAGACATGAGTCACAATCTTAAAATCAGACAAAACAACATTTAAGCTATTAATTTTTTTTTTTAGAAATGTGGAGGGACACTACATAATAATAAAAATTTCAATCCAGTAACAAAATATATTCATGCTAAACTTATATGCACCCATCACAGGAGCACTAGCTTTCATAAAGCAACTACTAAGAAAACTAAAAATATATTAACTTTAATACTATCATAGTTGGGAACCTAAATACCCCACTAACAACCCTAGATAGATCATTGAGACCAAAAAATCAACAAGGAGATCTGGAGCCTAAACTTAACACTTGACCACATGGGCTTAATAGGTATCTACAAAACACTCCACAACCACAGAATACACATTCTACTCATCACCACACAGAAAGTAATCCAAATTCATCCACATCCTCAGCCATAAATCAAGCATAAACAAATCTCCTAAGATTAAAATATTGCTGTGTACCTTTTCAGACCACAGTGAAATAAAACTAAATATCAACATCAACAAAATTCCCCCAAAATCCACAAACACATGGACACTAAACAGCAGGAGGCTGAACAACCCCTAGGTCAACACAGAAATCAAAGCAGAAATTAAAAGCTTCCTGGAAACAAATGAAAAGAAAGACACATCTTAACAAAAGTTCTGGGATGCCATGAAAGCAGTACTAAAAGGAGAATTTATATTGCTACAAACACACATAAAGAAAACAGAAAGATCACAAATTAACAGCTAAACAAGTAACCTAAGGGATCTGAAAAAGCAAGACCACCAAAATCCTAACTATGGTAGAATACAGATAACCAAAGTAAAAGCCCAAATATGGGACATAGAAGACAAAAATATCAAAGAAAACAATCAATAAAACAAAAAGCTGCCTCTTTGAAAGAATACAGAAGTTTGAAGGAGCCCTAGCCCAATGGATCAATAAAAAGAGGGGGACAACCTAAATAAACACAATCAGAAATGCAAAAGATCAAGTCACAACTACCTCAAAGAAGCACAAAAGATTTATCAGAGACTACTATGCATGCATGTATGGAAACAAATTTGAAAATCTAAATGAAATGGAGGATTTCCTGATATCACACTACCTCCCAAGATTGAAACAAGAAGAAATTGAGACTCTAAATAAACCAATAGCAACCCAGGAAATTGACTCCATCATAAGAAAACTCCCTACATAAAAAAGAGCCCTCAACCAGATGGCTTTCCAGCAGAATTCTATAAAGCATATAAGGAGGAGCTGATACCAATTCTATTGAAAATATTCCAGGCAATTGAGAAAGACAGAACCCTCCTCAAATCATTTTATAAAGTCAACATCACATTGATATCCAATCCGGGTAAAGATCCAACAAAAAAAGAGAACTACAGGTGAACTTCCCTGGTGAACATAGATGCAGAAATTCTTTTTTACCTCCAAAATGAATTTTATTATTAACAAACTAGATACTTTTTAAAAGTGTCTCTTCTGGAACTTGTCTACATATTTTACAAAGGCAAATCAAAGCAGTCTCAGTCCGCCTTTTAAAATATTGGTTATATTTTCAATTTTTACACAAATAGCTTAAAAATAATTACAATGGATATGCAATATGCTAAACCAAGAGTTATATTCTCATATTGCTGATTTTTTTAACTTTAAATTTTTTTTATTTTTAAGATGTGGAGTACGATTCAAGGTGAAGTATACAAATGTTCATTATGCAGGTACCCTTTTTGATGGGTGTGCTCCTCCTTCACCAGGCAGATTCCCACTACTGCCAATCCCACTTTCCTACCCCCTCCTGGCAGTTTCCTGCTACTGACAATCCTTTTCTTACAGTATTATGATAATTGTTCAAGGTCTGCTTATGACTGAGAACATGTGATACTCAGTTCTTTGTTGCTGTGATACATCACTCAGTATTATAGACTCTAAGTCCAGTCAGGTTGCTGAGAAGTTCATGCTTTTGTTCTTCTTTATGGCTGCCTAATATTATTCTTTCTTGTATATGTACCAAATTTTTTCTATCCAGTCCTCTTTTGATGGGCAGCACTGTTGGTTCCATGTTCTGGCTACTGTGTACAACGCTGCGGTAAGCATATGTGTGCAGGTATAAATAAAAAATAGAGTGATTTGAGTTCTTCTGGGTATATTCCTAGTAGGGGGATTGTGGGGTCATATGGAAGGTCAATTTTTAGATCTTTTAGGAATCACCACACTGTCTTCCACAGAGACTGTACTAGTTTACACTCCCACCAACAGTGTAGAAGTCTTCCCTTTTTACCGCATCCTCTCCAGCATCTGTTGTTTTTTCAGTTATTGATGATAGCTATCCAGACTGGAGTTATATCATATCTCAGTGTAGTTTTAATTTGCAACTCATTGATGACTAGTGAGGGTGAGCATTTTTTCACGTATCTGTTCGTTGCCCATATGTCTTCTTTTGAGAACTGTCTATTCATATCTTTTGCTTACTTTGTAAGGGGGCTGTTTGTTTGTTGTTGTTGTTTTTTTCCTTTCAGAACATTTGAGTTCCTTGTAGATTCTAGATGTTAGGCCTTTGTCAGACATACAGTTGGCAGTTTGTAGGCTGTCTTCCTGGTTTCTTTGGCTTTGCAGAAGTTTGTCAGTTTGACAAGGTCTCACTAGTCTATCTTATCTCTTATGGCAAGGACACTTGGGGTCTTGATCAGGAATTTGTTGCCATTCCAATTTCCATAAGGGTGTCTTCTGCTTTTTCTAAGGTTCTTATAGAAAGAGGATTTACATTTAGGTCTTTGATCCATTTAGAATTGATTTTGTATTAGGTGATAAGTAGGGATCTTGTTTTAATCTTCTGCATATGGTCAGCCAGTTTTCCCAGCATGATTTACTGAATAGGTTCTCCTCTTCCCAGTTGCTGGTGGTGGAGGTTTTGTCAAAGATGAGTTGGTTGAGAAATTGAGGTTTTGCTTCTGGAATCTCTATCCTGTTCCATTGGTCTATATACCTGTTCTTGTACCAATACCAGGCTATTCTGATTGTTGTAGCTTTATAATAAAGTTTAAAGTCTGGGAGTGTGATACCTCCTGCTTTGTTTTTTGTTTGTTTGTTTGCTGAGGATTGTTTTTGCTATTTGTTGTCATTTATGTTTCCATATGAATTCCTGTATGGCCATTTCCAGGTCTGAGAAGAATGCTGCTGGTAATTTAATGGGTGTTGCATTAAATATGTAGATTGCCTTGGCTGGGATGGACACCTTAACAATGTTGATTCTTCCAATCCATGAGCATGAAATATTTTTCCATTTGTTTGTGTCTTCATTGATTTCTTTGAACAGTGTTCTTTAGTTTTCATTGTAAAGGTCTTTCACATCTCTGGTTAGGAAGATGCCAAGGTATTTGATTTTTTTTCTGTCTATTGTGATTGGGATAGTGCTTTTTATTTGAATTTCTGTTTGTTTATTGTTGGTGTATAAAAATGCAACTGCCTTTTGCACATTTATTTTATACCCTGAGAGTTTCCCAAAGTCTTTTATCAGTGCAAGGACTTTTTGACAGATTATCTTGGGTTTTTGAGGTATAGAATCATGTCATCTGGAAAGAAGGATAACTTGACTTCCTCTTTTCCTATTGGGAGACTCCTGATCTGCTTCTCTTATCTGATTGCTCTAGCTAGGACTTCCAACACTATGTTGAAAACAAGGGGTGAGAGTGGGCATCCTTGACTTGTTCTGGTTTTCAGGAGAAATAGTTTCAATTTCTGTCCATTTAGCAGTATGCTGGCTGTGGGTTTCTCATATACGGCTCTTACCATTTTGAGGTATGTTCCATCTATGCTTAGAAGTTTGAGGGTTTTTATCAAGAATGGGTACTGGATTTTATCAAAAGCTTTCTATGCATTTAATGATAATGAGAATTTTAGCATCTATGTTCATCAAAGATATTGGCCTTTAGTTCTCTTTCTTTGTTGGATCTTTACCTGGTTTGGGTATCAGTGTGATGTTAGCTTCATAAAATGATTTGGAGAGAGTTCTCTTTTTCTTTCTCAATTGTCTGGAATACTTTCAGTAAGATTGGTATCAGTCTCTCCTTGTATGTTTTGTAGAAGTCTGCTGGAAAGCCACCAGGTATAGGACTTTTTTTATAGGTAGTTTTCTTATGACATGGTCAATTTCCTGGATGGTTATTGGTCTATTTAGGGTCTCAATTTCTTCTTGTTTCAACTAGGGGAGGGCAAAAATTCTAAACAGGATTCTAGCAAATTGGATCCAACAACACATCTCAAAAATCATCCACCATGACAACATCCACTATGGCTTCATCCCTGGGGTGCAGGGCTATGTCAACATCTGCAAGACCAAAAATGCAATTAAATACATCAAAAGATGTAAAAAAACAAGAACCGCATGATTATATTATTAGACACACACAAAAAAGCTTTCAAAGAAATCCAGCATCCCTTCTTGATAAACGCCCTTGCACTCCTATGCATAGAGAAACATACCTCAAAATAAAAGCCTTCTATGATAAACCTACAGCCAACATATTGCTAAATGGACAAAAATTGGAAGCATTTCCCTTGAAAACTGGGCCAAGTCAAGGTTACCTACTCTCACCTCTCCTGTTCAACATAGTGTTGAAGTCCTAGGTAGAGCAATCCGACAAGAAAATGAAATCGGGGGTACCCAAATAGGAAAAAAAGAAATCAAGTTATCTCTCTTTGCTGATGATATGATTCTATACCTTGTAAATCCAAGATATTCTGTCAAAAATCTCCTTGCTTTGATAAAAGATTTTGGCAAAGTCTCAGGATATAAAATAAATGTGCAAAAGACTCATATTCTTATGCACCAATAACAGAGAATCAAATAAAAAATACAATCCCATTCACAATACCTGCACAAAAAAAAATGAAATATCTCAGCAACTTCCCAACCAGAGAAATGAAAGGCCTATACAATGAAAACTACAAAACACTGCTGAAAGAAATCAAAGACATAAACTAATGGAAAAATACCCCACACCCATAAATTCTAAGAACAAACATTGTTAACATGTCCATCCTACCAAAGGCAATCTACATATTTAATGCAATGCCCATTAAATTACCAATATCATTCTTTTCAGACCTGGAAACAACAATACAAAAATTCATATAGAAATATAAAGGACAAAACAATTCTTTGCAAAAGAAACAAAGGAGGTATCACGCTTTCAGATGTTAAACACCACCATAAAGCTGCAATAATCAAAACAGCCTGGTATTGGTACAAGAACAGGCATATAGACCAATGGAACAGGACAGAGATTCCAGAAGTGAAACCTGAATTTCTCAATCAACCCGTCTTTGACAAAACCTCCACCAACAACTACTCAGGAAAGGAGAACCTACTCAGTAAATAGTGTTGGGAAAACTGGCTGACCACATGCAGAATATTGAAACAGGACCCTTACTTATCACCATACACAATAATCAATACCAAATGTATCAAAGTTTTAAAAGTAAAACCTCAAACTATAAGAATCCTAGAAGAAAATGTAGGAAATGGTTAGACACATTGGAGTATGTAACCAATTTCTGATCAATTCTCCAAAAACAAATGCCATAAAAGATAAGATAGACAAGTGGGACCTCATCAAACTGAAAAATTTCTGCAAACAAAAGAAACCACCCAAAGAGTGGAGAGACAGCCACCAATAAGAACAATATTTGCCAACTATATATCTGACAAAGGTCTAACATTCAGGAACTACAAGGAACTCAAATGTGTGAAAAGAAAAAAACAAACAACCCTATTAAAAAGTGGGCAAAGTACATGAATAGACACTTCTTAGAAGAAGACATATGAGCCGCAAACAGATATGTGAAAAAATGATCAGCCTCACTAATCATCAAAAAAATGCAAATTAAAACCACACTGAGATACCGTCTAATCCCAGTCAGGATGGTCATCATTAATACCTCAAAAAACAACAGACGCCGACAAGGATGTGGAGAAAAAGGAATGCTTCTACATTACCGGTGGGAGTGCAAATTAGTACAACCTCTGTGGAAAACAATGTGGCGAATCCTAAAAAAATCCAAAAATTGACCTTCTATATGACTCAGCCATCCCCCTTCTGGGAGTATGCCAGAAGAAATCAAATCATTCTACGGAAAAGATACCTGCACATGCATGTTTATTGCGACATTACTTACAATAGCAAAAACATGGAACCAGCCGTGCTGCCCATCAAAAGTTGACTGGATAAAGAAAATGTGATGCATGCATATGATAAAATATTGTGCAGCCATAAAGAAAAACAAAATTATGCACTTTCAGCAACTTGGATTGATTTAGAGTCAATAACACTCAGTGATCTATCACAGAAACAAAGATCTGAGTACCACACCTACTTACTTAAAGTGAACCCTGAACATTTATCATAATACTATAAGAAAGAGATTGACAGTAGTGGGACTTTTGCCTGGGGCCCACATAACATCAATAAGTTTACCCAATGATAAGCCAGGCAAAGTAAGGACCAAAGAGAGGCCCAAACTTTACCTGTACAATGACCACATATGTACCTAACCTTGAATTGTATTCCACATCTTTAAAATTTAAAAAAAGTACTTTTTCATGTGTCTGTTTGCTGCCCATATATCTTCTTTTGCAAAGTATCTATTCATGTCTTCTGCCCACTTTTTAATGAGGCTGTTTTTTCTTTCTTTTGGTGTGTTTGAGTTCCTTGCAGATCCTAGATGTTAGGCCTTTGTCAGATATACAGTTGGCAAATATTTTTTCCCATTCTGTGACTGTCTCCCTGCTCTCTAGATGGTTTCTTTTGCCTTGCAGAAGCTTGTTAGTTTGATGAGGTCCCACTTGTCTATCTTATTTCTTAAGATATGGGCATTTAGGGTTCTGAATAGGAATTGGTTGCCAGTTCCAATTACCATAAGGGTGTCTCCTGCGTTTTCTAAGTTTCTTATAGTTTGAGGTTTTACATTTAGGCCTTTGATCACTCATCATTAGAGAAATGCAAATCAAAACCACATTGAGATACCACCTAACCCCAGTAAGAATGGTCATCATTAATAAAACAAACAACAACAGATGCTGGCGAGGATGCGGAGAAAAAGGAACGCTTCTTCACTACTGCTGGGAATGCAAACTAGTGCAACCTCTTTAGAAGACAGTGTGGCAATTTCTGAAAGAACTAGAAATTGATCTTCCATATGTCCCAGCAATTCCCCTATTGGGAGTATACCCGAAGGAACTCAAATCATTCTTCACAAAAGATACCTGCACACATATGTTTGTTGCAGTTCTATTCACAATAGCAAAAACATATAACCAACCATGTTGCCGATTGAAGCTGGACTGGATAAAAAAAATGTGGTACATATACACAATGGGATATTATGCAGCCATAAAAAAGGACAAACATACGGATTTTGCAGCAACTTGGGTAGATTTAGAGTCCATCATAGTAATCTATCACAGAAACAAAGAACAGAGTACCATATGTTCTCACTCATAAATGGACCTTGAAAAATAATAATACTATAAGAAAGTGATTGGCAGTAGTGGGAAACTGTCAAGGGAGAGAGGATGGGATTGGCAGTTTAGGGAAACTGCTAGGGGAGGGAGGGGCATACCTCATCAACAAGGGTACCTGCATAATCAACATTTGTATCCATAATCCTGAATTGTACCCCACATCTTTATAATAATAAAAAATAAATTCAAAAAAGAAAGACATAAAAAATAAATAAAATACAATAGAAATGTGCTAGTGTGGCTCCCTAAGATAATTTGAGGAACTGAGGTTCATTTATTTGGCAAGAAATGAAGGAAGACTTTCCATAGGTTCAAAACTGAAGGCAAAAGATTTCAAATTATATCCCCAAGAATAGATGAAGACAAGCCGGGATCATTCTGAGAAAAAAAATGTCAGCCAGTTGTATTGTTTGTGGAAAATAATTTGCTGGGCACAATAAAATGGAACCATGTATTTATCACTTTGCATATTTTCAGTTTTAGTTTTCAAAAAATTCAATTCAAGCTGTCAATGCTTAGACGGAAATTTATAACAGTAAATGCCTTTTAGAATAGTAAAACTGTTGCAAATCAATGACTTCAGATTTTGCTTTAAGAAATTAGAAAAAGAAAAGCAAATTAAGCCCAAAAGTAAAGTAAGAAAGGAAATAATGAGAATCAAAGCAGGAAGCAACAAAATAGGAAACAGAAAAATATTTTTGAATCGGTGTTAAGAAAATCAATAAGATTGATAAATCTCAAGTATAACATAATATAACCAATTGGTATTTACCCCAAGAATACAAGACTGGTTTTTCATTAGAAAAATAATTATTGTAATTCATTAGATTGTCATACTAAATATTTATGTGTGTGTATATTTGTGTAAATACACACACACACACACACACACACACACACACACACACACACACACAAATGCACACACACATAGTCACTTCAATAGAGCCTGGAGCTAAAATTTTTGAAAAATAGGAGGAGAGACTTTGAGGAGTCAATAAATTGACAACGTAATGAAGGATAGCAGGTGGTATATTCTGGTGACTAGAGAGTAAAAACTTTATATTTTTAGGGATATAAAAATGAGAAATACCTGGAAACTACAATAAGGATCAGGTATTTGCCTCATCTCTAGGCTTTATTTCTAAAATATAATCCAAATCCTTCCTCTTAAAAAAAACCCTCAGGTAATTGATAATTTAAAAAAAATGTTTTTAATATGCTGAAGAAGGGTATTTATCTATAAAAAATGCACAGCTAACAATATACTTCATGGTAAAAGATTAAATTCTTCCCTCCTAAGATCAGAAATGATACAAGAATGGCTGCTCTCATCACATCTATTCAATACTGTACTGGGAGTTCCAGCCAGGAAAATTAGGTAAGAAACAGAAATAAAATTAATGCAATATTTAAAAGGAAGAAGAAAAATGTCTTTATCTGAAGATGTTATTAATGTCTCTAGAAAATTTGGCAAAATCTACCAACAAAACGCTACTAGAACTATTAAATAAATTTAGTAAGCATGTAGAACACAAACTCGATGCACAGAATCAATTGTGATCAACTGCTAGACTGGTGAAATGAGAAGCACAGTATATTCTTTTTCTAACAAACAACTTAGCTGGAGAAAATAATTTTTTTAATTTTTAGTATCTCTGGAAATTCTAAGATCATACAACAAGCGGAAGAGTGTTCATTCAAGAAAATCTACTAAATCTTAGTAAAATAGTAAGAATTTGTGCATTTTAGTAATGGGAAATCCATTGCCACCACCTCCAGTTCCATGTTATGAAACTCTACCCCAGGCTTTTGTAGCCAGGAAGATGGGGCTCACTCTTTCCCTAGCTTCGGGTATAGGGTTCTGGTTTCCTTCAGGAAGAGGTAGGTCTTCTGGCTCCATGTCACAGAAACTTTATTCCAAGAAAACTCAAACAAAATGTCTGGAGCTCCTTTCTGCCATCCAAGCTTTACTTAGATGGTAGGAAGCTCTGCCCCCAGGTGCAGCAAACTGAAAATAGTGGACTTTAATTACCCTAATCCTAGCTCTCTGACAGGGTACAGGTTACATCTTTAAAAAGTCAAGACAAGAAGACTAAGGATTACCACAAATCCTATTATCTGTGAGAACAAATGTTACATTTTTAAAGAAGCAATTCTTGTTCAGTGGAGGAGAAATTCTTTCTAAAATGAAAAGTTGGCCTTAAGGACAAAGTACTCTGCAGTTTTGCCTGAAGAACTGACTTTACTTGAAACAGAACAAGGA
Organism: Cephalopachus bancanus; assembly: GCA_027257055.1. Taxonomy (NCBI): domain Eukaryota; kingdom Metazoa; phylum Chordata; class Mammalia; order Primates; family Tarsiidae; genus Cephalopachus; species Cephalopachus bancanus. Next base: position 162,449 of record JAPVLO010000656.1, on the reverse strand, counting down.
CTTTATGCCTAATAGACTTGTCAAGACAATGTGGATCTTATTAGAGAGCAATTAAAAGGACAATTTCATCTCCACGATACTAGAAGCAACAAGCCTAATAGCAGATAAACCAGAAGTTCAACTGAGAGAATCAAGGAGATAGCCAAGAAGGGCCTTCCTGGGACCACAGTAAATCCTGGGAGTCAGGAAGTTTGTGCACAAGTGCTAGCTAAACTGTACTCAGTCAGGATCAATAATAAAAATATGTGGGGCAAACTCAGAAATATTTTCTAAGTCATACATAGATCAATCAACAAAGGTTGGAAGTTTTCCCGACACTAGGAGTTCAAGCCACAAACTTTGATCAAATACTGTCTGAACACTAAGCCACGTGAACACAGAAGCAACTCCAGAAAGTCAAATATAAAAATAAAATCAGATGCATCACTGGATTTTTGGAAAACTGTGCATACACAAGGCTGCACCCTCTCAGGAAAAAGGCAACTTATTTGGCTAAGACTAAACATGAAGCAAAATCCATAAAATCCCTGAATAACATCCTCCAAATCACTCACAGATTCAGTGGTAGAGGACAAAAATATAACCAGCTAAGGCAATCTTAAGCAAAATCTTTGATCAATAAGAGGCTCATGGTGACACAAGGACAACCCTTAAGTAACCAGTCTAAAAAATTTTTTAAATTATTTGCACATGATTTTCAGAAGCCATACACTGTGAGGGAAATGGACAGGTCATCAAAATTAGCTCAATGAAGTCACCAACCGGACAATAACAATATCATTCACCAGTGATCGGGGGCAGATAGAGGGAAGAATCAGTATCCAAGTTGCTATTATATGCTATCTAAAATATCCATTATTTAACATAAAATTATGAGGCATGAAAAAACAGGAAAGTATGTCCCAATCACAGGGGCAAAAAAGAGTTAATAGAAATTGTTCCTTAAGAAAATTTAGATGTTGAGTTTAGCAGACAAAGACTGCTATCACTCATCACAAAGAATTTAGAAAATACCTTGTAATAATCGAAAAGAAAAACAAAGCATAGCACAAATTATGGGATGCATCTGAAGCAATGCTTAGAGGAAAATTTATAGATGAAAATTTCTATATGAAAAAGAATAGAGATTTCAAATCTCTAACTTAATTTTCAACCTTAGCAAACTAGAAATAGAAAAACAAACTAAGCCCAACACAATCAAAAGAAAATAGATAATAAAGACTAAAGTAGATACAATTAAATTGAGAATAGAAAATAAAGAAAAATCAAGAAAATCAAAAGTTAGCTTTGAAAAGATCAACAAAACTGACCAACTCCTAAAACATAAATGAACTTCAAAAACATTATGCTAAGTGAAAGAAGACAGACACAAAAGTAATATATTGCATGGTTCTATTTATATAAAATATTCCAGATTAGGTAAATGCATAAAAATAGAAAGCATTATAGTGCTTGCTTGGTGTTGGGGCAAGAGAGATATGGGGAGTGATTGTTTAAATAGGTATAGAGTTTTATTTCCACGTGATGAAAATGTTTAACTACATATAAATGGTGGTTGCTCAACATTGTGAATGTAGTAAATGCTAGTGAATTGATCACTTTTAAATGGTTAAGTTAATGTTATATGAATTTCACCTCAAATTATAAAAAAATAAAGAAAATCCTTTAGCTAGACTGTCCAGGCATAAAAGGAAAGAGAATACTAAATTAATAAAAAGCTGACCTTATGGAAGCTGAAAGGATTATAAAGAAGTTCCATGAACACTTAACTATATGCCAACAAATTAGATAAATTCAATTAAATGGACATATTCCTAGAAAGACAAATTTCTGAAACAGTAGAAAACCTGAATAGACCTATACTATGTAAAAGATGGACTTAGAAATTCTTAGAAACTTCCCAGAAATAGAACACAGACCTGATGTCTTTACTGGCTAAGTCTAAAACATTAAAGAAGAATTAATACCAAATCTTTACAAACTCCTTCAAAATAATAAAAAAGGAAATGTTTCCCAAATCATTTTATGAAGGTACTATTATTCTAATTCCAAAAGCAGGTAAAGATGTAGCAAGAAAAGAAAACTATAGGCCAATATATATTGTAAATAACAACACAAACTCATCAATACAATACTAGAAAAATGAATTAAGTAAAATTATCACACACCATGACAAAATGGAACCTAAGGTACTACAAACTGCAATACTCAAGAGAGTGTGGTATTGACATGTTGATAGAAATATAGATTTAAAAAATAGAAATGATAGTCTAGAAATAAACTCCATGTGTCTATGCTCAATTGATTTTCTTTCTTTTTTTTTTTATTTGGAGTCTCACCCTTCGCCCAGACTGGAGTGCAGGGGCTGCTCCCGGCCACCGCAGCCTGGACCTGCTGGGCTCCGGCGATCCTTCCACCTCAGCCTTCCAAGTAGCTGGAATTACAGGCATGCGCTATCATGCCCGGCTGATTTTTTGATTTATTGTAGAGATGAGGTCTCCCTGCCCAGGCAGGTCTCGAACCCGCGGGCTCAGGCAATCTATTCATCTCAGCCTCCCAAAGGTGCGGGATTACAGGCTGAGCCACTGAGCCCGGCTTCAATTGATTTTCAACAAGGTTGCTAAAGTAATTCAGTAAAGAAAATAATAGTATTTTTGACATATGATGCTGGGACCACTGGATACCCATATGCAAAATAATGAAATTGAACCCTTTCTTTACACCATAAACTAAAATTAAGTCAAAATGCATCACAACCTAATGTAAAAGTTAAAACTATAAAACTTCTAGAAAAAAGTATAGGTAAATCTTCACAACCTTGAGTTAGGCAATGGTTTCTCAGATATGACACCGAAAACACAAACAACAAAATAAGAAAAGATAAATTGAACTACACAATAATTAAAAATGCTTGTGTTGCCAATGATAGCATTGCAAAAATGAAATTAAAAACATCAAATTAGAGAAAATATTTGTAAATCACATAACTGACAAAAGACCAGTGTTTAGAATACATAAAGTATTCTTGCAACTCAAAAAAAAAAGATAAACAGAAATGTGCTAATTTTCTAAATATACATTTCTTCAAAGAAGATATATTAATAGCAAGGAAACCTGTCTTTGGTACTGCGCCTAAAACGTTACCGTCATACCTGAGGTCATTCAGATTTTCTCCTATGTCATATTCTAGGGGTTTTATGGTCTGTGATTTACATTTAGGTTTATTCTATTTTGAGTTAATTTTTAAAGGTGGTAATATCTGTGGCTACAATTACTATTTATTTTTGCATATACATGTTCAGTTGTTCTATCACCATTTACTGAAAAGATTATCCTTGCTCTATTGTAATATTTGTCAAAGATCAGTTGACTATATTTATGAGTCAATTTCTTGACTCCCTATTCTGTTACACTGATCTATTTGTCTATTCTTTCACCAATACATTGCCTTGATTACTACAGCTTTATAAGAAGTCATCACATTGGGTATGGTCAGTCCTCTCACTTCTATCTCTTCAGTAAAGAATTGGCTCTTCTGTGTTCTTTGCCTCTTAACATAAACTTCATTTTTAAAAATGTTCACAATCACCTGTTATTTTATTTTATATTTTTCTTTCTTTTAGTTGCTTTAGGGAGTACAGATACTTTTTGGTTGCTTTGCATAATAGCAAAGAAGTCTGGGCTTTCCATGTACCCACCACACGCATTTGTCCACATTGTACACAATAGGTGACTTTTTTATCCTTCCATCCTTCACACTCTCCCCCTTTACGGTTTCCATTGTCCATTATATCATTCTCTATGTCTTTGCAGATCCCTAGTTTAGCTCCCACTTACAAGTGAGAACATTTTCTCACTTACAAGTGAGAAAAGCGTTGGTTTTCTGTTCCTATGTTAGTTCACCCAAGATGATATTCTCCAATTCCATCCAAGTTGCTGCAAAATAAATTATTTCCTTTTTTGATGGCTGAATAGTATTTCACAGTGTATACATATTACATTTTCATTTTCCACTGATAAGTTTATGGGCCTTTAGGCTTATTCCACATTTTGCAATTGTTAAATGTGCTGTAATGAACAGGTGTCTCTCTTTTTTAAAAATAATTACTTCTGTTCCTTTGGGTAGATACCTAGTAGTGGGATTGCTGAATTAAGTGATAGATCTACTTTTGTTTATTTGAGAAATCACCAAACCAATTTCCACAGAGGTTGTACTAACTTACAATCTGACCAAGAGTGGATAAGTGTTCCCTTTTCACCATATCTGCACCATCTATTGTTTTTATGATTTTTTTAATAATGGACATTCGACTGGTGTAAAGTGGCATCTCATAGTAATTTTCATTTGCATTTCCTTGATTTTTAGTGATGTTGGGCATTTTTTCTTTTTCTTAATTTTAATTTTTGAAACGTGGGGAACAATTCAGGGTTAGGCATACAAATGGCCATTGTACGGGTAAAGTTTGGGCCTTGGCCTGGTGCAGTGGCTCAAGCCTGTAATCCCAGCACTTTGGGAGGCCGAGGTGAGAGGGTTGCCTGAGCCCAGGGTTTCGACACCAGCCTGGGCAAATGGGAGAGACCTCATCCCTACAATAAAAAAAAATGAAATGAAAAAATTGGCCATGAATGGTAGCACGTGCCTGTAGTTCCCACTACTTGGGAGGCTGAGGCGGAAGGATTGCCTGAGCCCAGCAGGTCAATGCTGGGGTAGCCATGAGCATGCCACTGCACTCCAGCCTGAGCATTGGAGTGAGACTACAATTAAAAAAAAAAGTTTCGGCCTCTCTTTGGTCCCTACTTCACCTGGTTTGAGATCAGTTCCCTTATTGATGAAGTGTGCCCCCCACCCCAGGCAGTTGTTCACTACTGCCAGCCTTCTCATATAGTATTATGATAATTGTTCAGGGTCCACTTATGGGTGAGAACATGTGGTACTCAGTTCTTTGTTTTGGTGACAGATAACTGAGTATTATAGACTCTAAATCCAACTAAGTTGCTGCAAGTATTTTTTTATATGTTTGTTGGCCATTTGTATGTCTTCTTTGAAAGATGTTTGTTCATGTAATTTGCCCATTTTTAAATGTAGTCATTTACATTTTTTCTTGCTGATTTATTTGAGTTTTTATGGATTCTATATATGTCTTTTATTATATGTACAGTTTGTGAATATCTTCTCCCATTCTGTAGATTGCCTATTTGCTTTGTTGATTATTTCTTTTATTGTGCAAAAGATTTTTAGTTTAATCAAGTTCCACTTGTTTATTGTTTTGTTGCATTTGCTTTAGAGTTTTAACCATAAATTATTTGCCTAGATGGATTTACAAAAGTGTTTTTCCTAGGTTTTCTTCTAGGATTTTTATGTTTTTAAGTCTGACACATGTTTAATACATCTTTAATACCTTTGGTATATGGGAAGAAATAAAGATCAAGTTTCATTTTTTTGCATGTAGCTATCTAATTTTTCTAGCACCATTTGTTGCGTAAAGTATTCTTTTCCCCATGTGTGTTTGTCTGTATTGTCAAAGACCAGTTGGTTGTAGGTATTTGAGTTTATTTCTGGATTCTCTATTCTGCATCGGTCATGTACTGCCAGAGACCAGCTTCACCGGGTTCAGGGTACCCCAAAGGTGGAGACAGCATCGGCGACTGGGGGAAAGAATGAGAAAGAAAGAGACTGGACTCCAGTCTAGTGCAGAAGTGAATGAGTGTTATTGGGAATTACAATGAGTCTTTTATACATGAAGTCAGATGTGGGAGGGCATCCCCCACCCACCAGAAACCTTAATCCATGAAAACTTAATCAATGATTGCCTTTAAACATTTTTCATATGATAATCTTAAAATCCCATAACAAAGGATAACCTAATCTGTGACTGACATATTCTATAAACCTTTTTCGTCTTAAGCTGATCGATTTATGCCAAGTTAAACAATTCTATAGAAGCTTAAGTATTTACTTTACAAACGAAAGAATCCCAGAATGTTTGGAATGTGGCCCAGTCCAAAGTTCACAGTGGGCTACCTGCAAGTAACCCAGCCGCATTCTTTCAACAAAACAGCTGTCTTCTAAAACTATATTCTACAATGTACACCTTCAATAAATCCTAAGATCATGACCCAGAAGCCTGTGACCAATACTAAGGCTCTTAGATGTGACACGAGTTTGAATTATAAGTTGTGTGAAAGTCAAAACTGCAGTTTGCGGAAGAATAGGAGCAATGAACTTCTAAAGTTAGCTTGTGTTCGTCCCGGTCTCAGAGTTTTTATGTTTTGAGCTCACAGGAGCTTAATCTGGTTAGTGCTGAGTAAAAAAGGGGAGGAAATGGGGTCAATAGCTCCCAAACGCATCCTAGCGGTCTCGGGGTCAACAGCCCTTCCTGATCCCTAATGCTCAGTGGGCCTCCGTGGCCAGCTACCAACAATGTACCAGTATCATGCTGTTCTGATTACTATAGCCTTGTAGTATAGTTTGAAGTCAGGTAATGTATGCCTTCAGCTTTGCTCTTTTTGCTTAGGAATGCTTTGGCTATTCTGGCTCTTTTTTGGTTCCATATGAATTTTAGGATTTTTTTTTAATAATGAAAAATAACATTACTAGTTTAATAGGAATTGTGTCGAATCTGTTGGTTACTTTGGCTAATGTGGTCATTTTAACAATGTTGATTCTTCCAATTCATAAACATTGGATGTTTCTCCATCTGTCTGCAATTTATTTCATTGGTGTTTCATATTCTCCTTGTAGAGCTCTTTCTCTTCCTTGTTTAAATATATTCCTAGATATTTTAATTTTGGGCTGCTGTTGTAAATGGAATTGAGTTCTTGGTTTGATTCTCAGCTTGGTCACTATTGGTACATAGAAAAGCTACTATTTTATGTGTATTGACTTTTTATCCAGAAACTTCCTCAAATTCACTTTTCAAGTCCAGGAGTCTTTAGCATTCTTTGGTATAAAATCATTTTGTCAACATACAAAGTAGGATCCAAAAACACTAGAATTTATTTGTAAAAATTGTATATTTATTTTTACATGTTTGCACTTCAGTCACTTTCAAGGTACTCTCCACTTGATGCAATATGTCTATCAAGATGCTTTTTCCACGGTTCAAAACAATTTTTGAAGTCATCAATTTTGATAACTTTTGGTGCTTCTGTCATTTTTTGCTTCACCTCTTCCACATGGGCAAAAAGGTTCTTTTTGAGAACTTTTTTCCATTCAGGGAAACAAAAAGAAAATCACTTGGGTTAAGATGAATAGGGGTTGTGAGGCATTGAGGTCATGCCATCTTTAGCAAAAAACTGCTGAACACTCAGAGTGGTGTGGGCAAGTGTGTTGTCATGATGGAAGAACCAGTCATCTGTTTGCCACAAGTAGAGACGTTTCTTCCACAAATCATCTTTCACAACACTAGCTGGTATACTGATGCCAAAGTATTCCTGGAACACTTACCTAGCAGGGGAAGCCTGTACTACTCTGCCCTCCAAAAGATAATTCTGGTATTTTGGGATGACTCTCCTCATATAGACAGTTTAATTTTTTCTTATTTACAATTTAGATACCATTTATTTCTTTCTCTTGACTGATTGCTCTGGTTGGACTTCAAGTACTATGTACTTGTACACTTCTGTGTTGCAAGTGGGCATTCTTGTTTCAGTTCTGAGGGGAAATGTGTTAAAAGTTTCTCCATTTAGAATAACATTGTGAGATTGTTGTATATGACTTTTGTTATTTTGAGAAATATTTCCTCTATGCCTATTTTTCTGAGGGTTTTTATCATGAAGAGATGCTGGATTTTATCAAATATTTTTTTCTGTGTCTATTGCAATGATTATATGATTTTATAAAAATTCTGTTTATGTGGTGGATCATGTTTCTTGACTTGTGTATGTTGAATCACCCTTGCAGTTATGGGATAAATTCTACTTAATCATTTCATTTCTTGCTTGATTTCCTATCTTTAAAAATGTGCTTTTGAATGTTGTTTGCTTATATTTTGTTGAAGAGTTTTGCATCTGTGTTCATCAGGGATATTGGTCTTTAATTTTCCTGTTTTGTTGTGTCTTTCCTGGCTTTGGTATCATGATGATACTGGCTTCACAGGGGAATTTAGGGAGAAATTCCTCCTTTTCAATAGCTTCAGTAAAGTTGATACCAGTTCTTCTTTGAAAGTCTGATAGAATTTAGATGAGTCCATCAGCTCTTCAATTTTGTTGTAGATGATGGGAGACTTAACTACAGTTTTAATCTCACTACTTGTCATTGACCTGTTCAGGGCTTCTTTTCCTTTCTGATTCAAGGTTGGAGGGGTATATGTTTCCAAGAATTTATTCATTTTCTCTAGATTGACTAGTTTATTTTCATAGATGTGTTAATAATAGTCTCAGATGGTCTTTCGTATTTCCATCATATCACTTCTAATGTCTCAATTTTCTGATTGAGCTCATTTGAATCTTCTCACTTTGTTTCTTAATTAATCTAGTTAGTGTTCTATCATTTTTTAATCTTTTCAAAGAACCAACTTTTTATATTATTGATCTTTTGTATTTTTAAATAAATTTTATTTAGTTCAGCTCTGATATTCATTATTTATTTTCTTCTGATAGTTTTGGATTTGGTTGTTTGTGTTTTTCTAGTTCCTTGAAGTGTGATGTTACGTTGTCAATATGTGATTGTTCACTCTTACTAATGTAGACCTTAAGTGCTATAAATTTTTCTCTGAGCACAGATTTGGTTGTGTCCCAGAGGTTGTGATAACCTGTTTAGTTGTTATCATTCAGTCTGAGGAATTGCTATATTTCCATTTTGATATAATCGTTCATTCAAGGAACATTCAGGAGCACATTAACTAACTTCCATGTTTTTGTTTGGTTTCACAAGTTCTACTTGGAGTTAATTTCTAGTTTTATTCCACTGTAGTCTGAGAAGGTGCTTTATATGATATTTTTGAATTTACTAAGACTGGACTTGTAACCTATCATGCTATCTATCTTGAAGAATGCTCCATATACTGATGAGAAATATGTATATTCTGTAGTTTGGGAAAAGAATGTGCTATAGAAATCTGTTAATTCTATTTGCTCTGGGCTCCAGCTTAACTCGAATGTTTCTTTGTTGACTTTTTCCTTTGATGATTTGTCTATTGCTTTCAGTGAAGTGCTGAAGTCTCCCACTATTATTATATTGCTACCGTTTTTAGATCTAGTAGAATTTGTTTCATAAAACTGGGGGATCTGGTGCTAACTGCATATATATTTTAAATTGTTTTGTCCTCTTGTTTGAGTGATCCCTTTATCTTCATATAATAACCATTTTTGTCTTTTTGTACTGTTGTTAATTTAAAGTCTGTTTTATTCGATATGAGAATGGCAACTCCCAGTTGTTTTTGGTTTCCATTTCCATGGAATATTTTTTCCCTCCCTTTATCTTGAGTCTTTTGGAGTCTTTGTATGTTGTGGATCTCCTGAAGGCAGAAGACATTTCCACTGTGTTTTAATTCACACTGACAGTCTACATCTTTTGATTGGGACATTGAGACCATTTACACGCAGGGTTAATAATAATATATAATGTACTTTTCCATTACTCATGCCAGTTGTTATCTTGTCCCTTTATTTATTTATTTATTTATTTATTTATTTATTTATTTATTTTATTGTGTTGGTGTTACATAAGCTTTGTGAGCTTTATTATTTCCAGTGTTTTTCTACTGGTGCATTTTGACCTTTTGTTTCAGTATATAGACCTCCTTTGGGCATTTCTTATAGAGCCAGTCTGGTGATTACAAATTTTCTCCACATTGGCTTGTCTGATAAAGACTTCATTCCTCCTTCATTTATGAAACCTAGTTTTGCAGTATATAAAATCCTTGACTGACTGTTATTCTGTTTGAGGAAATTAAACATGAGGCCCTAATACCTTCTGACATGTAGGAATTTTTCTGAGAAGTCTGTTGTTGTCTGATAGATTTATCTTTTCAAATTATTTGATGTTTGTGTCACACTGCTCTTAAAATTCTGTCCTTCACATTAACTTTGCATAATCTGTTTATTATAAACCTTGAGGATGACTTTTTCAATGAAACTTCTGGGGGTTGTTTGGGTTTCTTGCATCTGAATGCTTACATCTCTGGCAAGGCTAGGGAAGTTTCTGTCCATTATTCCCTCAACTAGGTTTTCCAAACCTGTTGGTTTTTTCTTCTTTCTCAGGAATACCTATGATTATTAAGTTTGGATATTTTACATAATCCCACATTTCTGGGAAACTTTGCTCCATTCTCTAGATGCTTTTATTGTTGTTGTTGTTGTTGTTGTTGTTGTTGTCTTGTTGGGAGCCAGCCAAGGAGGCCTGACTGCTGACAAGGTCCAAGGGGCTGAAGACCCAAGGTTGCAAGGCGAACCTGGGCAGCTGAGACCCTCGCTTCTTCTATTTTTGTTGTTAATGCAGCCAGAAAATTCTGTACAGTCTGAAGATGAAAGATAAAATTCCACTCACGTCACCCCTCACCCCATACAAAGAAGCAAGAGGGGAATATGAGAGAATTACTTTCACTTTACCTGAACTTCCCCCTGAATTTCCATGTCCCCCAACCTCCTGGTGTTTAACCATGCAATCATAGAATTAAGCATTATGGTTGGAAAAGTTACCATAGGTCAGGCTGTGCTCACTTTAATGTATGTAAGGGAATTCACTGGCCTTGCCAGGGAACTATAGATGAACACTTTAATTATCATGTGTGAGTAGACAGTCGCCTGGTAGATTTTGTTCCTTCTGATTGGCGATTATTATCATTTGTGAGGAGAATGCCAATGCACTGATTATGCTTATTTGAGCTTTAAATGTGGAATTTTATGTACACCTGAATGGCCATTTTTAATGTTATGCTACTAACTGCTATTTGGATTAAGCACATATAGGATTAAAAACATAAGATTGGATTACTATAGCAGTTCAGTACTTGATAACTTTTGAAACTTGGTAGAGTAGATTTAGGCAGTAGGTGTGTTCTTTTAAGCTTAAAAGGATAACAGTTAGATGAAGTACTTTAAAGATCACAAGACAGTGACATCTGTGCATGAAGGAATTCACGTTAGATTGGTTTATCGGGAAACTCGCATATGAGTTGTTTGCTCTGTCCTTTGTTTTAGATAAAAGCTTTTTAGGAAACATTCTACCTTTTATAAAAGTTAATGATTATGTTTAATCCTAATAATTTTTCTAATATCACTCCCTTGTAAAGATGGTATAAAAGCTCACTGGTAACTGACAATAAATGGCATCGGTCCTGCTAACAACAGAGTCAGGTGTCCGAAGTCTTCTTGCAACACCTACTCCGTTTCTCCTTCGGCATACCCTGAACCCCACTGGAGCTGGACTCCTGCATTGTCTGATTGGGTTAATTCAAAAGACTTGTCTTCAAGTTTTGAGATCCTTTCTTCTGCTTCTTCTACTCTACTGTTAAAACTTTCTACTGCATTTTGTACTTACTTAAATTTTTTTTATTTTCAGAATTTTTACTTTTTTTAAAGGTGTCTATCTCTTTGGATAATTTTTCATTCATGTCATGAATTTTATTGTAATTTATTTATGTTGGTTTTCAACTTTCTTCTGAATTTCGCTGAGAAATTTTATAATCAACTTTTTGTATTCAATCTCTGGAATTGCAAAAATTTCATCTTAGTTATGGTCCATTGTTAAAGAATTAGTTGACCTTTTGGGCTATCAAAGAAGTTTGGTTTTTCATATTGTCAGAATTATTTTTCTAGTTCTTTCTCATTTGTCTGGATTATATCTTCTTATTCGAGGTTTTAGGGGGCTAACACAGGCACTGTAGGATTCCTTTGGTTGTATATAACTTTAGTGTGGTAAGTTTCTATACTGCCAGTTGTAGCAATCCTGTGCTGTGTATCCACACTGGCTCAAGGTCTCCTGAGTGACTGGGGGTGACTTGAATAGTCTGTTAGCTGGGGTCAGACCTTCTCCAAAGGTAAGGTTTTATATCAGATGTGATGGGCTGTGCTGTTGACTTCTGGCCAGGAGGTGACACTTGCAGGAGAGAGCCAGTTGTGATGGTGGTTGTCAGCTTTCTGCTTGGCCTGTGTTGCTCCAAGGAAGTTTTCAACCAACCTAGATGATGGGTTGGGCCTTGGGGATTACTCAAGTTCTCTGTCTGCTTGAGCCTTTGAGGTGGTCGCAGGGGGGTAATAGCTGAAGTTCCCATCTCTGTGCACTCTTGGCTACCCTAGTGGGGATTGGGAGAGGTCCCTGGCCACTGGGATAATGCTGTTGTGCAGAGGTTGCACAAAAGAGTTTACCTAGGGAGTGAAGTGTTGCTAGGCAGCAAGTCCCACTCAGTTCCCTTGTCATAGTCTCTTGCAGTCTGCATTATGCAAGTCAAAATGCACCCATCCTCAGATGTTTCCTCATGGCAGCCTGCCTCAACCAAGAACAGTCTGCCACCATGAAATTTGCCCTTTGAGCAAAGTTTGCTCTTGGGCCTGTCCCTTCCCAAACCAGCTACAAAGTAATTGCAAGCAAGGGTTGAATTCCTGGGATATGGTGCCTGGAGCTGCTCAGAATTTTTTTTTTTTTTTTCCTGCACCACTTCATATGGGTTTCAGCAGAGCACAGCTATGAGTAAGGCAATTTCCCATGAGTGACTGGAATCCCATGAGGTTCAGGGGGTTTCCAAATCCACAGTAGGGCACAGAATTCCTAAATTCTCCTCACTCACCTTTCCCACTGCATCCCAAGGCTGATTGTGGACTGTGCCATGCATGATCCAAGCAATAGTCTAGCCAGTTCCAACCCTGGTCAACTGATTTTTTTCTTTGCACTATGTGGTTAATATCACTTCTTTGATTATGGAGAGTGCTGCTGCTCCATTCCTTCCTGAGTGCTGAAGAAGCTCTATCTCGGTTTGCTTCATAAGAGGAAAACTCTAACTGCCTCTTGTTAATTATCTTAAATCTTACACCCACATACACTTTAGTATGAGTTTGTTCATAATCACAAAATAATCTGCTACAATAGAAAAATGTTTCCCTTTGAGGATTTTTTTTCAATCAGGGGGAAAAAAAGTAATTTAAGGTGAGATTGGGTGAATAGGAAGGGTGGGTATGGAGGTTATGCCATTTTTGCTCAAAAACTGCTGAACACAGCATGGTTTGTGCAGGAAAGCCTATACTGCAAGTGGCCTATCTTACAAAAGAAAATTCTGAATTATTTTTGAGTACCTCCTCATATATCTTTCATTCATTTTGGGGTGTTTATACCTATTTCTCTTTTAAAGGGTGCTAATAAAATGATAATGAGTTTCTAGTTTCAAAGTTCGTTTGTTTGTTCCTGTTGTTTAAGAAAGCAATTGCTTTTGTGTATTAACTATGTACTCTGCAAGCTTGCTATAATTATTTATTATATTATTCACAGAAAGTTATTTATTATTATTTCAGGTTTTCTACATAGATAATCATGTCATCTGCAAACAGGGGCAATTTTATTTCTTCCTTCCCAATCTGTATAGATTTTCTTTCCTTTTTAAAAATGGCATTAGTTAGGACTTTCAGCATGATGTTCAATAGTGTGATGAAAGGGGACACCTTTGTTTTGTTTCTGAACTTAGCAGAAATGATTCAATTGTCCCACAATTAAGTATTATGCTAGCTGTGAATTTTCTGTACATGTGCTATATCAAGTTAAGAAATTTCTCCTTCTATTCCTAGTTTGCTAATTTTTTAATCATAAATGAGTGTTATATTTTATCAAGTGCTTTCCATGAATCCATTGATATGATCAAATGATTTTTCTTCTTCAGTCTGCTGATGTGATGGATTACCTTAATTGATATTTGAATGTTGAACCAGTTTTGCATACCTGGAATAAATCACACCTTGGTGTGGTATATAACACTTTCTATATTTTGTTGCATTCAATATGCTAACATTTGTAGAGAATTTATGCATCTATGTTTATAAAAGATGTTGGCCTGCAGTTTTGGGTTTGCTTGTTTGTTTGTTTGTTTGTTTGCATGCTTATTTTCTTCTGAAGTTTTTCTCTGGTTTTGGTACAATATTGGGGCAATGCTGGCTTTATAACATTAGTTAGAAGGCATTATCTCTGTTTCTACCTTTTGGAAAAGATTATAGAGTATTTGATATAATTTCCTTTCTAAATGTTTGATAAACTTCACCTATGGACCCATGTGGCTTTCTGTTTAATGTATTTGGAAGGCTAATAATTACTGATTCAATTTCCTTAAATGCTATAGGCCTATTTAGATTGTCAATTTATTTTGGTGTGAATATTGACAGACTGTGTCTGTCAGTAAATTGGTCCATTTTTCTTCCTAGGTTATCCAACCATTGGGCATAGAGATGATCATAATTTTTTTAATTATTATTTTGATGTTCATGTGCATGGGATCTGAAGTGATAACCCTTTTTTATTTCTGATGCTAGTAATGTGTGTCTTCTGTCTTTTTTTCTTCATCACAAGTTCTGCAAGAGGCTTGTTGATTTTTTTTTTAAACCTACTTTGTGGTTTGCTGATTTTTAAAAATTAATTCTGTTTTCAATTCCGTTGATTTCTGCTCTAATATTTATTTTCTTTTTTCTTCTTACTTTGGATTTAATTTTCTCTCTGTTTTTCATTTTCCTATGGTGGAAACTTAGATAATTGATTTTAGATCTTTCTTCTTTTGATGGTTCTGCTGAGTTCAACTTTGTCCTTACTGATTTTTTGCCTGCTGGATCTAACCTTTTCTGATACAGGAGTGTAAATGTTTCCAACTATAATAGTAGATTCATTTGTTTCTTCTAGCAATTCTATCAATTTTTGCCTCAAATATTTTGATACTTTAGCATTAGGTGCATAGACTTCATATCAAGGATTTTAGTGTCTTACTGAATAAGTGACTTCTTTATCATTATGTAATGCTCCTCTTTATTCCTGACAGCTTTCTTTGCTCTGAAGTCCACTCTGTGTGAAATTAATATAGCTAGTCCAGCTTTATTTTGATTAGTGTTAGTATAGTATATCTTTCTGCATCCCTTTACTTTTAATTTATATGTCTTTATAGTTAAAAGTTTCTTTAAACATCATAAAGTTAAGTCTCTTTTTTAATCCATTCTATTACTCTCTTTGAATTGGTACAATTAGATCATTGATGCTTAAAGTGATTATTGATATAGTTGAATTATTACCTACATCTTAATCTGCATTATTATGCATACTGTCTATATTATTATCTATATTTGTTACTATTTTCTTTTTTTTTTTTTTTTTTTTTTTTTTTTTTGAGTTGGAGTCTCACTCTGTCGCCCAGACTGGAGTGCAAGTGGCCGCTTCCGGCCACCGCAGCCTCGCCTGCTGGGCTCCGGCAATCCTTCCGCCTCCGCCTTCCGAGTAGCCGGAATTACAGGCGCGCGCTACCACGCCCGGCTGATTTTTTGTAGAGGTGAGGTCTCGCTGCCCAGGCGGGTCTCGAACCCGCGGGCTCAGGCAATCCACTCACCTCAGCCTCCCAAAGGCGCGGGATTACAGGCTGAGCCACCGAGCCCGGCTTTGTTACTATTTTCTGTATGTTGCCTTTGATCTTTGTTCCAATTTCTGTCTTTAACTCTTTTTCTGCCTTTGGTAGTTTCAACTGAGCATTGCATATGATTTTGTTTTTTCTCATTCTTAGTATATCAATGACACTTTTGTTTTTTACCATTTTTGTTGTTGTTGTTACCATAGAATTTGCAATATACATTTAAAATTAATACAAATACACTTTCAAATAATCATATACCATTTCACAGGTAGCTTAAGGAACTTAGAATGACAAAATATTCCTAATTGCTTCTTCCCATTCCTTATAACCTTACCATCATTCATTTCATGTATACACATGCATACATAAGGATATATATTATATATGTACATACATAAATGTATATATGACTACGTATACATGTATTTAAATATGTTGCTGCTATTATTTTGAATAAAATATTATCTGTTAGATAGATTAAGAATAACAAAAATAATCGTTTTTTACCTTCATTTATGTGTTCTCCAATGTTCTTCCTTTTTATGTAGATCCAAATTTCTGGCCTATATAATTACCCTTTTCTCTGAAGAACTTATTTTACCATTTCTTGCAAGTAACCTACTGGCAATAAATTCTCTAGGTTTTTGTTTGTCTGAAAAAGTATTTGTTTTTGCTTTACTTTTCAAGGATAATTGTGCAGAATACAGAATTCAAGGTTGGTAGTGTTTTTGTGTCTCAGTATTTATTTCCTCTCAAATAAATATTTCATCCTACTCTCTTTTCATTGCATGGTTTCTGAAAGTGAGTCACATGTAATTCCTATCTTTGCTTCCTACAAATAAGATGTTAATTTTCCTATGAGTTCTCTTATTATTTTTCTTCATCTTTGATTTTCTGCAGTTTGACTATCATATGCCTAAACATAGTTTTATTTATTCATTTATTTTTGACATTTATCCTGATTAGTGTTTTTTGAGCTCTCTAGATCTTTGGCTTAGTGTCTGGCATTAATCTGAGGAAATTATAAACCATAATTACTTTTAATATGACTCCATTTTTTTTTCTTTTTATCTGGTATTTCTGTTATGTTATTTTGGAGCTTTTATACTTGTCCTATAATTCTTGGATATTTTGTTCTGTTTTTTTTCCAGTATTTTTTCTCTATTATTTCCATTTTGGAAGTTTCTATTGTCATATCCTCAAACTTAGAGATTCTATTTCAGTCATATCTAGTCTACTAATGAGTTCATCAAAGGCATTCTTCATTTCTGTTCAAGTTCTCTACCATATCTTTTTAATTTTTTTCTAAAATTTCTATCTTTCTGCTATTATCTGTCTGTTCTTGCATATTTTGTATGTTTTTTATTAAAGCACTTAGAATATTAATCATAGTAAAAAAATAAATCCTTGTCTGATAATTCCAAAATTTTTGCCATATCTTACTGTGGTTTTGATGTTTTTCCTGTCTTTTCAAACTTCTTTTCCCTCTTTTAATATGTCTTGTAATATTTTTTTTTTCTGAAAGCAAGACATGATGCACTTGGTAAAATAAATGGTGATAAATAGGTTGGTAGAAATGTAATGGTTAGGTGTGAGGAAATCAGAAGCACTCTACAGTCTTATGATTAAGTCTAAGTCTTCTAGTGAGCATGTGCTTCTAGACTGAAATTCACAGTGCTTCTCAATCTCAACCCCCACGCCCCACCACCACCACCAAAGTGGTTCAGCACGACTGAGGGGGACTGGAGTTGTGAATTTTCTTTCTTCAAGTGGAAGGTTGAAGTTGGGTATATTCTTTCTTCTAGGTTGTATAGGCTGTAATAAAACTCAAGTAGGTTAAGCTCTGATAAAATACTTTTTCCTGAAGGCAAGCCTTTTTAAGAACAGAATGATGTGGTATATTTCAGAATGGTTTATTTTCATCTTCTTCTGCTGGAAATATGGGGGGATTTTTCTCTGATATTCACTGTATGATCTGGTAGAGTTCTTGCAAGTAAAATTCACATAAGTGTAGGCACCCTCCATGACTGTGTCTCCATGGAGTTTTTAACGCTCAGAGTGGTTCACACCAAGCCTCCAGAAATTCATCAATTACAGTTCAGGCTTTCCTACTCCAGCATCAGTTCCCTTGGAGGTTTCTGCTTCAATAAGTTGCAATTTCTTGTATCTGACTGGTCGTCCTTTCATTTGTAAAGCCACTGGTTTGCCCTATGACCTCACTTCTTTGACAGATGTGAAAAGAGATGTGGTTTTATTTTCAAATTTGTTCAACGCTTTACTTGTTAGAATGAAGTGGTGACTTTTAAGCTCCTTATGAGTGAGACTGAAAATAAAAAATCTGTAACTTTGTGTATAAAATTTTTATACAAAATACAAAAACCATATATATACATATATATATATATATATTTAATTTTAGATGCATAGAAAAGGTACAATGATATTACAGCAAGTCTATGCAAACTTCAGACACAATTTTCCCTGTTTTCTACATCTTACTTTAGTATGGGGGATTTATCACAACTAATGAACCAATGTTGATAGACTACTATTATATAAATTTTATACATTGTACAGATGCTTTGAATTTTGATCTAGTGTCCTTTTTTGTTCCAGCATCTCATCCAGGATATATTGCATTTAGCCATCACATCTTAGTCTCCTTTTGGGCTGTGAAAGTTTCTTGCTTTTGATGATCATAGCAGTTTTAATGTGTACATAATACTAATTTTGTGGTAAGTCCCTCAATCTGGGTTTATCTCATGTGTTTCTGTACATATTTCTGGAACGAATACCATAGGAATAAAGTGATATTCTCCTCAAATTATATGATGATGTTAACAATAATCACTGGGACCAGGTATTGTTCTTCAAATTTCTCCACTAAAAAATTACTCCCATCCTCTTTTTTTTACTCTATTGTACAGAAGAAAGTCCAAGCACAATAGGAGGAGGGAGATTAAGTCACAACTTCCAAAAAGGGAAGTATATAGATAAATTATTCAGAATTTTACTATAAGGAAGTTTTGTCTATTCTCTCACATTAATTATCTATTCATTCAGCTATTTATATTAGCATAAATTCATGAAGATTTATTTTTTGGATTATGATTCAATACTATACTATTGTATTGCACAAATTCTTCCAAGGTTTGGTTGACCCCTGTGTTTCTTTGATATGCCTTCATACTTTTATTTTCTGAGCACTAATTTACTTTCTGACCTTATGAGATGCTTGAGTCTTATCTCATATATTTCCTACCCCACCTCTAAGATTTCTGATTCTTTTCATTGGGGAATGGTACTTGAAAACCTAGACATATGTGACAAAGTTATCAATGCTACTGGAGTCATTGCTTCCAACTCCTCCCAGTTGTCATAGATAGGGAAATATATGTATACTAACCCATATATACACACATATCTATACTTATTTCTATATCACTCAATCTGTTTCTATATTAAACTATACAGCTGACCTTACTTATTCTCCAGCCCTATTACCACTTCATATTGTTTATTCTAGCATTCTCCTTTCGCTTACCTGGGTTTTTCATCTTCAATCATGGGAAACCTAGCTATCACTATCTATTTTCCATTTACTTACTAGTTCAACTCCAGTATGTGTGTAAAGCAGTTACAAAATTATTTACCTTAGCCTCTGCATGAAACAACTTCACCAACTAGAATACACAGTTTTTGTACAATTGTTTTTGTATTTTACCTTGGTTTGTAATCAAATAACCCATTGTGCCAATATTTTTTCCTTTAGGAGTCATATTTTGACAGTGTGTCTAAAAGCTCATAGCTCAACATAAAGTCATGCAGATTTTTTTCTTATATTTTCTTTTAAAGAGTTCTTAGTCTTTCATTTGTTACAACAGAGTCTACCATTTTTTAAAGTTAATTTTTGTGTAAGGTGTGAGGTATAGATACATGCATTATATATATATATATATATATATATATATATATATATATATATATGTATGTATGTATTCGTCAGAATTTTTTACTGCCATTTGTTAGAAAGACTAACCTTCTCCACTGAATTTATTTTACACCTATTTCAAAAAGTCAGCTTACTTTGTGTGAGTTTGTTTCTTGAATCTTTATCCTCTTCTAAGCATATTTTTTGGTTTGGTTTTTCATTTTGTTTTATTTTAAAGCTGTGGGGTACAAGTCAGGATTGGGTACATAAATGATTTAAGTACAGGTGAAGTTTTTGGATCTTCATTCTCTTCTACTGATCTATCTAAATCTTTTCATCAACACAGCAATATCTTAATTATTGTAAATTTATAGTAAGTCTTAAAATTAAATATATGAGTAATTAAATTTTTTTCTTATTTTTTACATTTATGTACATCAGAATAGGCAACCAATTCTTAGCCAAATTCCCAAAAGCAAATGCCATAAAAGCTAAGATACATAAGTGAGACTTCAACAAACTGAAAAGCAAAAGTAAACATCAACAGAGTATATGATATATAAAGGATGTGGCGAAAAGGGAAGACTTCTACACTGTTAGTGGGAGTGTAAACTAGGTCAGCCTCTGTGGAAAACAGTGTGGAGATTCCTAAAAGTTCTAAAAATCAACCTTCCATATGATTCCACCATCCTTCTACTAGGAATATACTTAGAAGAATGCAAATCACTCTACAAAAAAGATACCTGCACATGTATGTTTATTGCAGCATTGTCCATAATAGCAAGAAAATGGAACCAACTGTGCCACACATCAAAAAAGGACTGGATAAAAAATATGGTACATATACACAATGGAATATTACATAGCCATAAAAAAAAACAATATCATGAACTTAGCAGCAACCTGAATGTACTTAGAGTCTATAATACTGAGTGATCTTTCACAGAAACAAAGAGCTAAGTATCACATGTTCTCACTCATGAGTGGACCTTGAACAACTACCATAATACTATAAGAAAAGGATTGACAGTGGCGGGAAACTGCAGAGGTGGTGGGGGCAGGGAGGTGGGATTGGCAGTAGTCGGAATCTGCCTGGGGAAGGAGGGGCACACCTCATCAACAAGGGTGCTTACATAATGAATATTTGTGTACCTAACCCTGAATTGTACCCCACAATTTTAAAATAAAAAATAAAATAAAATAAAATTTGTCTGGTCCTTTATGATTCTGATATATTAATGCATGCTATAACTGGAAATGTGTGCATTTCATCATAAAATGATGAAAAACTGAAAGCTACATAGCTTATTAACTTTATATAAAACTCTAAAAAGTTCATGACTAGTTATTATAAGGAACATTTTATCTTGGAATAGTTTTCTAAGGCAGCATCATGAGTTTTCATAAAAATATAGCCTTCTGTCTCAAAAGGATATCAAAACAAGGGTCAGAATCCTCTATTTCCAAGTGCAGCAGTTTCTCTTGTTTGTAGCTCAGGTGTGTACTGTGGTTCATTTAAATCTCTAGATTTTCTAACCCCAAAGGTTTATCTGGGATTGGAGATATTACTTCTTCATCTCTGTTTTCATGCAGAAACTATAAATCATGTTGGGTCTACAGGACAAATTATTGTCCTTCATTTGTAGCCATTCCATTTCAACTGTGTTTTCTTTTTTCTTCTTTTCTGACAGAAGAGTTCTTGTTACGCTGAGTTTCTACATTTATATTTGCAATTTATATTTATTTGTATTTATATTTGAGCACTGTTTTACTATTGTCTTCTTCTTCAACATGTTTTTCAAATGTAACACAGGTCCCAATAGTGTCTTCATACCCAGCAAAGTTATAGCTATCTACTTGCACAATAAGCCTGTCAGAGCCAATTCACAAAATCTTGCATTTTTTTCCTATTTTGTTTGTTTTAACTTTTTATTTTAAAGATTTGGGATACAATTCAAAATTAGTTATACAAATGGTTATTGTACAGGTAAAGTTTGTGCCTCCCTTTGGTCCCCACTTCACTTGGTTTGAGATCAGTTACCTTAATGACGTTGTGTGCCCCTGCCTCTCCCAGCAGTTTCTGGCTACTGCCAATCCCTTTCCTATAGTATTATGGTAAATGTTCAGGATCCGCTTACGAATGAGAACTTGTGGTACTCAGTTCTTTGTTTCTGTGACAAATCACTGAGTATTATAAACTCTAAATCCATCCAATTTTCTATGAAGTCCATAAAATTCAGACCAGTTTCGATGGCAGGGCAGTTGGTTGCATCTTTTTGTGATTGTAAATAGTGCTGCAATAAGTACGCATGTATAGGTATCTTTATCATATAGTTATTGAAGTTCTTCTATGCATATTTCCAGAAGAGGGATTGCTGGGTCATATGGAAGATCAATTTCTAGTTCTTTTAGCAATCTCCATACTGTTTTCCATAGAGGTTGAAGTAGTTTGCATGCCCAGCAGCAGTGTAGAAATGTTCCTTCCCTTTTCTTTGCATCTTCACCAGCATCTGTTATTTTTTGAGTTATTGATATGGTCATTCTGACTGGAGTTAGATGGTAGCTCAGTGTAGTTTTAATTTGCATTTCTTTGATGACTATTGAGGCTGAACATTTTATCATGTATCTGTTCACTGCTCGTATGTCTTCTTTTGAGAACTGTCTATTCATATCTTTTGCCCACTTTGGAATGGGGCTGTTTGTTTTTTTCTTTTCGGCATGTTTGAGCTCCTTGTAGATCCTAGATTTGGGGTCTTTGTCAGACATATAGTTGGCAAATATTTTTTCCCAGTCTGTGGGCTGTCTCCCAATACTCTTGATGGTTTCTTTGACTTTGCAGAAGCGTGTCAGTTTGATGAGGTCCCACTTTTCCATCTTATTTCTTATGGCATGGGCACTTGGGGTTCTGATCAGGAATTGGTTTCTGGTTCCAATTTCCATAAGAGTTTCTCCTGCATTATCTAAGGTTCTTATAGTCTGAAGTTTTACATTTATGTCCCTGATCCATAAGAGTTGATTTTTGTGTATGGGGATAGGTAGGAGTCCTGTTTCCATAG
Source organism: Cephalopachus bancanus (assembly GCA_027257055.1). Classification (NCBI taxonomy): domain Eukaryota; kingdom Metazoa; phylum Chordata; class Mammalia; order Primates; family Tarsiidae; genus Cephalopachus; species Cephalopachus bancanus. The sequence continues at coordinate 139,935 of JAPVLO010000656.1, read as the reverse complement.
TCTGCACGTGGTCAGCCAGTTTTCCCAGGACTATTTACTGAATAGGTTCTCCTCTCCCCAGTGGTTGGTGGTGGAGGCTTTGTCAAAGATGAGTTGGTTGAGAAATTGAGGTTTTGCATCTGGAATCTCAATTCTATTCCATTGGTCTATATGCCTGTTCTTTTCCAATACCAGGCTGTTTTGATTATTATAGCTTTACAATAAAGTTTAAAGTCTGGGAGTGTGATGCCTCCCGCTTTGTATTGTTTGTTGTTGTTGTTGTTTATTTTTGCTGAGGATTGTTTAGTCATTCTTGGTCATTTATTTTTCTGTATGAATTCTTGTATTATTGTTTCTAGGTCTGAGAAGAATGATGCTGGTAATTTGATGGGTATTGCATTAAATCTGTAGATTGCATTGAATAGGAGGGGCATCTTAACAATGTTGGTTCTTTAAACCATGAGCATGGAATATTTTCTCATTTATTTGTGTCTTCATTGATTTCTTTGAGCAGTGTTTTGTAGTTTTCGTTGTAAAGGTCTTTCACATCTCTTGTTAGGAAGATGCCAAGTTATTTCTTTTGTGTGTGTGTGTGGCTATTGTAAATAGAATTTTGCTTTTTATTTGGGTTTCTGCTTGTTTATTATTGGTGTATAGGAATGCAATTGTCTTTTTCACATTTATTTTATACCCTGAGACTTTGCCAAAGTCCTTTATCAGTGCAAGGAGGTTTTGACAGATTCTCTTGGGTTTTTGAAGTATAGATTCATGTGTTCAGCAAAGAGGGATAACTTGATTTCCTCTTTTCCTGTTTGGATACCCCTGATTGCCGGGCTCAGTGGCTCAGCCTGTAATCCCACACCTTGGGTGGTCGAGGTGGGTGGACTGCCTGAGCCCACAGGTTCAAGACCCACCTGGACAACTTGGTAAGACCTCATCTCCACAATAAATCAAAAAATTAGTCGGGCATGGTAGTGTGCACCTGTAATTCCAGCTACTTGGAAGGCCGAGGCAGAAGAATCACCAGAGCCCCAGCAGGTCGAGCTGCGGTGGCCGGGAGCAATCACTGCACTCCAGTCTGGGCGACAGAGTGAGACTCCAACTCAAAAAAAAAAAAAAACTTCCAAAAATATATTGAACAGGAGGTGTGATAGTGGGCATCCTTGTCTTGTTCCAGTTTTCAGGGGAAATGGTTCCAATTTCTGTCTGTTTAGCACTATGCTGGCTGTGGGTTTCTCGTAGATGGCTCTTACTATTCTGAGGTATGTTCCATCTATGCCTAGATGTTTGAGGGTTTTTATCAAGAAGGGATGCTGAATCTTATCAAAAGTTTTTTCTGCATCTAATGATATAATCATGTGGTTTTCGTTTTTACATCTGTTGATTTATTTAATTATGTTTATGTCCTTACAAATGTTGAACCCACCTTGCATGCCAGGAATGAAGCCTACTTGGTCATGATGGATGATTTTAGATATGTGTTTTGAATCCAGTTGGCTAGGATCTTGTTGAGACTTTCAGCATCTATGTTTATCAGGGATATTGGCCTGTGGTTCTTTCTTTGTTGCACCTTTACCTGGCTTGGGTATCAATGCGATGTTAGCTTTATAAAATGATATGGAAAGAGTTCCATCTTTCTCAATCACCCAGAATACTTTCAATAGGATTGGTATCAATTCCTCCTTGTATGTTTTGTATAATTCTGCTGGAATGCCGTCTGGTTTTTATTTGTAGGTATTTTTCTTATGACATAGTCAATTTCCTGGATTGTTATTGGTCTATTTAGGGTATTGATTTCGTCTTGCTTCAACCTGGGGAGGTTTTGTGATGTCAGAAAGTCCTCCATTTCCTCTAGGTTTTCAAGTTTCTTTTCATACAAGCGTACACAGTAGTCTCTGATAATCTTTTGTATTTCTTCAGGGTCAATTGTGATGTCAACTTTTTGTTTCTGATTGAGTTTATTGGAGTTTTTCCTCTCTTTTCTTGGTCAGTCTAGCTATAGAACCATCTATCTTGTTTATCCTTTCAAAGAACAAGCTTTTTGTTTCATTGATTTTTTTGTATTTTTTGGTCTTCTATGTCCTAGATTTGGGCTTTTATTTTGGTGATCTGGATTATTCTGCTGAGGTTAGGGTTTTGGTGATATTGCTTTTCCAGCTTTCTTAGGTGACTTGTTAGGCTGTTAACTTGTGATCTTTCCATTTTCTTCATGTGTGTCTGTAGAGGTATGAATTCCCCTCTTACTACTGCTTTCATGGCATCCCAGAGGTTTTAGTAAGGTGTCTCTTCATTTTCATTTGTTTCCAGGTTTCTTTTAATCTCTGTTTTGATATCTATGTTGACTCAGGAATTGCTTGGCATCATGCTGTTTAGTGTCCATGTCTTTGGGGGTTTTGGGGGAACTTTGTTGGTGTGGATATTTATTTTTATTCTATTGTGGTCTGAGAAGGTGCATGGCAGAATTTCAATCTTATGAAATTTGTTCATGTTTGATTTATGACCAAGGATGTGGTTGATCTTAGAGTACGTTCAATGTGGTGATGAGTAGAATGTATATTCTGTGATCATTGGGTGGAGTGCTCTGTAGGTATCAATTAAGTTCCTTTGGTCAAAAGTCACATTGAGGTTCCAGATCTGCTTGCTGATTTTTTGTCTCAATGATCTGTCTAGGTTTGTGATGGGGTATTAAAGTCCCCAGCTATCATAGTGTTAGAGTCAACACCTTTTTTAAGTTTGCCTAGAAGCTGCTTTATGAAAGTTGGTGCTCCTATGTTGGGTGCATATAAGTTTAGTATGGATATTTCTTTTCGATGGATTGAGCCTTTTATCATTATAGTGACCTTCTGTATCTTTTTAAATATTTTGATAACTTAAAGGGTATTTTGGCTGATATTAAGATTGCAACTCCTGCTTTCTTTTGTGTTCCGTTCCCCTGAAATTTTGCTTCCCATCCTTTTACTTTGAGTCTGTGAGTGTCCTTTCTGGTGAAATGAGTCTCTTGGAGACAATATATTATTGCCTCATGATATTTTATCCATTTTCCCATTCTATGTCTTTTCAGTGGTACATTTAGTTGATTGACATTCAGGCTAATTATTGAAATGTGAGAGTTTATCCCTGTCATGAAGTTCTTATAGAGTTGTTGTTCTTGTTTGTTTGCTGTCTTTCTCTTTATTTTGGGGTTGATTCATGTGTGTTTTCAATCTTTTTCCTGCACTCTTGTGAAGAAAGTTGTCATTCTTTTTTCCTTTTCTTCTGTGCTTAATACTTTCTGAAGAGTTTCTTGTAGAGCTGGTCTAGAGGCAGTGTAAGTTCTTAGGGATTGAATGTCCAGGAATGAGTTTAATTCTCCCTCACTGATAAAGTTTAGCTTAGCTGGGTAGGTTATTCCTGGTTGAAACTGTTTGTCTTTGAGAACTTTGAAGATTGGGCTCCAAGCTCTCCTAGCCTGAAGTGTTTCTGTAGATAAATCTGCTACTATTCTAATTGGTCTTCCCAAGTAGGTATTCTGACCTTTCTCTCTTGCTGCCTTTAGGATTTTTTCTTTTATGCCTACTTTGTTGAGGTGAATTATGATGTGTCTAGGAGTAGGTCTTCTCATTTGTGGTCTTGCAGGGGTTCTCTGAATCTCTTGTGTTTGAATGGTCACATCACTGATGAGATGAGGGAAGTTTTCTTGAATAATTTCATGGAATGTTTGTTACAGGGTGGTCTCTGTCTCTTTTTCTGCCTCAGGAAGTCCAATTATTCTTAGGTTTGGCTTCTTGAAATAATCACTCATCTCTTGAAGGTTTTGTTCTGTCTTTTTAAGCTTCTTTTCTATTTTTTGACAGTTTGGATTTGTTCTATATTTTGATCCTGAAGCTCTGAGATTCTTTCTTCTTCTTGTCTAATTCTGCTTTCTATGCTCATCAGTTTGTTGTTTATCTCATTCACAGTATTCTTTACTGCTGTTTTCTCAATTATCAACTCCTTCATATTTTCCTCTTGTCTCTCCTCAATTCTATTTATTCTCACTATTAATGTCTTGATATCTGGGTTTGTAGTTTGAGACCAGTCATTTTCTGGGCTCTTCAATATTTGCATTCTGATGTCTGTTTTCTCAGTGTCTGATCTCCCAGAGGTCTGTGTGAGACCCATAGTATTCTTTTGGTTTTTCTTCATTTGTGTAAATTTCCTCCCCCCATACACACTTTTTTTCCCCTCTTCGTTAATTCTATTGTTCAGGGATGGTGGGGTTGCTTTTACTTCTATTTGCTCAGTCTCCTATTCTTCTTTATGTGGATCCTCTGGCTTTGTTCAATTCCGAAGATAGACTTTGGATTGGTGACTGCACTTTCTGCAGTTTTGGGATTTAATTGAGGGGGGAGCAGTGATTCAAAATCTATCTGCAGATCCCAGTATCTACCGACAAGTGTATGGGCACCCTGGAACCCACTTCCCACTGCCTTACAATCTTTTCATGCAGTGGGGGTATAGGTTTGCTCCCTGGAAGTAAAATGAGGTATGAAAAAGGAAAAGAATGGAAATAGGAAGTGGGGGCAGAAGGACGGTGGAGAGAGAGAAGGGTAAGAAGGAGAACAGACAGACATACCAACTAACAAATAAAAACACACAATGACATAAAAGTGTAAAAAAACTAAAACCTACAGATAATCATACAAACACACAATTCAACAAAAACCTCCCTATTGATGTACTCTTCCCATACACAAACAGGAAGTTAAAAAAGTGTGGTACATATACATGATGCAGCCATAAAAAAGAACAAAATCATGAATTTTCCAGCAACCTGGATGGAACTAGAGTCGATAATACTGAGTGACCTCTCACAGAAACAAAGATCTGAGTATCACATGTTCTCACTCATATAGTGGACCTTGAATATCCATCATAATACTATAAGAAAAGGACTGACAGTGGTGGGAAACTATGGGGGGGAGGGGAAGGGACGTAGGATTAACAGTAGTAATATCTGTCTGGGGATGGGGAAACACCCCTTATCAACAAGGGTTCCTGAACGAAGCATATTTGTATACCTAACACTTAACTGTACCCCACAATATCAAAATAAAAAATATTGATATAAAAAAAGAAAAAATCAGTAAAGTAACAGAAACAAAGCAAGTACAAAAACATTATCAAAAGCAGAAAGAGGAAAAAAACTAAAACAACAAACAAAAATGAACAAAACAAACTGACAAAAATAAAAACAAAAAAATAAAATCAAGGAGAAGACTTGCTCTGAGGTCATTCCTGTAAGTCCAACATCCTTTCAGCCCTCTCTAGCTCTCCACATAGGCTGATAGAGTTACTCTCAGTGCAGGCTGATGTGCTCACAGCTTGAGTCTGATGCCCCAGGCCTATTGTGGGAGGAGGGTGGATCAGATCTGGACTCACCTGGCTTGCTTCCTGTCAAATCTGCCACTTAGATCTGACCTGTGTCTGATCAAGCATGGGGGGGCTCTGTTTCTCTCAGTTCGATGAGATTACCTCAGGTCCCAAGTTGGAGTCTGGGCAGAGCTAGGTGGAGCTGGGTGGGGCAATGCAGGTCTCTGCCTATTCCTGGGGCAGAGAAAATGGCTGTGGTCAGCATCTCCTCACTGGGTATGGGGCTCCTCTCTGGCTCTTTCAGATCCTCTCTCTCTACTGATTGCTACAACAGGTGATGATGTGGGCCAGGCACCAGGCAATGAGAATCAGCTGGATTTGGCAGGGTCTACTCAGGAGAGTACCATGAACAGCAGGCAATCGTTTGCTCCTCTACTCCAATCTCAGGGCGGTGGGGACTTGTAGTCAGTCTCAGAGGGGGGCCCAGGGTGCATGCACATGAGTCTCCCCTCAGATGGACTTTCACTTTCCCACCAGTGCACACCTACTCATACAGAGAGTCTTTATGAACACTTGCTTTTGCAGAGACTCTCAAAGTCTGAACTGTCCAGTCGCCATGTTAAGCTCCATCCCTGAAATTTAAAAAATATGATTTAAAAGACTTGGAATCCTTTTCTGATGTGTCCTTTAAATTCAAAGTTTTACTAAGATAAGTGGATAAATTTTCTGTTTTAGCTGTTACAATTTGCCACAAACTCATTAGCTTAAAAAATGCAAACTTTTAAAATAGTTTTATAGGTCAGAAATATGACATGTATCTCACCCAGACTAAAATCAAGGTGTTGACAGGACTGCATTCCTTTCAGAGGCTCTGGGTAGTGGAAAGCAAATTCATTTGCTTCCTTATTCAGCTGCTGGCAGAATTCAATTCTTTGCAGTTGAAGGATCAAAGTCTCATTTTCCTGTTTGTCAACTGAGGGCCATTTCTAGCTTCTGAGGGCTGTCTGTATTTTTTGGCTTATGGGTCCCCTTTTCTTCAGAGTCAGCATTAGTGGGACAAGTCCCTCTCACATTTTGATTTTTTCTTGTTACTTCTTCTATTATCTCTTTAAACTACCCTTCCATCTTCTGTTTCCACTTTTAAAGGTCCATTTGATTACGTGGGACCCATACATATAATCTCCCTACTTGAAGATCTGTAATCTAACTCCATCTGCAAAGGCTCTTTTGCCATGCAACTTAACATATGTAGGCATAAAACCAGGTATTAAGGCATGGATATATTTGGGGCACCATTTTTCAGTCTACCAAGATAAATATTGTATCTAGAAACAAAATTTAGAGAGAATTTTGAAGTGCTCAAGGATAAAAGTACAATTCCTAATATTCTAGTTATAGTTTTCTCCTTTCCCACTTGAAAATGAGTTTTAGAATTCAACTCTAATAGTTATATTATTTTGGCAGTATCCTAGATCTGTGCTAGTTTGTATTTTTTAGGTAAATTGTTCACAAACTTTGATACTTTGTCATAGGTTGAGTTGTATAAATTTGCCAATATTTAATTGCTTCTGACTTCCAAAAAACCAGCAATTTCATACAGGTTAACCTAATACTAATAAGTTAAAATACACTTCACATTAATTTCATCTTACATTTGATGGAGATATAACTGTTATAACAGGTTAGAGAATTCATGTGCTAGAATGAGAATTTTTTTCTTCAGAAAGTTCTGTGTTTACTATTTAATAAAAAACAATTTACCTTGGCAAAAAATCATTTTCAAATCATAAGCATGTTTATCTTCCCAATTTTATATAACCATTTAGTCTCAGCTTTTAATTTTAAAAAATCTTATTTTTCCCACCATATAGATGCATCGGGGAGATTGTTAATTGCCCAACTCAGTATCTGTTCTCTTTTTTTTGTAACAGAATTCTAGAATTTATTCAGGTCAGTAATGTGCCCAGATTTGCTTGCAGATACATATGGCCATATGATTAATTTCTGGCCATTGACATGGAATTAGAAATGTTGAGTAATTCTTCTGGGAAGTTTCCTTAAATTTGAAGGCATAAGGGGAAACAGATAGGTTCATCTTCTCTTTTTTCCTGCTGGAATGTGAATGTGGTGGCTAGACCTCCAGCAGGGTTCTTGGATTTTAAAGTCACCTTGGAAATAGAAGCTGTGAGTAGCAGAGCAACAAGATTAGGTCCTGATACTGTGAGACTGCCCTAAAGTACTATGAGTAAACGGTTAGAAAATTCAAATAATTGCTGAATGTCAGCCCTAATACTAGGCAATATTGTTTATGATTAAAAAGTGACCCCTGATCTCAAACCAGGCAAAGTGGGGACCAAAGCGAGGTCCAAACTTTACTTGTTTGCTGACCACTTGTATACCTAATCCTGAATTTGACCCCACATCATTAAAATTTTAAAAAATAAGTATTTTTATATTTTTAAAAAATGATCCCTTGTTGGTAAACTATGTGTGAACCAAGAAGACTTTGATAAGTACTACAGATGCCCATTGGAAAACATGGGTGTTGGAATTCCTTAAGTGCTGTCTTCCTTACTGAAAGATTCCTGGCACACTCATGGGCTGTTTCAAAAAATATCAGTTTTATAGATCATGAAGCTTCTAAGCTAGATGACTTTTGCATCCACCCAGATGATCTTGTTCCCTTATACCTGATGCTTGGGAGACTCCTAGTGGAACAAGTAGCATGCTGCCATTTATGCTGTTCCTTGTTCTGTATTCTGTGAAGTTAAGTGAGCCTGATGTAAGATTGTATTCCACAAAGCTTATGGGATCTTGTGAGTGTAATGTCATCCCAAATTTGTGACTACTGCTGTTGTTCAGGCACAAAAGGCATCACCACTTCCAAACTCTGGCCTTAATTTTCATGAGAGAAAAATAAACTTCTGTCTTATGTCACTCTGTAATAGTCAAACTTAACTCTAATTGATGCATATGTATTTTTAAAAACATAAAATGTATTTTTGAAAGTATAAAGAAGAAGAATATTGCTAAGATTTGTCATCTTGCAGAAGAAATTGGTCTAGACTATAATGTAGTTCTTCTACCTTAAATTGAAGGACAAAATAAAGTCTTAAATTCTAAACAAAATAAAATGAAACCATTAGGAAGAGAAAATATATTTAATATTGATTAAGTAGATGAGAATCATCATAAAGATCTTCACCCTTATCTTCATGTTGAATAAACTGAGGGAGAGGAAGAGTTGGTCTTGCTATCTCAGATGTGGCAGAGGCAGAAGAAAATCCATGTACTAGTGGATGCATACACTTTAAATCCACGTTGTTCAAGGGGCAAATGTATACTTGTATACATTGTACTACATCTGATTTGATTGCAGAAAATCAGCAGTAGTTTTAAGTTGCCCTAGATATACATTTTAAACTTAAAATATATTTCAATCATTCTCTTTTAGAGTTAATGACATACCTTAGTATAATAATCACTTATGCTTGTGTTTTTAGGAGTGTCAAATTTAACCTGCAAATTTGTCATATTTCTTAATATTAACATCCTAAATCTTTTTGAAGCAGGCAAAGTGTATGCCAATTTCAGTACTCCAGCAAAAGTGAAATGCCTCAGCTTTAACCCACTTATGTCAGTGTTTCCCTCTGGTTCAGGTCTCTTTCTAAGGTAGTGCTTTATTCCCTTTCTTTTATATACACCCAGTTGAGGTTTTATGTGACTCCTTGGTAGCTCTATAATACTGTACCCAGTTCCTAAAATCATCCTTGTACTTTTCACAGTGTACTGAATTTATCAGTCTAAGTATTTTTTTATATGACTTCATGCTCATTGAGGGGTAGAACTGTGCATAATTTAGCTCTGTATACCTACCTCTCAGAAAGTGTCTGTCACATAGACTGATGCTCAATGAATGCTTGTAGAAGGTGAGGCTCAGTCATACACAATTAACTTGAAGCAATCTAGAAAAAAAAATGAGAGAAGTGGAAATCTGAGGATTACAAATAGCTGCTTTAAATGAAAAGTTTGTGATCCAGTTCCAGAAAATACATAACCCTTTCTGATATCTTCCACAGACAAACAAAACCCTTCCAAAAGGAATCAGAAGATTCCAGCTTATCTGGAATCTTTATTAACCTCTTGTCTTAGAATCAACCAGTCATTGTTTGGTGAACAAAAAGGAAACCCCAGGTCTAGGTAAACATGGGAGGTAGAGTTTGCCTTAGTTTTTTACCCATGCCCAATGTTTTTTATCCTCCTCATCCCAAGGTGCCTTCTTTGGGTGAGGATCAGTGTTCAATAACATCTTAATACATTTTCCTTATTGATATATGTGTATTTTTAAATGTTACTCCAGAAAAATTACTCAAAAATGAATCATTTTGTTGAAACTTCTGGTGATGTGGTACTAGTATAGGGAGATATTTTGAGTTCAGAACTTTCTGATCTCCTTTAAGCCAGACCATATGGAAATGCTATTATTCTTTTTATTCATAAAGTAAATCTAGGTTCTGCATTATATAAGTATCAAAACACGATCCTATTTATCTACTATGTACTGAACACTTGCTATATGCCAGATACTGCTATGCATTTCATAAACATCATCTCTCTTAATCTATATTACATTTTAAGGAAGCAAGTATTGTTATTCTGATTGTACAGAAAAGAAAAAGGACTCAAAAAATGGAGTAACATGTCAAGGTCACATAGATAGCAAATGAAGGAACTTTGAGAATACTTAATTTCTAAATAGTTATCATAGCCACTTTAAGTTTCTCTGCTCTACTCATTGCATTAAGATTCTTAAAAATAGACAAAATAAATAATATTAATCTTTTTAATAGACAATTTATGAGGAAAACATTACATCTTCTGGTTCTGAAATGTTAATTCTCTCAAGAATTTCTTTTAAATGTAAGAATGTCAGATGCCCAACAAAGTAAAATTATATGTAATTAATTCATAAGGTTGGATGATTAGAAAGTTTTGGGGTTTTTGAAATTTTTTTCCAACCAGTCACATTTGAAATAATTTCAAAAGTCATGTTTGATTTTTCCTGAGCTTCTATTATAAGATTTTATATTATTTGTCTTATATTTTCATCTTTTCTCAGCCAACCTTTCCAAAATGATATGCCTGACAGTCAATATTGGTATTTCTGCTTGATTATATATCTATTAGCATTATTAATTTCAGCAATATGAAAGTTAGCAGAAGAAATTGAGAACTAATCAAGATAGAATGCTTCAGATCCTGGCATGTTGAAGACCTTCAGTAAATATTCACTTGGATATTAGAGATTTAAGGTGTCCAACTTTCATTGATATTTGATAATACCTTTTCTCATATTCTAAGTGTTGAAATTGATACCCATAAAACAGAGTGATCTAGCAGAGCACTAAAAAAACATTAGCTAATGTTTTACTGTGTTCACCAAGTAAGTAAGCAGCTTTGGTGTGTGACAGTTGGAGTTTAAAACTTCCTTTGTGCTCTAACATGCATAAAAATAATGTTATATATTATCAGAGATACTCCACAACATACCAATTAATGGAGGCAAGGCAGAGTAGTAGTTTTCCCTATCTATATTCAGCCCACCTTGAATCAGAAATCACACTGGAGACCAGAGGCATCATTTTAATAATGTTAGCCCAATGCCTTGATTTTTAATAGAACCCTTCTTGTGAGAAGCTTAAGGCTTCATTTGTCCTCCAAGAATTCAAATAAGTGTGGTTTGGGGTGGCTCTTAACAGACTTAGAAAGTTTAGAACATTAAAGGGATATTTTTGCAACATGGTTAAGTTAAATTCCAAAACATGGCTGCCTCCTTTTTTATTTTCTTGTCCCTATTAGCACTACTGAGAAGCAGAGCAAGGCATTATACAAGGAGAAAAAACAAGGTGACTTAATAGGGGACATGCAAATTTTTAAAAACTCGTTATTTCCATCTGTACTGGATATCTCCCATGTATTTTTCATATTAATTGTCCACATTGCCCTGTATTCCAGACATTGAACTGTATGGATGATATGAAAATGAACTTCTTGTCCTCTGGCTTCAGGCTGGCTTTGATTACTGGGGAGCCCTGGTAGGAGATTAGAAGGAGTGGAGAGAGTGAGGGTAGCATATTTACTCTCTTTGCTCTTTCCCTGCAGGCTTCATGGGCTGGCTCTGTCCCTTGGCTAAAGGTCAGGGTGCTTTTCTTACACAGTTCCTGTTCTCTCTCCTATTTCCACTAACCATTCATTCTTTTTGCCCATTCAAATCTAAGGAGGTAACCTACCCTTTCATCCTCATTCCCATGTTACTATCCCTAGAATCCTGCACTATCCCTTGTGGTTTTGCTACTATAAGCAAACAACTTTGTAAATAACCCCTTTATTAAGCTTTCTTCAAATTATTTGTTTTGAGTTTATCATCTGCTTTCTGTTAGCACTTGGACTGATGTTATCCTGTGATAGTGTCTGAAACGCTGTCGTAAGAGATTTGTTATTTTGGCTTTCATTGTACCACCAGAAGAATACTGTTAAAAATTTTAAATCCATTACCGACCACTTACATATTCAATAAAAACCTAATTTTTTCATGATTTGACAACTCATCATGCCTGGTGTCATTCAAGGAAGAGCTAGAAACTAATTTATCAATAGACTTAACAGAGAATATATGTTATTCACTTTTATATTTTGTTGTTGAAGGCAGTATAGTGTAGTGGTTAAAAGACAGTTCATCTGGGTTTTTAATCCTGATTCCATTGCTTATTAGTGGGATGATTTCCTTGACATCTTGAATCTTAATTTCATTATCTGAGAAATAAAGTAATAATAGTACCTACTTCATAGGGTTCTTATGATGAGTAATAGCTTAGTCATTTAAAGTATTTAACATAGTACCTAGTAGCATCAATAAATGCTAGTTCTTATGAACACTTAGCATAGTTACAGCATATTCATTCATCTAAGAATCCATTATTTTATCCATCCATTCAATAAGTCTTGTGTTCTTTTTATGTGTCAGGTACTATACTGGGGAAAGTAACAAAAGATTCCTATCTGCATGTAGCATAAGGATTAGGTCTAGAGGCAAAAATACATGAACAAAAATAAATTTTATCACAAATAAGTCACAAATAAATGTAAAACTTGAGTAAACACTATGTAGGAGAAGTGCTTGATATCTTATGATCAAATTACAGAGGTATACTATCTCTGAAGGAAAAGGAGAAACTATTTAGACAAAGACAGAGGATATGTAACATGCACACATCTATCAATAAGAAGGAAAGAAAGATCTAAACAAAGGGAAAGGCAGTGCAGATACCATGGGGGAAAACCAATGGTAAATGTGAATGACTAAGAGATACTCAGCTGGCTATAAAGAAGAGCAAAATCAATGTACAAATGTAGTTAAAGGTCAAATAGTGCAAGGACTTGCAAGCAATGCTAAGATTTTTGCCTTTGTCTTAATAGAAATAGTAATCTACTATACTTTTAAAATATGCATTTGTGTGCATGTATGTGTCAATGACAAACTCACTACATTAAAAAAATACTCTAACCCACTGCATTTTGAGGATGTAAAATGGACTCAGACAGACCAATTAGAATATTACTGTAGTTCAGGAAAGAGATAAAAATGACTTGGACTAGAGTGGTGGCAATGGAGACTGAAGATAGTGAATAAATTTAAAAGGTAGAATTAATCAAACTGGATGGATTGTATAGAGAGAGTAAACATTTCAAAGATGACCCAAGTTTCCTGATTCGAAGAACTGAATGGACAGTAGTGTCATTCAATGAACAAGAACCAAGTTGGCAGTAGAGAAATTATATATTCCAGTTTGGATATGTTTTGTATGAATTAATGTGGAACATTCAAATAGATTTGGCTCATTTTTGAAAGTTGAATGAGTATTAGGGATGTACCAAAGACCCATATTTTGTATGGAAATAGATAATATATCATTATGGGTTTTTTTTCCAACACTTTGGTCTAATCCTAGTTTAATCACTTACAAACTATTGTGGTCTGGGATTACAGGTTGGTGGTCTTTGGCAAGATGTTTACCTTTTCTGAGCCTTGGTTCTCTCAACTGCCAAATGGGTAAGTTGAATAATATGAGCTACAGATATAAAGTGACAGCACTCTTTAAAGTGCTTTGATTTTACGTAAATTAATAAGCAAGCAAAAGACAAATGCTAATTGTTATTGTTTTATATTATAATCATACAATTCTACCTCCTTTTAGTCCTTAAATGAATGACCCAGTGTTAACTGCTACCTTAAATTAAGAACAGAGTAAAGGCCAGGCTCGGAGACTCAGCCTGTAATCCCAGCACTTTGGGAGACTGAGGCGAGTAAATTACCTGAGCCCAAGGGCCCAAGACCAGCCCGGGCGACTTGGTGAGAACTCATTATCTACAATTAAAATAAAATATAATTGTAAAAAAGAACAGAGTAAAAATTGGAGTTGCTAACTAGACATATTAAAGTCAATAACTTGACTAATATAAATAAAATTCATGGCTATTGTAGGTCATACTTTTAAAGTTAAAATTGTCTGCCTTTTTGGTTACCTTTCTTTAGCAACAATAATTCAATTCAGTTAACTAATTATTCCAATTTTCCATTTCACTTGTTTTATTTCAAATCCCCTCACATCTACTATTTTGGGGTTATATCTGTAGTTTTATTGATTATTTCCAAAAACAACTTGAAAAAACTAACAATAAAAGGTACCTTGGTACTATATGAGTATAATTTCCAAAACAAAGTAAATACACGTATTGAATATGGAGGAAAAGTTAGCAAAGGTTTCAAATAGTCTTCTAAGTGAGTATAATTACTGTTAGTGAACATCAAGCTTAAGTGAACTTCTTGGCAAACACAGAAGAGAGAAATGTTAGCAGTTATATACTGTTCATTCTCTGACCAAAGGAAACATGGCTGCATTCTAAGAGCAAATTTTCTTTCCTGGACTAAATTCTAACAGGAATTAATTACGTAATTTCTTAAACAATTCTATAGAAGCTTAAGTATTTACTTTACAAATGAAAGTGGCCCATCCCAGAATGTAAAGTTCACAGTGGGCTACCTGCAAGTAACCCAGCCACATTCTTTCAACAAAATGGCTGTCTTCTAAAACTATATTCTACAATTTACACCTTCAATAAATCCTAAGATCATGACCCAGAAGCCTGTAACCAATACTAATGCTCTTAGATGTGACACGAGTTTGAATTATAAGTTGTGTGAAAGCCAAAACTGCAGTTTGAGGAAGAATGGGAGCAATGAGCTTCTAAAGTTAGCTTGTGTTCATCCCGGTCTCAGAGTTTTTATGTTTTGAGCTCACAGGAGCTTAATCTGGTTAGTGCTGAGTAGAAAGGGGGAGGAAATGGGGTCAATAGCTCCTGAACGCATCCTAGTGGTCTTGGGGTCAACGGCCCTTCCTGATCCCTAACGCTCAGTGGGCCTCCGTGGCCGGCTCCCAACACCAACTCATGTAAGTTGCTAAGATCTCCTAAGGGGACTGTCACCATCTTGTATACGGGTTCCATGGGGACCTACTGAACTCTCATTCTGATACTACTTTCCAGGAATTCTCTTCTCTTTTCCTTGACTTCATGTGTCACTTTTTCCTTTTAGCTGCCCCTCGGGGACAAAGAGATTATTACTCTATCGTATTTAGGCTTTCACAAGTGAATGAGTCTCTTTCTGCTTCCTGCCTTGCAAAAAATCTGGTCTCCTAAATTGAAATGGAGTGGAGAAAAGCCAAAAAAACATAATTACCTCAAGAAATACCCTACAGCCCAAATAAATTGCCAGCAGAAAGCTGAAAGTAAAACTTAGATATATCTGAAAAAATGTTATGAATATTATAATATACTAGTATAGCACAGATCTTGAATGCGTGATTTTGCAAGTTAAATAGAGATGACCTTCAGTTTTGGTTCCACTGCTTAGTAGTGACCTTGGGTATGCTATTTATTATTTATTATGTATTATTTATTATTGGGTATGCTATTTACTTAGTAGTGACCTTGGGTATGCTATTTATCCTTTCTGCATTTCTTTCCTTATTTCCATAATGAATATACACAGTGTTTACGTAACTAGATAATTTTGAAAATTCAGCGACATAATAAACAATAAGCTGAGGGCAAGATCCAGTATATAATAAATGTGTAATCAGGCAGCTGATCCTAAACCACGGGAAGTGAGGACAAGTTGGGGACCAAACTTCACCTGCATATACATTACTTATGTACTTAATCCTGACTTGTACCCCACATCTTTACAATAAAATAAAGTGAAAAAAATTCTTAGAATATTCCAAAGTAATTTTCTCCATTAGAGCACATGAGGGGTAAACTATACACAAAAATTAACTCAAAATACATCAATGAACTAAACATAAGAGCTAAAATTATAAAATCTTGAGAAGAAAACACAGGCAAAAAAGCTTCATAACAGTGGATTTGGCAATGATTCCTTGGATATAGAACCAAGAGCATGGGCAACACAAGAAAAAATTTAAAAACTGGACTTCCTGAAATTTAAAAACTTTGATGCATCAAAGTACATTATCAAAGTACATTTAAAATTTTTTTTAAATTTACTTCTCTTTCCCTTTGGTCAGGCAAATAATAGAAGAGCATGCTGATCTATGGTCCATTCATACAAAAGACAACCCACAGTATGAAATAAAGTATTTGCAAATCAACTATCTGATGAGGGATAAATATCTAGAATATGTAGTAAACTTCTACATGCAAAAAATATTAAACAGCCTAATTTTACAATGGACAAAAGATTTGAATAAAAATTTATCCAAAAAAGATATACATGTGTCCAATAAGCACATGAAAACATGCTTGACCTTGCTGGTCATCAGAGAAATGAAAATCAAAACCACAATGAGATATTAACTCACACCATTAAGATGGCTACTATCAAAAAATAAAATAATAATTGGTGAGGATGTAGAGAAATTGAAAACCTTGTACATTGTTAGTGAATATGTAAGATGGTGCATTCCACTGTGAAAAACTGAAGGGTTGTTCCTCAATAAGTTAAATATAGAATTACCATGTGGTCCAATAATTCCATTTCTGAATATACAGTCAAAATATTTGAAAGCAAGGTCTTAAACAGTTATTTGTATATCTATGTTCATACCAGCATCATCGGTAATAGACAAAAGGTGAAAGCTACACAAGTGTCTTTCAACAAATGAATAAGTAAACAAAATGCGGGATATACAAACAAATTATTATTCAATCTTAAAAATGAATAAAATTATGATGCATGCTATAACATGGATGAATCTTGTCATTAGGTTAAATTAAATAAGCCAGTCACAAAAATACAAATATTGTGTGATTCCACTTATACCAAGTACCTGAAGAGTCAAATTCATAGAGACAGAAAGTAAAATGGTGGTTTCCAGGGGCTGAGCAAAGAAGAAAATGAAGCGTTATTTTTTAATAGTACAGAGTTTCAGTTTGGGGAAGATAAAAACATTCTGGAGATGGATGGTGGTAATGATGGGCACAACAGTATGAGTGCCACAAAACTATACACTCAAATATGGTTAAAATGGTTAATTTTATGTTAAGTTCTTTACCACAGTAAAGAAAAGCAGAAGACAGTAACTTTCAAAAATCACAGGCAGAAATACCTTCCCCACTAAGAGAACAGCAAGTTTAATCTAAATGACAACTTGAAGCACATCACTTTTAACTGCAAAATGACCCGCAAAAATAACCCAAATATATACTATAAACTCAGTATGTGTCATGTGGGTTATGGTTAGGTTTATGACCAGTTAGGAAATTCCCAACCTATTTACTGATGTCAGTTCTAAGTTTCAGCTGTTCATTCTGACAAGGAACACATTTTTCCCTGGAATATTTTGACCTTTAACTACCCTTTCAGGTTGATGTCATAGATCATCTAGCAAATTTGAGAATAAATTAAATCTACCTTATTTTCAGCACATGTGCATTTAAGATTAGTCTTAGGCAAGATTGTTAAGTAGGAGGGATTTTATTCTAATCTATTTTTTAAAATCGTTTTCCCCCTCTCCAGATACCTAACTTGCTACAGTTGACTCAGGTTATGGACTTTCTTGAAATCCCTTCTCCCATCAATACAAATTTATTTTTTGCCCCATATTAGAAAGCAAAACTCATCCAATAATTCAAAATAAATTAATATTTGGTAATTGCCTTAAATATTTTCTATATTTAATATGGTTTACATTTTGATGTGAGCTATCAATGTTTAATCTCAGACAGATAATATGAAGATTTTAAGAAAATTATGAGTGGTAAATGGAAGATACACTTTTTGTTGTGCATTTCAAATTATATGAAGACTGCTGTCTGCTACTTCTAAGATGTGAGTCTGACCTCATATAAAATAGTTTTTTTTTCTCATAAACACTGTGGAAAGGGAGGGGTGTGTGTTGATATATTTGAACATCCTCTGACAATTAATTTTGAGTACTTTTTCATGATCACTCAAGAACAAACACACACACACACACACACACACACACACACACACACACACACAACCCTACTTCTCTTTCCCTTTGGTCAGGCAAATAATAGAAGAGCATGCTGATCTATGGTCCATTCATACAAAAAAAAACACAGCAAACATGCATTTCAGGAGGAAAAAGAAGCTTTTTTAAAAAAGTGAGTAAAGGGTGATGGTATTTCTAGATAGCATCACAGGAGACTCATTTCACAATTTAGATAGGGGGACCTACTGGGCTGAAAAAGAGATTGGTCCTGACCTGCAGGCATGGCACAGAGTACAGAAGCAGGTACTGAGATATTAGCATCATGTTGTGCTCATAATTTGTTTATTTTTTTTAAATTTACTTTCAGCTGTGCAGCTTTCTCTAATGTTTCTCCCGTGGCCATGCTGTTTTTAACTTTGGTATGTTTTATTAAAAAAAGAACACAGCAGCAATTGAACTCCAGAGGGGGAAAAACACCCCCAACTTAGTTGTCTTTAACAAAACAAGAGATTTTGTGTTGCTTTAGGGACTGCAGAAGTAGAAGTTGTACTTCTAATAAAACACTAAAGAAATAAAATTCAGTAAGGGACAATTATAACATGATTGCAGTATTATGCTTTACCTCCTCAAAAAATGACAAATTCTATGCCTGGAATATCAGTAAATGAACAGTAGAGAATCATTCTTATATTACTGCAAAGAGAATCTTTTCATAATTTTTCATTTTATATTATTTCATTTCTTCTCTTAGTCATTCCTCAATATCTACTAGTCCCTACTGGTTTTAATTCCAACTCATTTCCTATTATATCTGCTAGATCTGTTCCTTTCATGGTTTGTTTTTCTCAACATCTCTTTAATTCAATACATAGATTCATTTGAAAAAACATTAAAATAGCATTGATATAATAGGCTATGAACTACCATGCAAAGGGAAAATAGGTAGCACATGTAATAGATAAGGGCACTAATATTCAAGTATGTTATTCTTACAGTATTTTTCTTCTTAAAAGTCATATGGAAGTACATTTTTGTGACAGGAAAAGAGAGCCATGGAAAATGCTATGTAACCTGCACTAGTGACATAATCACTGTCATATTTTCTTGCTAAGTATATTTTGGAGATAATTATTCCTGAAAAATTTGTTTTCTGGGTTAGTCAGTTCTTCTCTAGGGCCAAGGGGATTCAGTATTTGTCTCTAGAAAAACTATAAACTATACTATGAATTTCAATAGCAAAAGATAAATTAGTTAGTTATCAAATTATTTTTTTAAACCTGATAATTTACTTATGGATTGGAACCTAGTAGCACTGGGCCAAGGAAGAGGTCATTTTTACCCTAGTTGTTCTATAGGGAACATATGGTATTTCAAGGGCCACAATCCTCAGTGATGATTCTAGGGTACCTCAATGAGTATAATAGCTTTAGAATTCAGTTTAGGGATTCTGGAGAAGATAAAGGATTTAAATTTTCTCATTACTTTGTCATGTGTTCTTCCTTTTAGACCCCAATCTTAACCTGTATAGCGATCACTTCATTATAAGTGAGTTTTTGCCATAACCTGTGTGCCTCGTGGTCCTCCCTGTACTTCAAAGGCCTAGTGGGTATGATAAGTATGTATTGTGATTTAATATAGAACAGATAAAAAAAAATTCCAAATCAAGTAGCCAAAGTAAATTCAAGCAATCCATGCAGAAGTCATTGTATAAAAGTAAACATTAGATAAAGGAGGAAAATAAACATGAATTTTTTTTTTTTTGAGTTGGACTCTGTCACTCAGACTGAAGTGCAGTGGCTGCTCCCTGCCACTGCAGCCTCGACCTGCTGAGCTCCGGCGATCCTTCCGCCTCAGCCTTCCAAGTGGCTGGAACTACAGGCCTGCACTACCATGCCCGGCTAATTTTTTTGATTTATTGTAGAGATGAGGTCTCGCCAAGTTGCCCAGGCAGGTCTCGAACCAATCCACTCATCTCAGCCTCCCAAAGCGCTGGGATTATAGGCTGAGCCACCAAGCCCGGCTCAAACATGATTTTTAACACACACATATTAAGGCCATATTATGAATTTCTGTTGTTTATGCTAAACACTTCATTTGAAACATTGCTGCAAATGTCACTAACCTACTGGGCATACATATTTTAACAAGATCAGTTTGGTGCCTTAATAACCAAATCTTGGATAGGATTGAGTATGGATAGTTTTTACATGAATATTGTAAATTTTTCAAATATTGTAAGGTATGACATATTTCATTGATATTCTGTTTTACATTTTAGCCTCTATGAAATCAGGACATCCCTTAAATTGTTGACATGTCAGAGTTTAATAGGCATATATTGTTTTCCATCTTGGTGCAAAAATATAGTGCATCTTATAATTGATAGCATCCTAGATTTGATAAAATACAGTGTTACCTTGCTATTGTTACTGAACCAATGTATAAATGCTTTATTTTCTGTGCTTGGTTATTTAAACTTTAAAGGATGAGAAGTCTCTTCCCTATTGACTTCCTAAAACTTGAACTCCTAATTTTATTTGAATACCTTTCCTTATGAATAGTCATAATGTAATCTCATACTATTTTGGTGTAATCGTTAAACTTTCACACACACTAAAACACTGAAAGGATTAGCATACTGTATCCATAATCTAAGAGATATTTATTGACTATACTGGATAGACAGCAGCATCAACAATGGTATTTTATTCAATTTTTATAATCAAATAATTCTTCGATTTTTTATTATAGCAAACATTTTTTAGTATCACAGCAATAGTAGTATATTAACTTACCAATGTGAAGTAAATTCAAATTAAATTACTAAAAGCATTTTAAATTTGACCCAAATTTTATTTTGGTGGTGATAGAAAAGTATATGTAAATGCAATAAAGGGACAATGATAAAAATACAGTTTTTGTGTACTTGATATCAAAATGTCATTCAGCAATATAATTAACATATACAAAAATACAGGCAACAATTAAAATTATCTATCAGCTAATATTTTCTCTTGAATCATGTATGAGTTTTTTTTTTACTTTGAATTTTATTTATTTATTTACTTATTTTAAAAATAGGTCGTATATTCACCTGGTTCAAAATTTACAAGGAATGAAAAAGGATACAATAAAAAATCTCCTTCACTAGACGCTGTCAATTTCTTGTGGAGGTTTCCAGAGAGATTTTATATATAGAAAACAACATGTGTGATTTCAATAATTTGTTGAATAAGTTCAATAATTGTTCCTTACTGAACTTTATTTCTTTAGTATTTTATTAGAAGTACAACTTCTACTTCTGCAGTCCCTAAAGCAACATAAAGTCTCTTGTGAGTTTAGAATACACCATACCTGATATCACATGATAATCTGCTATCTGAAATACAATTTCTAATTATTAACTATCTGTGATTTTAGTTGAATTTTAGAATATTTAAGTCACTGATTTGTTGTGGACATAGCTATTGTGATAAATACCATCCAAGAAATTAAAGTGGAATCTATGATAGCAAAATAAACAAAGATTTTAACTAATTTTATTGTAAATTAACATAATTGAGTCTTTTCTGTGAGCTTGGATTATCTATATTTTCATCTTATACTAGGTGATTATTCAAACAATGTTTATACAGTAACCACTTAGAGTCTGTTACCAGTTTGGATTACTCTCTGTATTTCCTCAGCACCTTACAGAGTTCTTTGAATACAATAGAGCCTCAGTAACAATCCATGGAATAAACTGCAGAGGGAGAAAAACATTTTTATGAGGGGTTATATGTTCTTTTTTATTGCCATACAATACAATAATTACAGACTCAGGCACAGTAATTCTTCAACTAAGATGCATTTTCAGTAATATACTACTACATTTGTATTACTAGCTACGATTATTGACAGGAAACTTACCTCTCTAAGTATCAGGACTCTTATCCATGAAATCAAGAGATATGATGTAGGCAGAAATGTTTTGTCAACTAAAATACTATGCAGCAATAATTGCATATTTCAAAATAGCTAGAAGAGAAATTCTGGAATGTTTCCAACACAGATAAATGATAAATGGTTGAGGGGTGAATATCCCAATTATCCTGATTTAATCATTAAACATTGCATGCATTTATCAAAATATTGCCTATACCCCACATATATGTGCCATTGTTATGTATAAATAAAAATACTATACAAATTTAAAATTAAATTTTTGGATAAATTCAGGAATGCCAAGTTGCATAACATTGGGAAACACCAGTCCTGTCTGTAATATAAAGTTTAACTGGTTTTTTTTTATGTTTCTCTGCTGATAGAGATCAAGTTCCACTACTTTGCCTTCCCTTTCTGCCCCATATTGGGCAAACTGAGAAGAAATCTTGGGTACTTTCTTTTTGTGTGTCAGCAGAAAGTTTAAACCACACAAATCCCAGCCTGTGTGCAAGAACCCTAACCTTGGCCCCCAACCACTCACCTCGTGAAAACCCCAAGCCAATTCCTTTCCTTGCTCTCTCAGGCCATTTTCAGACCAGCTGGAGAGCCACTCTGCTCTTCCTGGAAAGCTTCATTATCTAGTAATTAGCCTGTGCATGCATTCTTGGTGTGTGTGTGTGTGTGTGTGTGTGTGTGTGTGTGTGTGTGTGTATGTGTGTGTGTGTACATGAACGTGTGCACTGTTATCAGTCTTGACATCAGAACCACATTTTAGGTGTAGGGAAATTCACTCCACTTTTGCAGAATGGCCACAACAACATCCATCAGTAGATGTAAATAGATTTCCTCTTAGTTGTAGGGTGTATAGTCAGTAACACTGTATACAGTGGACCTGGATAGTTTATCCATTTGAAATAACAGAAATGATGGTAAACATTCATGTTTTGAATAATATGTTTATTTCTAGAAAGAGGTCATCTATTTTCAACATACACTTCTTCTCCCTAGCGTGTATTTGCAGAGGAAAGAAGATGACAGGAAAATTAAGTAATCTGTGCAGGGGCCCGTATTAGTTAGTAGCAGAGCAAGAACTGGAAATCAAGTATTCCAATTCCCAGTGCAGTGCTATTTGTACGACACTGCTTTGTTTTTATGACTTAACCACCAACTTCAAAGAGATGTTGCCTTGAGATGTTCCAGGATGTGACCTTCTTTACATATAAAAAGTTGTTCTGGAGATAGCACAAATTTCATAGTCTCCCCTGCAGCTCTGCCTCTGACCCAACTCTGCTCTGGAACTATAGACGATTTCCTGCATGTCAAGTTTTCCAAAGGGATCACTTGGTACTTATAAATTTCTGAGAGTAGTGTCTCAAATTGATCTTCAATTATTACATATTTGTATTACTGTACCTATTTACTCAAAGCATACATTTTATAAAACCACCAATAGTTCTTGGCACATAGTAGTTTATAAATTAATATTTATTTGTTTATTAATGTATCTGTACTGTCAAGTGTTCACCACACTTTATCATTTGAGAAAGAGAATTATAAAAATTTGTCTTTGGTCAACATACTCAGAATTTTTCTACAATACCAGTTTTCTATAAAAAATAACCAAGATATAAAGGAAAAGCTGGTGCTATTAAGTGTATGTTAGGCCCCTTAACTGATTTTCATTCCATGTGATATTCCAAACTGTTTTTTATTTAATCAAGGAAAATGGCCTGATTTTTTTTTCTTGTGAATGTTTCCTGATGAGTTGTTGGTCATTGAACAGCACATTGTGTTCAGTTTATCTAAGTAATGAGTACAGTTTTATAGGAGATAAGACAGAGGAAGAAACAAAGAGAAATATGAAAGAAAAAAGTGTTGATATTTCCTAAACAATTGCCTAAAATCTCCCTTTGGAGAGAATTATGTAACCAACATATGTCAAAATGTTTTCAAGTCTATAAAGACTAATGCCCATTTTTCCCTATGTTACATTGTATTTATGAAAAATTCTAGTTGAAACTGTCTTCCAATTTTTATGAATATAATGAAATGGAATTTTAGTATTCTAGAATATAAGATAAATTGGAAAAAATGATTTAGAGTGACAGGCTGATTGTTTTTATTGAGTGATAAGCAGAGTTATCATCACGATTTAGTAGAGAAATCAGAGCTGTAGATGATTTCTCTGCATGCATACCATCCTCATGGTTCTAGTCTGTAATGGGTAATTACTAAAAAACAGACTGGGAAATTTATAAACAACATAAATTTATTGCTCACAGTTCTGGAGGTTGTAAAGTTTGAGATCAAGGCACCAGCAGATTCAGTGTCTGGTGAGGGCCTGTTTCTCATAGAGCATTCTTTCTGTGTCCTCACATAGTGGAAAGAGTGAAGCAGCTCTCTGGAACCTCATTTAAGGACATTAATCACATTTGTGAGGGCAGAGCCTCATGACCTAATCACCTCCTAAAGGCCCCATCTCTTAATATTATCACGTCAGATATTAGATTCAACTTATTAATTTGGGAGAGACAACATTCAGACCATAGCACTCATGTTAGCATTGGTGAAGAGCTCTTCATTTCAGAATGCTCTTGAATAATCCACAGAACCAGGTAATTACCCTGTAATGTAACATATATATATTTACAGTGAAAGCATTTTCATGAATACTCACTGGTAAGTTATCCAAACAGATTTTGTAGCAATTAGACTGCAGACTTCTAGGGATCGATATGTTTAAATATAACATACCAGGCATCAGTTCAAAAGGTCTGTTTAATCATTGATCCAATTCCAGCATTAAAAAACATAATTTACAACTGCTTAGCATACAATGACTGCAGAGATAGGGAAACAGAGGAAGAGACTGAAAGAATAAACTAATAGTAAAACAAAAAATGAATTTCACACTTAAAAAATAACTTTCCTTGTATCAGAAAAAAACAAAAACTTTTCCTAAAAAATGTCAATGTCGCATTGAAAATTTACCAGGTGAAAGCAGGCCATCTCTCTTTTCATTTTCACGAGGGTAACTGATTATCAGTAATTACATAAAATTTTGCTCCAAATGAGATCTTTTGTTGGTGAAAGAAAGAATAATAATGCATAGTCAGGAAACCTCCCTCTGTATAGTCTCAACTAACTGACTGCCAATGTCTGTTTTAGTTGGTATGTCTGTTCCATAAAGCTAATCAACCTGTTATCTAGATCTGTTTGATATTGTAAAACATTATCTAAAACAGCATCATTTATAGTTTTGAATGCTTGAGATGTTACCTTATAGCTTCTATCTTTAAAAGTGAGAATGTAACCTTTTTTTAACCTTTTGATAAGTAAAAAAATCACAATTATGTTTATCAATATTGTGATAAGTAGATTTCTGGGTTCTACTTTCTTATCATTGTAGTTTTATGAAAATATGAATTTGTTTAATTACACTATACAGATAACTTGAGAATAGAAAGACTATTAACAATAACCTGAATAATTGTTTCAAATACCAGAACAAAACTGAAACTGCACTTAATGTATCAATGTATTATTATAGGACATTCTTCATACATTCACTGCATTAAAGATTTGTTAATAACATTGCACATTAATACATAGTCATAAC
The DNA here is from genome assembly GCA_027257055.1 of Cephalopachus bancanus. Classification (NCBI taxonomy): domain Eukaryota; kingdom Metazoa; phylum Chordata; class Mammalia; order Primates; family Tarsiidae; genus Cephalopachus; species Cephalopachus bancanus. The sequence continues at coordinate 114,543 of JAPVLO010000656.1, read as the reverse complement.
TTACAATTAAATTCAAAGTACAACATATTCTTATCCCAAGCTATGAATTTTCTAAAGTTTGGAATGTATTTGCTTCATTTGTTTGTTATGTTGGCTTTTAACTTCTTTGTTTTTATTGTGTCCATAAAATATCATTTTTCATGTGGTCTCTGTTTAAATAACCATAGGCATGTCTCTAAATGCTTAATACTTTCCACTTAAAATATTCAGAAGTTTAGCAGTTGAGCACAAAAAATTCAGGTCCCAGAGATCCCTGTGTCATTTTATTGACAGCCAGGACTATGCCAGAATCCCCCAAATCCCTTCTCAATACTAATGCCAATGCTGACCTAGTAGTATAGTTCGTTAAATCTCGGTTTTATCATTTAACAGCTGTTTGAACTTGGTCAAATTACTGAAGGTCTTTACACTTTTGTTTCCTTATCTGTAAGCTGGTAACAATTATTGGGCCTGCCTTAGGGCATTATTGGGGAGATTACACAAATTAGTATATGTGAAACTCCTAGAACAATACCTCAATCACAAGTGCTATGCAATCAGTTGCCATTGTTATTTTTCAGAATGATAAACTTAGTCACTTTCCCAGAGGTTTTCTGGACAAGCTTCAAGAGAGCATTACCATTTTAATGTGAAATGATGTCAGCCATGAAACTCAGGGAAATGGTCTATGGATGATTTTTGATTTCCCTTTGCTCTTAGGATCAAGACAGAACTGCTGCATGAGATATAACATTCCCAGATGCTTTCGCTCCTACCTACTACCTGTGCAGCCTCGTATTATATCATGTTCAAACCACAATGGCTCTGTGTCATCCTCTCATAACACTTTCATAATCTTTTTTCCCATTTTTCCTATAAAGCTATACACATGAACTCTATATAGAATGTTCTTCCCTCACTAGTTCACCTGTTTGACTCCTGCGTATCCTTCAGGTGTCATTTCAGTGCTACTGCCAGGGCCAAATCCGCCATTATTAAATGATCTCTTAGCTCTGTGAAACTCTCTTTATAAACATTATCTGAGTTGCAGCTTTGCATTAATTTGTGTCATTATTTGAACATTATTTTTTTCTGCCACTGTACTTTTAAATACCACGAGGGCAGGGATTGAACATATTTTTAACACTATAGCACTCACAATGGTGCCTGACACAAAGTAGGAAGTCAAGCAATTATTGAATGAAGAAATTAAAAAATGGTAGAATATAATGAATCAGCCGGGCTCGGTGGCTCAGCCTGTAATCCCACGCCTTGGGAGGCTGAGGTGAGTGAATTGCCTGAGCCCATGGGTTCGAGACCCGCCTGGGCAACTTGGCGAGACCTCATCTCTACAATAAATCAAAAAAAATTAGCTGGGCGTGGTAGCACGCGCCTGTAGTTCCAGCTACTTGGAAGGCTGAAGCGGAAGGATCGCCGGAGCCCAGCAGGCGAGGCTGCGGTGGCCGGGAGCGGCCACTGCACTCCAGTCTGGGCGAAAGAGTGAGACTCCAACTCAAAACAAAAAATAAAAATAAATAAAAATAAAAAAATAATGAATCAACACAAAAAGGAAGCACAATGAATGAACCTAAACATTTTGAGGATCATAAATACTTCTCATAAAAAAAATTACCTCTTTCCACTGGTAATTCATCTACAAACAGACATTTATTTTACAAAGAATAAATTTGATAACAAACATGAAGAAAGCTTTGAAACAATGTGATGAGACATAATCTTCAATACAAATAACTTCACATGTGATTACATCTCATTGGACTCATAGAAAATCCTGATGCTTCTGATGATTATAAGAAACTTCTACAGAATTAAAATTCTGAAGGACTTTCTGGAAAAGAATATCTAAACAGTTGAGTTATTGAAGGCAAATGCATTGAGAGAGAAATAAGAAAGTATTTTTTTTTCCATTTCTCCTAAAAGTAGTCTTCAGAAAAACCAAAGCAAGCCTCTGCATATCTATAAGGGTTAGAAATATGTTTTACTCTTTTTATTTTGAAATTCACTCATATATTCAAGTCATTTCCCTTTTTCCCACAACTTCTACAATAATTATTACACTTGGGATACATTTTGGTCATCTTATTTGGTTTAAACATAGAAAGTTTTTAGAAAAATTCTCAGACAAGTAGGCAACTGTGAGGTATATGCTGTATTCATTTTAAGCCGTTGCGTTTGACTGAGGCTTGTAATAGATTTAAATTACCCAGTTCTACGGTGTTATACTTAACAATAAGGGAATAATCCTTTAAAATATAAGTAAATAGGAATTATATAAATGCTATCCATTCAAGTGATAAAACTTGTTACATAAGTTAATAGACAATTTTGTGAAAGTAACATATATAGATCAAGTGTTTAAGCCCTAAAATTACTCCAAGAAAACTATACTTACTTAAAACAGTTTGGAAAGGTCTAAGAACAAATTTACAATGGTTGATGAAAAGATATTGTCTTCTGCACTTTATGTCATTTTCAGTTATAATCACTTAAGACAACACTGTGATAGTGTCTTTTAAATATAGGTCTAAGGAATGTACCTAGATTATATTTCAACCTCAGTAATCACAAATATAACATTATACTTATGACTATAGAAAGGGGCGATGATGTTTTAGCTTGAACTAACTGGATAGCAGAATAAAAGAGCTAGTTAAAAGTAATTTGTATTCTCCATGAAAAGCTCCTCAGGAATAAAATGATCATTTAAGGACATTGAGTCTGTATCTTCTACAGGAGAACCCTCAGGAACAGAATCATCCAGTAAAGGAACAGAAGACGTAGTTATTTCTTTTTCAGATATCATTTCCATATAACCACGAAGCCTCTGGTTTAGGACTTTACTGGTCCTGGACAAACTAAAATATAATGCAGCATTAAATGTAATCAGTTTGGGTCAATATATATTTTTTTCTAACCAGTGGAGGGCCTTGGTTAGTGGAATAGAAGGCCTGCTCCTTTATCCACCTGGTAGAATCTGAGGATGCCTATTCAATTAGAAAAGGAAGCTGAATAAGACTTTTAATTGTGTGGTGACAATGAGGGTAAAAGCTAACTCTAAACATTCTATCTAGATCAGCTTCAGAATATTCTGTTTGAATAAGACATCGGAACCAATGTCAGAGTCAGAGTTGGGAGACATGACTCTTGACAATCAGGGCAACACCACTTGTCTAAAGACATCTTTGTAGTATAATTAACAAAAAACAATGGCATGAAATATCAGTATAGAAATAGCAGCTCTATAACAAAGTTAACTTTAGACTTAAAATATAAGTCTGAGAGAGCATATTTGACAGCTATTTTTACATTTGGGCTTCCATATCCAGGAAAATATAGTAACAGCAATGAAAGAACACCTTATCACCAAAATAGTAATGGTTTAATTAACAAATTTAACTTTGTAAGCTCTCAGTACAATAAACGGTAAATAAACTTATTAGCATTAAATAGGAATAGTAAAGAGAAGCAATTCAGAAGGATGTTATTGATATTAACAGGACTTGTTTAGCAATGCTTTAAAGGTCTATCCTTCACCAGAGTGTTAAATTTGACATGTCTACACCTCAGCAGAATCTGCTGAAGTTCGGCCTTTTCTTCGCTCAATTGTAAGCCCAGTATTAGTTTTTAAGAACCAGTTCAATATAGAATGGAATTTGTGATTTCACAGTGACACAGTTCACAGGATTTGAATATTAGTTCTCTAAGATGAGATGGGCTCTGTCTGAACAGGGAAGTTTTGTGTAAACTCTGACATGAAGAGTGTTTTGTGGAAGAATCTGTACAGTCATCTAAGTTGGCAGTGTTATTATGTCCACTTCATTTTTAGAAGTAGCTGACCAATATGTTGGGTTGTCTGATATAGCTGATTTTTAGCAGTGAGGTGTATAAGCCTTTTCTTCAATATTTTGTGTGGGTAAGTAGAAAAATCTTGTCAATCTTCTTCTCAGAATATCTCTGCTAGAATTCTTCCTTGGTGTTCCTAGATTTTGAATCTGTCTTTTTAAAGTGGCTGATGAAATAAATCTGGTTGAACTTGGGGTTTCTGTAAAAGAAAATTTTATATATACTATAAAAACTTTGATAATTTATATAGATGAAATTAAAAACTTTATTGAGTATTATTATAGGTTAATGGTCTTTGTAAATCTGATTTATTTTTCCAAATTGTACCATTACAGATGTTTAAATTAACACAGCTTAATTAATATAGGTATTGAATAAGCTTGCATAAATATATATCACATGATTACATCTTCTGACAATTTAAATGAACTTATTTACCGATTAATTTTATTTAATACATATTATCTAAGATATTATACCTAAATAACATCTAATTATAAAGTTAGAAAATAAAATACTCAATATTCTGTTCATTTTAAGAGGCTTACCTCTGAACACTAATTTCTTCATTTCAGTAGCTGAAAGATGAAATTTCTGATATAAAATCTCACTTTAAATAATTCATTTTCATTGCGTATTTTTGACAGAGAACATTTAAATTGCAGTTTTAATATTAGTATTAAAATAAAGTACAAATATACCTTTGCAAAAAGACTTAGGTTAAAAAAATATGTTGCATCTAAAAGAATGAGAAACAATTGTAGCCAAGGCATTTTAAGGGGACAGAGGGAATTTCCTGATCATACAAAGCTTGTCAACTATGCAGAAAAAGAGCTATTTAATTTTAATTAACTTCCCAAGAGTAAATTTAGAATAAATGCTATCCAAAATTATGTAATTTCTAAATAAAGTAATTTAAATCCCAAAATATTAATTCCAGAATAGTGTTGAAGATTCCGCTTAGAAACAGTGCCCAACACTGTAACACTTTTAAAATTTTTTTCATCATGTGGTTTTTTTAAACTGGAAATGTTTGTTTGCTACAGTGTTGGGCACTGTTTCTAAGCTTTTTTTCTGTACACTTTGTCTCTTCATCCTTTCATAGCTGAACTTCTTTTTTTTTAACTATAAGCAGTTTTTATAGCAATTCAATTGCAGCAGTTTGAAAATTTAGAAAAGTAATTTCCTAAAAAAAATGTGAATTCTCAAAATCAACCAAAAGGGAAGTGGAGATCTTATTCTCTAACTACTATAGAAGAGGTTGGAAAGAGCTTAGAAATCAACACTGATAAAGTTATCAGGAGCAGATGGCTTCACAGTTGAATGTTATCTAATATTTAAAAAGTAGGTACTGCCAATTGTATTACAATAATTCTTTTTTTAAAAGAAAAGCTAAAATTTTATATTGGTGTGAAATACTTTATTTTTATTTTTTAAAATGTTTCTCCTTCCTTGGCAGATTCCCCCTACTGCCAATCCTTTTCTTATAGTATTATGATAATTGTTCAAGGTCCGCTTATGAGTGAGAACATGTCATACTCAGTCCTTTGTTTCTGTGATACATCACTCAATATTATAGACCCTAAGTCCATCCAAGTTGCTGTGAAGTTCATTATTTTGTTCTTCTTTATGGCTACATAATATTCCATTGTGTATATGTGCCACATTTTTTAAATCCAGTCCTCTTTTGATGGGCAGCATAGTTGGTTCCATGTTCTTGCTATTGTGAACAATGCTGCAATAAACATATGTGTGCAGGTATCTTTTCCGACAATTTGAAATTTCCTAAAAGTTTCCTAGTGGAAGGAACTGTTTCTTATTCAGCAAGAGTCCCAGCACCTACTCCAATGTCTGACACATAATAAACATTCAAAGAATACTTGTTGAATAAATGCATAGGCATGTAAAAAAATTAAACAGTTCAGGATGTCAAAGAGAGGCTTGGAATTGGCAAATAGAACACAAGAGTCAGTTAACCTTCACCTTTGTCAGCATTACTTTCTTTTAAGAATGGATATCAAAAAACCTGATATTTTTAGAAATGAGACCTTTTAAGATAATCTCTTCCATAGCATAGGATCTATCATTAACTTTCAGTAGGAGGTTCCCCTAATGATTGATATTGTTTTTTCTTTGTAGTTCTTACAAATGATCTGTACTTTTGAAATTTGATTGGCTGACAACCTCTAAAACTTGGCTAAGGCTACTTATAGTAGCATAGCAACTTGTCTCTTCACTCTATCTATGCTACTCATACTAGCTTGAATTCTTTCCTAGGGCCACTTACTAAGGATCTAGCCTTTGCCAATCTCTGAGGACCTGACAACCCAAATGCTACCTAGGGTCTGATAATGGGTTACCCTTGGTTTCATTCAGTGCTGTTTAACACAGATCATATAAAACACAAAAACCATCATTCAGGTAATTACTGTTTTAAAACAATATATACTAAAAAATGATATAGTGTAGTGGTTAAAAGTTGGAATTAAACTGCCCGGTTGTGAATCCAAGTTCTGCAATTTCATCACAGTGTGACTTTGATTATCTGTGCCTCACTTCCCTCACGTATTAAACAAAGACAATAACAGTATCTTGAATCATCCCACTATTGTGAAATTTAAACAATTTCTAGCACATAGCAGGAGTTATGTTCATCTTAAATATTTTTTCCCATTTTTATTTTAGATTCAGAGGGTACATGTGCATGTTTGTTACATGAACATATTATAGTGGTGAGGATTCGGTCTCAGGTAGCCCATTCCCAAAATAGTGAACATTGTAACCAAAAGGTAATTCCTGAATCTTAGCCCCTCTCCTCCCCTTCCCTTTTATTGGTGTCATCAATATCTATCATTTCCGTCTTTGTGACCATATATGAGTAAGAACATGTGGTGTTTGGTTTTCTGTTTCTAAGTCAGTTCACTCAAGATAATAATCTCCAGCTCCACGCATGTTGCTGTAAAGGACATGATTTCCTTCTTTTCTATGACTGTGTTTGTCTTAAATCTTAAATAGGAACCATATGGCTGATCCAATTTGTCAGATGACCCGACTAAAGTCCGTTTGTCACCAGAGTCACAACTAAAATTCTCACATTATAAAGTCTGCATTTTAGTGTTCCCAGGGAGGAGGATGCCTAGCTCTGAGTATTTATAGTAGATCACAAGACCATGAATTACTGTGGTACAGAAATTGACTCTTCTACACTGGTAATCAGCCTGTAAACAAAAATTTATATTAGTAGTGTAGAATATGAGCCAACTTCAATTACAAAGATGGAAGACGCAGTAAATTGACATTGTAGGTTTTGTTACCTGTCATTTAAATATTACAAGATATTTGGATGCATTAGAAGATTCACATGGATAATATAGCTAAACCTCATCCAATCCATTTTCCATAGGGTTAAAACAACATTCAGAATAGAGGAAAAGAGAGGAGAGGAGAGGAGAGGAGAGGAGAGGAGAGGAGAGGAGAGGAGAGGAGAGGAGAGGAGAGGAGAGGAGAGACCTATCTGAAAAAATAAATTGCCTTATAGGAAGCTGAGCTTTGGAGAAGAAAGGAAGGAGTAAGGTGAGCTGATTTGAAGGATGGGTCCTACTTATAAGTCTTTTCATTTCACAAAACTATCCTGTTAATTTGAATCAGATCTTGGAAAGAGTTAGAGCATTGTTTATCAAACAAGGTCAGCACTCGCTTCATTAGAAGCACCTGAGGAGGCTTGAAAATTCAGATTTCTGGGCTCCACCACAAATTCACTGAACACCTGTGAAGAGGTCAGAAATTTGGAACTTTCAATTGCCTTCTATTGCCTCTCACAAGTCATCCTTCCTCCTTCTCCACCATTACAAATAACTCTTATGCACAGTGAAGTTTGTGGATCACTGGGTTGATAACTTTTTCCAGAGGTTGGATGAGATTAAAACTCTCCATGACAATCCTGTCAGTTTCATCTGAAGTGTGAAGAGGTCTTGTGACCCACTGCTTAACATCATTGTAAATCACAAATGAACTTCTTTTTTCTTTTGAGTTGGAGTCTCACTCTGTCGCCCAGACTGGAGTGCAGTGGCCGGTCCCGGCCACCGCAGCCTCAACTGCTGGGCTCCGGCGAACCTTCCACCTCAGCCTTCCAAGTAGCTGAAACTACAGGCGTGCGCTACCACGTCCGGCTAATTTTTGATTTATTGTAGAGATGAGTTCTCGCCAAGTTGCCCAGGCGGGTCTCGAACCCACAGGCTCAGGCGATCCACTCACCTCAGCCTCCCAAAGGTGCGGGATTACAGGCTGAGCCACCGAGCCCGGCACAAATGAACTTCTAACCCTCATACTCTAACAAATTTCAAGCAAGCTTTAATTCTACTTAAAGCCTTGAAACCATTTGTAAAATAAAGAAATTTCTTGAGATAATTGCAACTTCTGTCAACAGAGAATTTTATTAGACATTCATAATATAATGGCACTGAACAAAAACAAAGCATTACAAAGGTTTTAAAAAAGTGATACACACTAAACACATGCATATCTGTATATACTCTATGCAAGCACTATATAAGCTCCAATTCAAGAAGAATGATGTAAACTACACATATATTTATATTGTTTCCTAATCTCTATGTGATAACAAAATTAAATTTCTATTCATTAAATTAAGAGTCTAATATTCTTCAGAAACACCTAGAAGAATTTCCTGGAATCCTGTCTTCATATTCCTTTATCCTATGTTTTTTAACCTGTTGTTGAGTAGTAGAGATCACAGCCCTCTTGGAGAAGATAACAAAACAGACTGTCTCCACAGAAAAATACACATAGACACATTTTTTCAACAAGTTCAGGGGATTCACAGATACTACATGTCTTATAGACCCTGGTTAAGAACACTTGTTTTACTAGATAACTGCAAAGAGAATGTATAATAAATCTCTTTTAATTTCTGTGAAAATCTACCCCACAGAGACCAAAAGTTGAGCCAGTGAATTATCTAAAGAATGCAAATAAATTATTTTAAGATGAAACATGCAGAACTGAGTTGGCATATGACTTCTCTTTCGAAGAGCATTTTCTTTTTGTAATTGTAATTTTATCACGAGTATTTAATAACCATCTAGAATTTTAGGAGCAGCTGTTATGAAAAGAAATTCAGTTTAAGGCAACAAACACCATATTTTTAGCAGATTTATTGAGATATAATTCACCTACAATACAATTCATCCATTTAAAGTGTTTTTTAGCATATTCTTGCATATATGCAACTATCACCACAGATGACTTTAAAACATTTTCATCACCTTCAAAAGACACCCTGTATCATTCAGCTATCACCTTCCACTTTCTATCCCTCTTTTACTTAGCCATTAATTGATTTTCTCTATATATAGGTTTTTCTACTCTGGAATTTCATAAAAATAAAATCACATAATATGTGGTTTTGTGTGACTGGCTTTTTGCACGTAGCATCATGTTTTAAAGGGTCATTCCCGTTATTGCATATATCAGTACTTAATTCCTTTTTATGGTCAAATAGTATGTCATTGTATATATCATTTAGGTTGTTTCTACTTTTTGGCTATGATAAATGCTGCTGTTAAAAACATTCAAGAATAAATTTTTTGTATGAACATATGTTTTTGTTTCTCTTGGGTATATAACTTAGGAATGGAATTGATGGGTCATATAGCAGTTCCATGTTTATTCATTTGAAACTGCCAGACTGTTTCTCGAGGTAGCTATACCATCTTACATTCCAACTAGTTGTATATGACACTTCTTCTTTCTCTACATCCTCATCAGTCTTTTATTATATAACTTTTTGATTCTAGCCATCCTCGTGAGTGTGAAGTAGTATTTCATTGTGATTTTTATTTGTATTTTTCTGATAAATAATGATGTGCTTGAATATTTGTGTGACTTCCTTAGATTAGTGCCTATTCAAATCCTTTTTAAATTGGGTTGGTTGTGTTTTATTGAGTTGTAATAGTTCTTTATGTATTCTAGATACAAATCTCTTATTCGAAATATAATTTGCAATTAGTGAATGGCATTCTGTGTATTGTCTTTACTTTCTTGATAGTGTTCTTTGAAGCACCAAAGTTTTTCATATGTATGAAATCTGATTTATCTAGTTTTTCTTTCCTTGCTCATTCTTTTGTTGTCACACCTCAATTTTTTTGCCAAATTCAAATTAATGAAGATGTATTTTTTTCTAAGAGTTTTATGGTTTTGCCTCTTACATTTAGGTGTTAAGTCCATTTTTAATTAATTTCTGTGTATAGTATGAGATGGGGCACAACGTTGTTCTTTTTGCATGTGCATATCCGTTGCCCCAGCACCATTTGCTGAAAAGACTATTTCCCCCATTAATTGGTATTGGTTTCCTACTAAAGTATCTGTTGGCCATAGATGTATGGCTTTGCTTCTAGACTCTTGATTCTAGTCCAGAACTCTAGGTCTATCCTTGTGCTGGTAAGTCACTGTCATAATTACCATTGGTTTCTAGTAAGTTTTGAAATCAGGAAATATGTATCTCCTACTTTGTTATTTTTTGTGAAGATTATTTTTGCTATTCTTGGTGCATTGGAATTCCATATAACTTTTAGAAGTAGCTTGTCAACTTCTACAGAAGTTAGCTGTGATTCTGAAAGGAATAGAACTGAATCTGTAGATCAATTTGGGGAGTATAGCCATTTTACCAATGTTGATTCTGCCAATTCATGAATATGGGGTGCTGTTCTGTTTATTTAGTTATTTAATTTCTTTCAACAATGTTTTGCAGTCTTCAGAGCACAATTTTTACAATCTTTTGTCAAATTTATTCCTAATTGTCATTATTTTAAATGTTATTATAAATAGAATTGTTTTGCAATTTAATTTTCAAATTTCTCATTGCAAATATATAGCAATATAATTCATTTGGGTTTATTGATCTTAAATCCTGCAACCTTGTTGGACTCATTTATTAGTTCTAATAGGCTTTTAGTTAATTCCTTAGGATCTTCTATATACAAGATTGTGTCATCAGTAAATATAGTTTTTGTTCTTTATTTCTAATCTTGATAGGTTTTTATCTGGCCTAATAGCTCTACATAGAATCTTGAGTTCAATGTTGAATAGAAGTGTCAAGAGGGATGCTGGGTGCGGTGGCTCAAGCCTATAATCCCAGTACTTTGGGAGGCCGAGGTGAGAGAATTGCCTAAGCTCAGTGGTTTGAGACCAGCCTGGGCAACTTGGTGAGACCTTATCTCTACAATAAATTAAAAAAACTAGTCAGGTATGGTAGCACATGCTTATAGTCCCAGCTACTTGGAATGCTAAGGGAGAAGTATCCCATGAGTCCAGCAGGTTGAGGCTGAGGTGGCTGTGATCATGCCACTGCACTCCAGCCTGGGAGACAGAGTGATACTCCAAATCAAAAAAAAAAGAAGTGTCAAGAGTGAACAGTCTTGTCTTCTTAATGTTAGGGGGAATGCATCCACTCTTTCACCATTAAGTATGATGTTAGCTTTGGAGTTTTTTGTAGATGTTCTTTATCCGGTTGAAGAAATCTGGATTGCTACTTTGTTTAGTGCTCTTGTGGCAGAGAGGGGCTAAAAATAAACAGTTAAAAAAATCAACCTGCAAGCTCCAAACCTGCTAGATATGAGACGTGAGAAAAACCAGACAGCCAGAAGCTGCTTTCCTGTAAATGCAAGATGCTAATTGATTCACTATCTTACCCCTGCATCCTTTCTTTGTATAGTTATTGGTTTACAACCTCCTGCTTGCCATGTATACCCTGTAAGCAATTTGTTCTTTGAAAATTTGTTTTTGCTGATTACATCAAAAATTCCAAAAAAATGGATAACCATACAAACCGACTCCCTCCCTTACCTAAACTAACATATGAAGCCCTTCTCTTCTTTCTCTGGGTTGCTCAGCCTTGGAGCATTAGTCCTCTGAGTCACGCCAACACCAGTAAAATGCTGCTTCCTAAGATAACCTTGGTGTCACAGTCTCTCTGTTTTTCTGCAACATTTCTTGGCATACTGGCCAGGAAACGGAGAGTTCAGAGATGGTGTATTCCACCTCCTTTGTTATCAGGGTACAACCCCTGGGGCAATAGGAAAGGCAATCTTGCCTGGTGCACAGTGAACCTTTTGATTCATATGAGGGAGGCTCCTCCCGGTGCACCGAGGCTCAGATCTTGAAAGCACAGGGACCCAAAAGAAGTGCAGGAACTAGCGTGAGGAGCAATGCCTGAAAGAAGGGTAGGAACAAGGGTTTTTGCATAGATCTCCCAGTAGATAGCAGAACGGGAGCTTGATCACCTCCCGGAGTCTGCTAGTAGTCTCAATTCTGACAGAAAGGACTGAAAGGCAGTGGAAGGAAACATTGTCTCGAGACAAACCCACTGACTCCTAGGATTAGGATGGAGCATTGGAGAGTGTGTTGTATGACTGCATGTGAATAAGACAGACTGTGGAAGGGTTCCGGCCTGACCAAAGGGCCAAAGCGAGTGTTGAGTCCCGATCTAAGTCAGTGATGACTTCTTACAGCTGAGGGCAGTCCCAACCCCATCATAGGGTTGGACAGGTTGGGGATTTATACCAACCTACCAATTTCTAAGAGGTGTCTGAAATAACTCCACAAGGAATATGGCTGGATACAGACAAAGCAACTGTTTCCTATACCCCCATTTCCTTATTTATGTATGTCTGCCATCTGTTAGGGGGAGTAAATAGATGGTAACCAAAGTAAGAATACCCTTCTTGATTGTATGGCTAAGAACTTGGACAAATGTTTCTGTAGAGATTGTTATGGTGTTGAACTATCTTGGAAAAAGCTCTGTACATTCTATGAAATAGATTGCTCCTCTTTCAGGGTTGGATGGCTGCCAGAGGGATCTTTGGATAGAAGAACTATTAGGAGAATATATAGAATTATAGTAAGAGAGCCAGGTCACCAAGACCAATCCCCTTACATCTACTGTTGGCAGGATGCGGTCCTTATACAGCCTTCTTGGCTAAAAGCTTGCTGGGAAGACAACTGTAAAATTATGGTAACCCTCAAAATAGCCCAGACCAAATGCCCATTAGAGTCTGATGAATTAGCTGATAAGCTGGTGCTGGCTGATGAAATAGAAATCCCACTACCTTATCCTCCAGTATACCCACCATTGTTGCCTGCTCCTACAGCACGAGCCACTGTTAGAGGCTTACAATTGAAATACACCCTTAAGCCTAATACATCTCTTGTACAATCAGAAGCCACACCTGAACCACCTGTTCTGACTCCCCACACCCTACCCAGAAAGCAGCTGCCAGAATGCATGTCTAACTTCACATCAGGGGAATGTCGTGGTACCTTCCAGATGCCACTGAGGGAGACTAGGTGACCTATTTATTATGATCAAGAAGGTCAGATCCAAGGTGGGCAACGCATATTTGTGTACTGGCCTTTCACCACTACAGACCTCCTGAATTGGAAAAACCATACACCATCATTCACAGAAAAGCCTCAGGCTATCCATTATCCAGACCCAGAGGCCAACCTGGGTGGACTGCTGCCAACTCCTCCTGATGCTATTCAATACTGAGGAGTATCAGATAATTACACAGGGGACTATAAAATGGCTAGTGGAACATGCCCCAGCTGGAGCACTCAATGCCCAGGCATATGCCCCAAATCAGTCCCAAAGGAGGGTGCCCAATGGGACACCAAAAGTAACCAGGGGCTGCAAATGTTTGAACAGTAACAAGAGGTCCTCTTAGGAGGTATGAGAGAAGGAGTGAAAAAGGCCATAAATATGAGCAGGGTCTCTGAGGTGTTCCAGGGAGCCAACAAGAGCCCAAGCTAGTTCTATGAGAGACTCTGTGAAGCTTTTCAGCTATACCCTCCCCCTTTGATCCAGAGGCAACTGAAAATCAGCATATGGTAAACACACCTTTTGTTGGACAGCCCCAGGGGGAGATCCGATGTAAGCTACAAAAACTAGAGGGATTTACTGGGATGAATGTTAGCCAGTTGCTAGAAGTTGCCACTAAAGTGTTCATTAACTGAGATAAAGAGGTCCAAAAAGAGGCAGACTGAAGGCAGAAAAAGAAAATGGTTATGCTTGCTGCTGCCACTGCAGGGTACTAGATAACAGGCCCACCAGGTGGAAACAGAGGCAGAGGTCATGGAAGAAGACAGCCAGTTTGGCAGTTTCCAGAGTGAGTCCCAGACTGCCTCAGCCTGCCCAGGGACGCCTGAACCCCAGTTATCAGCCTACACAAGGGACATCACTATGAAGTTAGGGAGAAGCCAATGTCCTTATTGTTACTAAGAAGGCCACTGGAAGGGTGAATTCCCCCAATGAATAGCTGATGAGGAAGCCTAACTAAAAAATGGCCCACAAGGCTCCACTTATCAACAGGACCCACCAACCCCTTAGGGCTTTATTGATCTGACCTCTATGGAAGGACTGCAAAAAGAATAGGTCAGACCAGACTCCCTACTATCTTTAGGTCCCCAGGAGTCTATGGTCAGCATGACAGTAGGGGACCAATGTAGGAACTTCGTTGTCAACACTCCGTGATCACTCAGCCTGTAGATCCCTTCTCTCAAAAACAGGCTGTTAAAGGAGTCACTGAACGCCAAGTCAGGCATCAATTCATGGTGCCGTGATGCTGCATAGTCGACAGCCATGAGGTCACACAAGAGTTCCTGTATCTCCCAGCATGCCCCATAGTCTTGATGGAATGGGACCTCCTGGGAAAGCTTCAAGCTCAAATAACCTTTGATTCTCCTGATCATGTAACTCTGAGATGAAGAGTCCCAGAGACTAAAATCATGACCCTCACTATCCCCCAGGAAGATGAATGGTGGCTCTACAGCTTAATAAAGGCCTCACAACAATCCCGAGAGCTGCCAATTTGAGTACCAGGAGCGTGAGCAGAGGACAATCCTCCAGGGATGGCAAAAAATATACCCCCCATGATTGTGGAACTAAGCTGGGGCAGGCCACTCCATCAGAGGCAGTACTTCATCCCATGCAAGGCACAAATAGGAATCCCAAAGCACCTGGAGAGGATTTTGCATTATGGAATACTCCAGGTTTGTCAGTCTGCTTGGAACACGCCTTTGTTGCCAGTGCAGAGGCCAGGCATTGACAACTACCGGCCAGTTCAAGACTTGTGAGCCATAAACCTGGTCACAGTCACTCTACACCCTGTCATCCCAAACCCATCCCATACCTGTATACGCTGCTGTATATCATCGCTGTTGAGGCTTTCCACAACTGCTTGGACCTTAAGGATGCTTTCTTCTGCATCCATCTGGCCCCAAGAAGCCCGTCAATCTTTGCTTTTCAATGGGAGGACCTGACAAATGGCACCAAGGGATAGTTAACTTGGACCTGGCTGCCCCAAGGGTTCAAAAATTCTCCAACCATCTTCAGTATGGCACTAGCCTCAGATTTAAAATCCTTTCCAGCAAACCAGTGTGGCTGTACCTTGCTCCAGTATGTAGATGGTATGCTGTTGGCAGCACCAACCAAGAAAAACTGTATGCAAGGGATGCAGTAACTGCTCGACCTCCTATGGGAGGTAGGTTACAAAGTATCAAAGAAAAAAGTCCAAATATGTCAGGAAAAAGTTAGATATCTAGGTTTTCATTGTCCCAAGGCCAGCGCCAACTTGGCCCTGAAAGAAAACAGGCAGTGTGTTCAATTCCAGTCCCAACTACCCAGCATCAAACCCGGGAGTTTCTAGGGGCTGTGGGGGTTCTATAGAATTTGGATACCTAACTTCTCCATCATAGCAAATCCCCTCTATGAAGCCATAAAGCGGGGTGAATGGGAACCTCTGCTATGGGAAAAGGCTTAACAACAGGCCTTCAAACAAATTAAACAGGCCCTCACCAATGCACATGGTCTGGGACTCCCGGATGTAGCTAAGCCTTTCTTTCTATACATGCATGAATGCGCTGGCATTGCGGTAGGGTTCTTAACTCAAATCCTGGGGTCGTGGCATAGACCCATGGCATATTTATCCAAACAGCTATATTCTGTGGCTCAGGGCTGGCCATCTTGTTTATGAGCCCTGGCAGCCATGGCACTACTAATAACAGAAGCTGAAAAACTAACTATGGGACAAAGCCTAACTGTCAGGGTGCCTCATGCTATATATAAATTTAATGGAATACAAGGGGCAATACTGGCTAACCAATGCTTGAATGGTCAAATATCAGGGAATGCTCTGTGAAAACCCATGCATTCACCTAGAAGTAGTAAAGACTCTAAAACTGGCAACCTTGCTACCTGTAGAAACAAGACAGCCAGACCATGATTGCATTTAAATAATAAATGAAGCATTCTCTAGCCATCCAGATTTAATAGATCAGCCCCTCAGGGACCCTGAAGTTGAGTACTTCATGAACGGGAGCAGCTTCCTACAGGAGGGATAGTGCTTCACAGGCTATTCGATGGTAACTTTAAACTCCACAGTCGAGGGAAAACCTCTGCCAATAGAAACTTCAGCTCAGAAAGCAGAACTCATTGCACTCACTCAAGCCCTCCAGCTAGCCACAGGGCTATGCGCTAATATCTATATAGATGCCAAGTATGCTTTTACTACCTTGCATGTGCATGGGGTCATATACAAGGAGAAAAGTTTAATCAATTTAGGGGGGAAAGATATAAAATATGACAAGGAAATTCTAGAGCTACTAGATGCTGTAAGGGCACCAAAAGAGGTAGTAGTTATACATTGCAGAGGGCATCAAAAGGGAAATGTGATAACTGCCAAAGGAAATCGCAAAGCAGATCAAGAAGCAAAGCTTGTAGCAACAAAAGAAACTGTCAAAAGGACTGCAATAACTGCGGTGCTGCTTCCTAGCCTGCTGACAACCTGGAGCCCTTACTACATGCCAAATGAGAAAACATCGTTTGAAACTGAAACGGAACAATACTTATAAGCCGGATGGTGGAAATTTCAAGATGGCCAAATAGCAATTCCAGAATCATTGGCTCCAGCATTTGTCAGGCAATTTCACCAAGGGACACACAGCAGACAGACCGCTCTTGAAAATACCCTCAATAAGTATTTCTATGTCCCCTAACTCTCTAGTACAGCACGAGTAGTCTGTAGTCTGTGAACAATGTGTAATTTGTGCTCAAAATAACCTGTGGCAGGGATCCAAAGTCTCTCCCAGAGTGCAGCATGTGGGGAGAGCACCCTTTGAGGATCTTATGTGGACTTCACAGAACTCCCGTGCTGCCAAGGTTACAGATATCTCCTTGTTTTTGTGCGTACTTTCTCAGGATGGGTTGAGGCCTCCCCACAAGGACAGAAAAAGCCACCAAAGTGGCTCGACTCCTGTTAAAAGAAATCATTCTTCTGTTTGGACTCCCAATTACTATAGAATCGGACAATGGAAAGGCATTTGTAATGAGTTAGTACAGTTAATGACAAAAGGACTGCAAATCAAATGGAAGCTCTGTACAGCCTATAGACCACAAAGTTTGGGAAAGGTGGAGTGAATGAACCAGATCTTAAAATCACAACTAAGTAAGCTATGCCAAGGAACTCATTTAGGTGGGTCCAGCTTCTGCCAATAGTCCTTCTAAGGGTAAGGTCCAATTCCACAAAACAAATAGGTTTCTCACCTTTTGAAATCCTTTATGGGCATCCACCCACTCTTGTTAAGGGCATACAGAAAGACCTAAAGGAATTAGGGAATCTTACTCTAAAACAACAAATGCAAGCCTTAGGTTCAGCCTTAAATGCCATCCATTATCAAGTCAGAGAATGGCTACCAATTAGTTTAACTACTAATGTCCATTCTTTTAAACCAGGTGATATGGTATGGGTAAAAGAGTGGAATGTACAACCTCTAAAACCCTCTGGAGGGGCCCATTTACCATCCTTTTGTTTATCCCAACTGTAGTCAAAGTAGTCAAAATAGTTCCCTGGATCCATTACAGCAGAGTTGACCCTGCCTCTCAGGACTGGGGGTGCACCACAAATCCATCAAGTCCCCTTAAGATGACCCTCCGGAAAGTTTCCAAAACCGATGGACAACCCAAACCAGATTCCCCAGGCCCTGGTCTAGCTGCTACTCCAGGGATGGCTAGTCTACACACAGCTGAAACATGAGGATTCATCAGCCTTGCTTCAGCCATACACCGGTTGCTGGCTGATCTACCCATGGCAGAAGCATTGAGTTCTTCAGGGTATATTCCCAGTGGGGGATTGTGGGGTCATATGAGAGGTCGATATTTAGAGCTTTTTGGAATGGCCACACTGTTTTCCACAGAGGTTGCACTAGTTTGCACTCCCACCAACAGTGGAGAAGTGTTCCCTTTTCACCACACCCTCTACAGCAACTGTTATTTTTTGAGTTATTGATAATGGCCATTCTTACTGGAGTTAGGTGGTATCTCAGTGTGGTTTTGAATTGCATCTCCTTGATGATTAGTGACGTTGAACATTTCTTCATGTGTCTGTTGGTTGCTCAGATGAGACGTGTCTGTTCATATCTTTTGCCCACTTTATAATGGGGTTGTATGTTTTTTTCTTTTCAGCACGTTTGAGTTCCTTGTAGATCCAAGATGTTAAGCCTTAGTCAGACCTGGAGTTGGCAAATACTTTTTCCCAGTCTGTGGGATGTCTCCCTGCTCTCTTGATGGTTTCTTTGGCTTTGCAGAAACTTGTCGGTTTAATGAGGTTCCATTTGTCTATCTTATCTCTTATGACCTGTGGGTTTCCGGTTTTGTTCAGGAATTGGATGCCAGTTCCAATTTCCATAAGGGTGTGTCCTGCATTTTCTAAGATTCTTGTGGTTTGAGGTTTTACATTTAGGTCTCTGATCCATTTAGAGTTAATTTTTGTGTATGGGGATAGACAGGGGTCTTGTTTCAGTCTTCTGCATGTGGCCAGCTAGTTTTCCCAGCACCATTTACTGAATAGGTTCTCCTCTCCCCAGTGGTGGGTGGTGGAGGCTTTGTTGAAGTTGAGTTGGTTGAGAAATTGAGGTTTTTCTTCTGGAACCTCAATTCTATTCCATTGTTCTATATGCCTGTTCCTATACCAATACCAAGCTGTTTTGATTATTATAGCTTTATAGTAAAGTTTGAAGCCTGGTAGTGTGATACGTCCTGCTTTTTTTTTTTTTTTTTTTTTTTTTTTGCTGAGGATTGTTCTGGCTATTCTTGGTCATTTGTGTTTCCACATGAACTTCTGTATTGTTTTTTCTAGTTCTGAGAAGAATGTTTCTGGTAACTTGATGGGTATTGCATTACATCTGTAGATTATCTTAGGTAGAATGGACATCTTTATAATGTTGATTCTTCCAATCCATGAGCATGGAATATTTTTCCACTTGTTTGTGTCATCTTTGATTTCTTTGAGCAGTGTTTTGTAGTTTTCATTGTAAAGGTCTTTCACATCTCTGGTTAGGAAGATACCAAGGTATTTCTCTTTTTTTTTTTGTGGCTATTGTGAATGGGATTGTGTTTTTTATTTGGGTTTCTGTTTGTTCATTATTGGTGTAAAGAAATGCGATTGTCTTTTGCACATTTATTTTGCACCCTGAGACTTTTCCAAAGTTCTTCATCAGTGCAAGGAGGCTTTTGACAGATTCTCTTGGGTTTTCAAGGTACACTATCATGTCATCAGCAAAGAGGGATAACTTGACTTCCTCTTTTCCTATTTGGATAACCCTGATCACCTTCTCTTTTCTGATTGCTCTAGCTAAGACTTCCAATACTATATTGAACAGGAGGGGAGAGAGTGGGCATCCTTGTCTTATTCCAGTTTTCAGGGGAAATGGTTCCAATTTTTATCTGTTTAGGAGTATGCTTGCTGTGGGTTTCTTGTAGATGACTTTTACTATTTTGAGGTATGTTCCATGTATGCCTAGGTGTCCAAGGGTTTTTATCAGGAAAGGGTGCTGGATTTTATCAAAAGCTTTTTCTGCATCTAATGATATAATAATGTGGTTTTTGTTCTGACATCTGTTGATGAATTTAATTACATTTATTGTCTTGTGAATGTTGAACCAGCCTTGCATCCCAGGGATGAAGCCTAGTTGGTCATGATGGAGGGTTTTTGAGATGTGTTGTTGAATCCGGTTTGCTAGGGTCTTGTTGAGAATTTTGGCCTCTATGTTTATCAAAGATATTGGCCTGTAGTTTTCTTTCTTTGTTGGTTGTTTATCTTGCTTGGGTATCAATGTGATGTTAGCTTCATAGAATGATTTGGCGAGGGTTCCATCTTTCTCAACCACCTGGAATACTTTCAGTAGGATTGGTATCAGCTCCTCCTTAAACGTCTTATAGAATTCTGCTAGAAAGCCATCTGGTCCAGGGCTTTTTTTAGTAGGTAGTTTTCTTATTAAATAGTCAATTTCCTTGATTGTTATTGGTATATTTAGAGTCTTCATTTCTTCTTGTTTCAACCTAGGCAGGTTGTGTGATATCAGAAAGTCTTCCATTTCCTTAAGGTTTTCAAGTTTGTTTCCATACAAGTGTACATAGTGGTCTCTAATGATCTTTTGTATTTCTTTGGGGTCAGATGTGACTTCATCTTTTGTGTTTATGATTGTATTTATTTCAGCATTTTCTCTTTGTTTCTTGGTCAGTCTAGCTAAGGGACCATCGATCTAGTTTATTCTTTCAAAGAACCAGCTTTTTGTTTCATTGATTTTTTTTTTGTATTATATTTTTGTCTTTTTTGTCCCAGATTTGGACTTTTATTTTGGTGATCTGGATTCTTCTGCTGAAGTTAGGGTTTTGGTGGTCTTGCTTTTCCAATTCCTAAGGTAACTTGTTAGGCTGTTGATTTGTGATCCTTCCATTTTCTTCCTGTGCGTTTGTAGGGATATGAATTCTCCTCTTACTACAGCTTTCATGGCGTCCCTGAGATTTTGGTAAGATGTCTCTTCATTTTCATTTGTTTCCAGGTATCTTTTAATCTCTGTTTTGCTTTCATTGTTGACCCAGGAGTTATTTAGCATCATGCTGTTTATTGTCCATGTCTTTGTGGGTTTGGGGGGAAGCTTGTTGGTGTTGATATTTATTTTTATTCCACTGTGATCTGAGAAGGTCCATGACCTACTTTCAATCTTTTGAAATTTGTTTATGCTTGATTTATGGCCAAGTATGTGGTCGATCTTAGAGTACGTTCCATGTGGTGCTGAGTAGAATGTATATTCTGTGGTCATTGGGTTGAGTGTCCTGTAGGTATCAATTAAGTCCATTAGGTCAAGAGTCACATTGATGTGCTGGATCTCATTGCTGATTTTTTGTCCTGATGATCTGTCTAGGGTTGTGAGTAGAGTATTAAAGTCCCCAGTTATGATGCTGTTAGAGTCAATATCTTTCTTTAGTTTTCCTAGAAGCTGGTTTATCAAAGTTGGCACTCCTATGTTGGGTGCATATATGTTTAGGATAGATGTTTCTTGTTGATGGAGTGAATCTTTTATCATTATGTAGTGGCCTTCTGTATCTTTTTTAATTTTTGATAGCTTAAATGGTATTTTGTCTGAAATTAGGATTGCAACTCCTCCTTTCTTTTATGGTCCATTCACCTGAAAATTTGTTTCCCATCCTCTTACTGTGAGGCTTTGCATGTCCTTTCTAGTGAGATGGGTCTCTTGAAAGCAGTATATAGTTGTCTGGTGATATTTCATCCATTTTGCCATTCTGTGTCTTTTCAGTGGTGTATTTAGTCCATTCACATTCAGGCAAATTATTGAAATGTGAGAGTTGGTCCCTATCATAGAGTTCTTATAGAGTTATTGTTGTTGTTCCTCTTGGTTTGTTGTCTTTCTTTTAGTTTTGGGATTGGTTCATGTGTATCTTATTCTTTTTCCTGTACTCTTGTGAAGAATGTTGTTCTTTTTTTCTTTTCTTCTATGTTTAGTACTTTCTTAAGTGTTTCATGTAGAGGTGGTCTGGTGGCAGCATTAATTATTAGGGATTGGATATTTGGGGATTTTAATTCTCCCTCACTTGACTGCGTAAGTTATTCTTTGTTGAAATTGTCTATCTTTTAGCACTTTGAAGATAGGGCTCCAACCTCTCCTAGCCTTCAGGGTTTCTGTAGATAAATCTGTTGCTATTCTAATTGGCTTTCCATGGTAGGTGATCCGGCCTTTTACTCTTGCTGCCTTTAGGATTTTTTCTTTATACCTACTTTGTTTAGGTGAATTATTATGCGTCTGGGAGTTGGTGTTCTCATTTGCTCTCTTGCAGGGCTTCTCTGAATCTCTTGTGTGTGAATTTTTGCATCACTGATAAGATGAGGAGAGTTTTCTTCAATAATCTTATGGAATGTTTGTTCGAAGGTGGTTTCTGTTTCTCCTTCTCTTTCAGGAAGGCCAATTACTCTTAGGTTATTTCTCTTGAAGTAATTGCTCATCTCTTAAAGGTTTTGTTCTGTCTTTTCAAGCTTCTTTTCTGTGTTTTTAACCCTTTGGGTTAGTTCTATATTTTGGTCCTCAAGCTCTGAGATTCTTTCTTCTGCTTGGCTAATTCTGCTTTCCATGCTTATCAGTTTGTTGTTTATTTCATTCACAGTATTGTTTTTTTTTTAATTTATTTAACATTTATTAAATTTATTAAATTTTTTGTTTGTTTTTGTTTTTTTTGAGTTGGAGTCTCACTCTGTCGCCCAGACTGGAGTGCAGTGGCTGCTCCCAGCCACCGCAGCCTCGACCTGCTGGGCTCCAGCGATCCTTCCGCCTCAGCCTTCCAAGTAGCCGGAATTACAGGCGTGCACTACCACGCCCAGCTGATTTTTTGATTTATTGTGGAGATGAGGTCTCGCTGCCCAGGTGGGTCTCGAACCTGTGGGCTCAGGCAATCCACTCACCTCTGCCTCCCAAAGGTGGGGGATTACAGGCTGAGCCACCGAGCCTGGCCACAGTATTCTTTATTACTTCTATCTCAGTTATCAACTCCTTCCTCATTTCTTCTTGTCGCTCCTCAAATATTTTTTTTGTTGTTGCTGTTGTTTATTTTTAGGTGGAGTCTCACTCCATCACCCATACTGGAGTGCAGTGGCCGTTCCCGGCCACCGCAGCCTCCATCTGCTGGGCTTCGGCGATCCTTCCACCTCAGCCTTCCATGTAGCTGGATCTACAGGCACGCACCACCACACCCACCTAGATTTTTATTTATTTATTATAGAGATGAGGTCTCGCCAAGTTACCCAGGTGGGTCTCGAACCCGCGGGTTCAGGCAATCCACTCACCTCAGCCTCCCAAAGCACAGCATTACAGGCTGAGCCACCGAGCCTGGCTCCTCAATTCTCTTTAATCTCTTCATTAATGTCTTGATATCTAGGTGTGTAGTTTGAGACCAGTCATTCTGGGTTCTCTTCATTGTTTGCATTCTGAAGTCAGTTTTCTCCGTATCTGCCCTCACAGGGGTCTGGGAGAGACCCATATTCTTCTTTTGGTTTTTCTTCATTTGTGCAGATTTTTATATCTCCCCCCCTTTCCCTCCCCTTTTTTAATTCTCTTTTTCAGGGAAGGTGGGGTTGCTTTTGCTTCACTTTTGCAATCTCCTGTTCTTCCTTATGAGGATCCTCTGGCTTTGTTCACTTCTGAGGCTGGAGTGTGGGCTGCGGGCTCTACTTTCTGCACTTTTGAGGTTTAATTGAGGGTGAAGCTGTGATTCATAATCTATCTGCTGATTTCAGCATCCACCAACAGGTGTATGGGCACACTGGAACCTATTTCCCACTGCCTTACAATCTGTCTGTGCAGCGGGATGTAGGTTTGGTCCCTGGAACAAAAGAAGGTACAAAAGACAAAAGTAATGGAGGAAGGGGGTGGTCAATAGGAAGTTAAAAAGAGAGAAGTGTGAGAGGGAAAACAGAAATACATACCAACTAACAGGTGAAAAGGAGACACAAGGCCAGAGGGAAGTGAAAAAGACACACAAGCAAAATTCTCTAAAGCATACCAGTAACCACATAAAGACAGTCCAATAAAATCATGCCTTTTGATGCATTTTCCCCAACACAAACAGATAGTCTAAGTCAAAAAGCAAACAAAAGTGAGCAAAACAAACAGCCAAAATGATAAAAACAAAAGTCAAAATAAGAAATCAGACTAGCTCTGGAATTTTTCCTGAGTGTCTAAAGTCTCTTCAGCTCTGATCTCCAGCCTCTCCCCTTTGCTTTCATTGCAGGCAGCTTAGATTTATTTGCACCTTGGGTTTGTTCTTTTAGCCTGCTGCCTGAGAGGTCTGTGATGCTCAGTTGCCTGCATCTGATTCAGCATAGTGGATGGGGATTTGTCTCCTGTTTAGCGATGTTACCTTAGGAACCAAGGTGGAGGTTGTTCGTAGGTGGGAGGGCAATGCAAATCTCTTCCTGGAAAATGGCTGAGGTGGGCAGCTCCTCTTTTGCGGATCCTTTCTCTCCACTCATCTGAGTCCCTGGGCGATCCACTATGAGGGGCTTTGGTGGCATGCGAGGTACTGGGGATCAGCTGCACAGCTGGGTGCTGGATCTGGTGTGCCACCAGCAGGCTGGGGTGGAGGAAGCTGGGAGTTCCCAGCACCTACTTAAGATATGCTGTTCCTTTGCACAAGCATGGAGTCGTATGCTGGGTGCCTCAGCCAGGGTGGGCCCAGAGCTCCAGTGCTCCAAAGGGCAGGTAGTAAGTGGTGAGAGTGGCTTTGGGCCCCTCACAGGGTACTTCAGCCAGAAATGGAGCTGGTATCCCTGAGGGGCGAGTGCTTAGAGTCGCCCTGGGTGACTGGAGGCTTGGCACTGGGTGAGGCGATGTAGCTGGGGAAGGAGCCGAGATTCCTGCACAGTGGGTGGGGGCCACATATAGTGGAGCAGCAGCAGCCAGGGGCCACAATATCTGTACCTGCATGGGAATGAGGGTTCCTGGGCCTCAGACCTGTGTGGCTGGCTGTGGGCAAGGGGGTGGGGGAAGGAAAGTAAGAATCTTTTTGGGAACTGACGTTCGTAGAATCTCACAATTACACCTATGCCGTCACCATCTTACTGGAACCTCCTCGAAGATGATGCTCTTTAACCCATGAAGGGTCCAGCATCAAAGAGGGGAATGTGGCAGAAAGAGGCTAAAAAAAAAAAAGGTTAAAAAATAAACCTGCAAGCTCCAAAACTGCTGGACATGGAACATGAGAAAAACGAGACTGCCACAAGCTGCTTTCCTGTAAATACAAGATAGTAAATGATTCACAACCTTACCCCCACATCCACTCTTTGTGAAGTTATTGGTTTACAACCCCTGCTTGTCATGTATATTCTATAAACAATTTGTTCTTTGAAAATTTGTTTTTGGTGATTACAATCTTGCAAATTCCAAAGAAAAAATAACCATACAACGCGACCCCCACCCTTACCTAAACTAACATATAAAACCCTTCTCCTCAGCCAGACTCAGTGGCTCAGCCTGTAATTCTGTGCTTTGGGAGGCTGAGGTGAGTGGATTGCCTGAGCCCATGGGTTCGATACCTGTCTGGGCAATTTGGCGAGACCTCATCTCTACAATAAATCAAAAATTAGCCAGGCATGGCAGCGTGTGCCTGTAGTTCCAGCTACTTGGAAGGCTGAGGTGGAAGGATCGCCAGAGCCCCGCAGGTCAAGGCTGTGGTGGCCGGGAGCGGCTACTGCACTCCAGTCTGGGTGACAGAGTGAGACTCCAACTAAAAACAAAATCAACAACAACAGCAAAAAAAAACCCTTCTCTTCTTTCTCTGAGTTGCTCAGCCTTGGTGCATTAACCCTCCTTGTTGCACCAGCACCAATAAAATGCTGCTTCCTAAGATAGTCTCGGTGTCACAGTCTCTCTGTTTTCACTCAATGTCATTTATCTTTAAAAAGTACTGGAATTTGTCAAATGCTTTTTCTTCACTTACTGAGATTAATATATGATTTTTAAAATTCTATTGATAATGATGCAGTACATCAATTGATTTACAAATGTTAAATCAAACTTGCAATCTTGGGATAAGTCCTACATGGCCATGGTCACAATTATTTTTATATATTGCTGGGTTTGATTTGTTAATATTATGTTTGAGAAATTTTATGGCCATATCCATAAAATACATTCATTTGTGGTCTCTTATTCTTGTGATGACTTTGTCTGGTTTGCATATCAGAGTGATACTAACTCTATAAAAGAATTAGAAAGTTTTTCCCTTTTTATTTTTTGGAAAAATTAATAAAGAATTAGTATTAGTTCTCCTATAAATGTTTAGTAGAATTCAGCAGTAAAAGCATCAGGCCTGGGTTTCTTTCTGTGGATAGTTTATTTACAATTTATCTATAATACTGATGCTGGGTGGAATGTCATGCAAAACTCGTGGATTCTTTGGATTGTTTCTAAAATGAATTTTATAGTAGCCAGAAAAGTTTCTAAACAAAGTTTATTAGAGAAATAAGGGAGAAAAGAAATGGAAACATGCCAGAACTGGCATGGGAGAAAGAAACGATGCTTTTTGCTTTTTACAATAGACCTGATATACCTTCACAATGATTGATATGTTAAAGAAGGTGGAGCTTCAGTTATTCTGGCTCCTAATGAGAGGAGACAAGAGAAGAAGTGGTCTTTTCCTGACCACATTGTTTTTTTGCAGGAGACCTGCTAGACATTTCCAATTCACAAGTTTTTGAGCTACAATGTGGCCTTATTATCATTTCTATGGCTTTCACCAGTTAAGGGATGGTATTTAGCCTTCCCTCTTCAACAGGGAACCTGAAAGTTTCTTAGTGACTATTATGCTAAACCATGAACTGAAAGGTTGGGCTGTTCTAGTCTTGCATCTGATGGAGTTTTCTTTGATTTCTTTTGAGGGGATAGGGTAGAGTGCAGCTGGCCTGCAGTAAAATGTAATTTTAAAAATGTCTGAACACTTCATCAAACCTACCTATGGGAAATTTATCTATCTATATCTAACCTGTTCTAGCTATCCTGCCTCAATATCATCTCAAGTATGTAAAAATATAAATGTATAACACAAATGGAAAAGAAAAAGAAAATATACTGCCAGCATTTTAACAGCTACCTTGAGGTCATTTTTATACCTTTCTTGCAATACAGACATCTTTTGGTCAGTGTATAGAATTTTGGAGCAGAGGTCACATCTAGGGGCCCAACATGTATGCTCGATTCTAGTAATAGCCTGTACAAAATAATTTCAACCCCATTACTTAAAGTATGTTGAAAACTACTGGCTGACTATCCTCCTAACACTGCCACTGGACCTTAAGCCAGGAAAGGACATTCTGAGAAACAGAAAATCTGGAAACTAGTGGCAACTGTGTCAGATATAAATGCTCAGCATGCAAGTAAGCAACTGAAGCTATAAAAATGTGGTGAAAAGCTAAAAATATAATACAATATAAATTAAAATGATCATTTATAATATATGTCTAGATGGTGGAATAGAGGATTTGGGAAAGTATAAAGATTAAGCTCAAAAAGCACTAGGCATCAAATTTGGAAATAATCACTGACTTATTTTAAAAAGGCTGGTTAAAAACCACCATCACCACTACCACCGGCAACAACACAGGTATATTTCCTAAGAAAAGGTTCACAGAATCCCTTGTAAAAATTTAAGGCATATGACTATGTAACAAAGATGACTATTACTTGTTGAAGAGGAGGCAATGGCACTTTTGAACCAGGCAATGATGTAAAGGTTGCCATGCCATTGGTGCAATGAGAAGATACAAACAGAAAATAGAGTTGATATTTCCTTGAAGAAAGTGCCTCTAGATTTTGTGTTACAGAAGATGCCGAAAGGAACTGAATTATTTTCTTTCTACAAGGTGATAAAATAATACACAAATACAAAACATGTTAAATGGTCTTGTTGTGGCCACATTTATCTCTAATTTGCAAAAAGAAAAATATCTAGTGTGTATTGGGTTTTTTTTGGTTCCCGTTTAAGTTCACCATAAAATTTCTGAGAACTATTTAATTATGAGTAAGTAAGTTCTGTCAAAGCCACATAGATAAAACTCATTTTACTTTTGAAAAACAAATTTTTTCTTTAGAAATTGTCCTTTCTTTTCTTTTACTCTCATGTTAACTTTCAGTTACAAAACTGCCAATTAATATTTTAAGATAAATGGGGATAAACAACAGTTAAAATCGCAAAATAAGCCACAGCTGGTATTCCTACCCCGCATACTTCTTTATACACAATTCTTCGCCCATTTTTTGGTTGTTATTACCCAGCCCACATGTACAATCCCTTCATACCAGCTCTGACTTTCCAGGACCTTTCTAGAAACATTTTCTCTTCTTAAATATTTACCATCTCTTCATCAAAACTTCTCCGACCTGTCTCACTTAAGGCTGACATCTAGGAGAATGTGACTGACAAACTTTATAAGTTACAACCTTGAAAGATTACAGCTTAATGTGTCTCATTCTATGAGTGCATTCTTATTTTAAACTGGAGCTCTCTAGAGACCCAAAATAGGATACAAGATGGGTAGTTGGCTTGGGGAACAGAAGATGTTATTGAAATCCCCCAAAATATGCTATTTACATGATTCCTTGTTTGCCTGTGTTTAGAGATGGTTCTTGGTAATGAAAAGCAAAGACACAATTACACAATTCTCTTTCTCACTGTTTTTCCCTCTATAAAATTTATCTGGAAGAATCATGCAGAGTAATAAGCTACCACTTAACCAAATGGTCCAAAACAAAAGATATATTTTATTTGTATTTTTATGGTGACTAAATTTTACTTATCCATAACCATAAAAAAAGCTATAAAGGGACTTTTTCTTTCTGAAGTACCAATTCTTCTGATAGTACAAGGAAAAAACTGAAGATGACAGAATATACATAGCTAATTTTGAGAGATGGAATTGAGAAATAGAATGTGTTTATAATTATTTACAATTGTCACAATTTGGCTGTTAGGGTAATTGTGATAAGAGCATTTATCCTTTCCTCCCCAGAAAGGGATTCAAAAGAAACATTTTAAGTTATTGGATGGTAAATTGGCTGTATTCAATAGTTGAATTCACAAACAACAAACTTATGCCAGCAGTCTCTGTCTTTTATTTAAGCTCAGCATTTATGTATTTACTAAACAATTGTTTACCGAGTGTCTTCTATGTTCCAGGTACTGTTCTAGATTTTTCCAGTGGTGAAGACCCTATCTACAATCATCTTAGAAGATAAAACGACAGGTCAGTTTTCTTCTGCTGTGTTTAAGAAAAAAAAAAAGACAGTCCATTTAAATCTCTAAGGAAATGAATTTCTAACCCTTACAAGGAACAGCAGTGTTTTCTTGAGAATTTTTCTCTCTTCAGAAGAGCTAGGATGGAGTAAGGTGACACACACATGTATGTATACAGTGTGAACACACATACATGTATGTATACAGTGCGAGCAACTCTGAAATCTATTTTTTCCTGTTCTAAACTTGGAAGTAAGTATATATTAAAAATGATTTTTCAAAAGGCTTATCTCAAGATAAGATATTAAAATCATCTTCAAAAATAGTACCCAAGCTATGCCATTAGATTTTAGAATAGATATATCTATTCTATCATATACAAATATATAAATAGATACAAATAAGTAATATATTTATATATAGATATTTTGAGATCTATCTATCTATCTAATCTATTATAGGGGCCAAGACTCTTGGTCCCCCTTAAGGTTTGATGAAAATCACTGATAGATAGCAGATTGATTAATAGGAGAAAAATAATATAATTTTATTGAACATGTATACATAGCCTTCAGAATGTACCTTCCACAAAGTACAGAAGCTTATATGACATCTTGAGGTTATAGAAAGAATGCAGGCTCAGAGCATTGCCAAAAACAGGCTATGGTGGTCAATCAGGTTTTAGTGGCACGACTGGTTATAGGTAGAAGAAAGGAAGAGGACAGGCTAGCAGAGATGGGCTTGTTATATAGATGAAGCTTCACAAGTAGTGTCTTCAAGAGAGAATAGATGGCAAATGTTTCTTTTCAGACTTTTAAAGGTGTTAAATTCACAATCTCTCCTAGATCCGAGAAAGGAATAAAAACCAAAGGCCTAGCTGGAGATTCTCTACAGATGTACATTTTCCCCACCTCAGTCTGCTGGTTTGACACAGACATTTCAAAATTTGTAATAATAATATATATTTGGGGGTAAAATATTTTATTTCCTTCACTGTTTATCTATACAATAGACTTTTACAAAATGTCTTTTATTAAAATGGTGTGTAAATATAGCTGCATCTCTCATTTTGTCCATTTGGATAGGACAACCTGTATATTTTCTGATACTTTTATTAATTTCCTGCCACATTTTCTTAAAAATATTCAAGATCAAAATAGGAGGAAAAATGTTAAACTGCACACACGGGTCTCTAATCTCACAGTAAGTCATCTGAGCTAGTTGACCATGATTAAAGGACATACAGAACTAGGTAATTATCTCCTTAATTAGTACATCTACACAATACCAGACTAGTTGAAAAATTAAATATAGACAAAATCTATCAAACACTACTCATTTGCTCTAAATTTTCCCCATTAAATCCAGTTCAACAGCTTTATGCATATGTGTAGCCTAGTTTTCTCCTTCTAGTTTTATAGATATTAACTTATTTCTACTATTACTTATATAGAATGACTAGTTGATTTTGACCCAGAACTATTTTCAAGATGTGGGATTTAGGTATCAGAGTCATGAAGGAAAACAAATATTTTATCCCAAAATATATTTCTTTGATATATTTTGAGAGAGTTGTCCAGAGGGCCTGCAAACAGTATAAGCCCTGCAAAGCTGTCTTTTGTGGTGAGACTTGCATCTGTAGAAGAAAATCTGCATTGATGCAGCCAGGCATTTTCTGAGGTTCTCCCATGTCTGGATCTAGGAAAGATTAACTGAGAGTATGAAACCTTTAAAGGTCTAAAATAAACATATACCATCTATTCTCTCTAAGGGCGGCTACTTGTTTTATCTGCATAACAAGTCCACCTTTGCTAGCCAGGCCTCTTCTTCCCCCTCCCATAACCTGATTTGCCATGCTCTAATCCCCCATTCATTCTGTAACCTAAAGAGTGTATAACAGTTTCAATCATTCTGGTCATTTGTTTGAGCTCTTATATTTTGTAAAACTCCTGTGCATGTTAATGAATTTATATGCCTTTTTTCCTACTAAACTGCCTTTTATTAGTTGATTTCCAATTAACCTTCAGAGAGTAAAGGGGAAGTTTTCCCTTGGCCTTTACAGTCAAGCCCAGAAAACACCAAAATAAGAGAAAATAAAGCTGTGGGCACAAGACTTGCACAAAGGCCCTGAAGTGAGAAGGAGAAGAGAAAATTAGTAGACCTGTGAGGTGATTCAGTGTAACTGGTTGCATATGTATGAAACCTGTTTCACACTGGTGCCCCCTCTCCTACTTTGGGTATAGCTACAGGCTATGAAACAACTTTGCAGTATGAAAACAGTTTTCTAGCAATAGAATGCCCTACCACTTGTGTTGCCTGTAATCTAGACACTTTTGGTATCATATTATGAGAAAAAGAACATGAAGATGATAAGATACTGATCTTGTTTTTGTTCTCCATGTAAGTAATAAAAACTGTTTAAATCTGTCTGGGCTGATTTTTTTTTTTTTTTTTTTTTTTGCCAAATGTATCAGTCTGCTGAACAGTTTAACAAGTGTAAAGTGTGAAAAGGACATTTCAAAATGGCCAGCTTGGAAAATTAAACAAAGACAACATTATGAAAGGTTCCTAGTCATGTAAAGAAATGTAATCCTATATGGTCACTTAAGTATATCTTTAAATAATTTTTTGGAAAGTTGCTCTGAATTTGCACTCCTGTTTGCAGCAGATACAAGTTGATTTTTAAAGGTAAAAGAGGGGAAGGGACTGGGCTAATGGAAAGTTGCTTTTCTTATTGGTTTACAGAAATAGCATTAGTGATTGACTATATATTATTAAATTATATGGTATGGGTTATAGTGTGGCATTATTAGGTTAATTTATAGCTACTTGTGGCAACTGCAAAATTTCAAGAGATAAATACATAGCTCTCAAAGGTGGGGGACAGTCGGACATGATTGTGATCTCAGTTTAATGTCTCTCTGGGCTTGATAATGAAAAGAACAAGTTCTTTTCTTTTCTCATTCCCTCTTTTGATAAAATAATCTTTCTTCTTGAAAGCACTGATGATCAAAATTTGAGAACCAAGGTGTCTTTTGTCACCAGCAAATTTCCTTCGTGGGTAGTTCTGTCAAAGTCATTGATCTATGACTTTTGTCGCTTGTTGAATCATACCTACTCTTTGGAGTACCATGAACTTAGTTTTCTTTTTTTAAAAAAGTAAAACAATGAGAGATGCATAGTAGAAATATGAGCGCATAAAAATTATCACTAAAAAACACATTTGTATGTCATCCATTGGGGAGTCAGCTAAAAACATTGTGAAGAATATTAAATCCAGTTTCTCTTTTATAGAATTGTTGTAGCCAGGAAGTAATTCAGCATTTTGTCCAAATTGTAGGCAACTAATAAATCTCAAAAGCAGTGGACAAGGTATACTCTAATTTTATAGTAACAGGTGTACTATAATTTTCTTCTTCTGTAATTTTTTCTTTCTCCAGTTCTCCATTTTTACCAAAGATAAATCTTATATTTGCAAAATAAGTTTTAGTCTTATTATACTTTGCCTGTCTATTTGCATAAAATGCAACAAGAATAGTGAATGGTCATATAGGCTCTTTTAAACTGGCTTTGCCGGGACTTTCATAAGGAATCCGGAGTAGACTTTTAAAAATCCCGCGGCTAAACAAGCCAAGAATTTGCCATCAGACTGTATGCAATACTTTTAAAGTGAATGACTTTCTTTCTTCTTGAGGGTACAAAATAATTTAAGGTTCCCGGACCTGTCATAAAGTGACATTCTGTATTTATTGCAGGAACAGAAATCTTATAAGGGAGTCATGTAGATAAGATGCATGTCTTTCCACAGTGCTTTATATTGACTCTATAAAGTTAGCCTCAGTTCCTCAAAGCAGTCTGCTCATATATGAAAATATGTCATTCCTGTCAAAGTCTTGGTAAAATAACTAGTGTATCAATAGGGTCCTGCTACAAATTATTATTGAATTTATGCAAATAACTATGTTTCCATAAATTAAGAATACTCATGAATAGTTTCCAAGGTTATAAGAAATCTGGTAGAGAGAAAGGAAATGTTTCAGTTTTACTAATAAAATTATACTTTACCCAATTGCTTATAACCTTTAAATGACTCAAAAACGAAAAAAAAAGTTTTCTTAATTCTGAAAACAATTTTTTTTAATTTAGAAAACAATTGTAAAATTATTTCATATTAGTTCAGTCACATGCAATAAATTCTTGTTGCGTTTGATGTTGGGTTAGCAATCCTCATGAACAGATCAGCTTTTAAAATTAAAGTCCTAGAACTTTTCAGGTTGAAGTACAATGGCACGCTCATGGCCACGGCAGCCTCGACCTGCTGGGCTTAGGCAATCTTTCCACCTCAGTCTTCCAAGTAGCTGGAACTACAGATGCACACCACCACACCCAGCTAGTTCTTGTGATTTATTGTAGAGATGAGGTCTCACCAAGTTTCCCAGGCTGGTCTCGAACCACTGAGCTCAGGCAATCCTTTCACCTCACCTCCCAAAGTGCTCGGATTACAGGCTGACCCACCACACCCAACCAAACTCCTAGAACTTTTAACATAATCCAATGGTGTATCTTCAGTTTTATAAAAAAACTGTATTCAAAAGTACGTGTCAGAGTTCTTTCTATGAGTTTCCTTAAAGAAGCAGCAAATTTTGGACTATAGGTGATTATAAACCACTTTTGAGAAGAATCAAGGTAAAACAGGAATTGTTTATGAATGACAAAAATCTTAGAATAGCCATGGTTAAAGATACAATTGATGAGAAAATTTGCATATTTCTTTGTCATATAACAATTTAACATAATCATAGTTATTATTAGTAACATATACTAAGACACATCAGAATTTTAGGAATCTCATGCAATTTTTGAATATATTTTCGTAACACTTTATAAAAATTTCAAATGTGACCCACAGGAAGATAAACACTGTTTCTTATTTGATAGTATTTCCCATATGATTTTAATATATAACAAATGATCCTAATATGTGTCTTCTAGAGTTCCAAGGATTGCTTTTGGAAAAGATTTAATTTTAGAATTTGAAATTTGATTTTGGGAAATATGTTAATTTTTGTTTTGAATCAGAGTTTCACTCTGTCACCCATGCTGGAGTGCAATGGTGTGCTCATGGCCACTGCTGCCTCAACCTGCTGGGCTTAGGTGATCCTTCTTCCTCAGCCTTCCAAGTAGCTGGAACTACAGGTGGGCGCTACCACACCTGGCTATTTTTGATTTATTGTACAGACGAGGTCTCACCAAGTTGCCCAGGTTGGTCTCGAACCCCTGAGCTCAGGGAATACTCTCTCCTCAGTCTCCCAAAGTGCTGGAATTACAGGCTTGAGCCACCGTGCCCAGCCTTATGTCAAATATTAAAGGTTAAAAACACTTGTTCAAAATAGGATGACAGATCACTGTAAAAAATAGTCATTCACTTATCCAAAGTGATCATTCAAAGATTTAAAAAACAAATCTTTACTCTGATAGATCAGAGACTCAGTTTCCTAAATAATCACAAGACCCAATGAAGACACCATAAGACAAACAAAATCTGTCTCCCCTTCTTACCTTTCTTTTTATTAACTTTTTTGCAGTTTACTGAAAAAGTAAACAAAAATCTTTCACTATCTCTTATTAATAATACACAAAAATCTGGTTCAAAACAGAATACCAAATTCTAACTTTGCATTAGCATATTGTTAATCTTAAAATAAATTTTATTCATTTCTTTATTTATTTTAAAAAAGGCAGAGTGCAATTCAGGGTCAGGTACATTAAGTGATCATTATACCAGTGAAGCTTGGGCCTCAAATTGGTCCTCACTTCACCTGGTTTGGGATCAGCTACCCTTATTAGTATTATATGCAGTCCCTCTCCCCCTCCCCTCACAGTGACCCACTCCTGCCAATCTCTTTCATGGTCAACTTATGAGTGAGAATATGTGGTATTCGGTTCTTTATTTCTGTGATAAATCACTGAGTATGATGGACTCTAAATCCATCCAAGTTGCTGTGAAGGCAAATTCTCTCCTTCTTTTTTAGCAGCATAATATTCCATCATGTATATGTACCAAGTTCTTTTTAACCAGTCCACTTTCGGTGGGCAGCATGGTTGGTTCCATGTTTTTGCTATTGTGAATAGTGCTGCAGTAAACATGCATGCGCAGGTATATTTTTTGTAGAATGATTTGAGTTTCTCTAGGTATATTCCCAGAAAGGAGATTGTTGAGTTATACGGGAGGTTGATTTTTATATCTTTTAGGAATAGCCACACTGTTTTCCACAGAGGTTATACTAATTTACACTGCCACCAAGAGTATTGAAGCATTCCCTTTTCTCCACACGCTTTCCAGCATCTTTTTTTTTCTTTTTCTTTCTTTTTAGTTATTAATGATGGCCTTCCTGGAGTTAGGCGGTAGCTCAGTATCATTTTGACTTGCATTTCTTTGATTATTAGTGAGGCTAAGCATTTTTTTCATGTATCTGTTGGCTACTCACATGTCTTCTTTTGAGAAGTGTCTATTCTTATCTTTTGCCCACTTTTTAATAGGGCTATTAGTTTTTTTTCCTTTCAGCACATTTGATTTCCCTGTAGATCCTGGATGTTAGGCCTTTGTGATGTATACCAGTTGGCAAATATTTTTTTTTCCATTCTGTGGACTGTCTCCCCACTCTCTTAATAGTTTCTTTTGCTTTGCAGAAACTTTTCAGTTTGATGAGGTACAACTTGTCTATCTTACCTCTTTCTTTTTTTGAATTGGAGTCTTACTCCATCGCCCAGGCTGGAGTGCAGTGGCATACCCACAGGCACCCCAGTGTTGACCTGCTTGGCTCTAGCAATCCTTCCACCTCAGCCTCCCAAGTAGTCAGAACTACAGGCGTGCGTTACCATGCCTGGCAAATTTTTTGATTTATTGTAGAGAAGAGATCTCAACAAGTAGCCCAGGTTGGTCTCGAACCCCTGGGCTCAGGCAATCTTCTCGCATCGGCCTTCAAAAGTGCTGGGATTATAGGCTTGAGCCACTGCACCTGACCTATCTTATCTGTTATGACATGGACTTTGGGCGTTTGCATGAGAAATTGGTTGCCTAGTCCAAATTCTGTAAGGGTGTCTCCTGCGTTTTCTAAGATCCTTATAGTTTGAGGTTTTATGTTTGGGTCTTTGATGCATTTAGAATTGACTTTTGTGTATGGTGATAGGTAGAGGTCCTGTTTCATTGTTCTGCATGTGTTCAGCCTGTTTTCCCAGCACCATTACTGAATAGGTTCTCCTCTTCCCAGTTGTTGGTGGTGGAGGCTTTGTCAAAGATGCACGGGTTGAGAAATTGAGGTTTTACTTTTGGAATCTCTATCCTGTTCCATTGGTCTATATACCTGTTCTTGTAGCAATACCAGGCTGTTTTCATTATTGTAGCCTTATAATACAGTTTGAAGTTCAGGAATGTGAGTCCTCTCGCTTTGTTTCTTTTGCTGAGAATTGTTTTTGGCTATTTGTGTTTGTTTATGTTTCCATATGAATTTCTGTATTGTTGTTTCCAGGTCTGAGAAGAATGATGTTGGTAATTTAATGGGTCTTGCACTGAATCTGTAGCTTGCCTTGGGTAAGATGGACATCTTAACAACATTGATTCTTCTAATCCGTGAGCATGAAACATGTTCCTATTTGTTTGTGTTTTCTTTGATTTCTTTGAGCAGTGTTTTGTAGTTTTCATTGGAAAGATCTTTCACTTCTCTGGTTAGGAACTAAAGTTGATTTTAATTAAATCTCATACATAAATTCATTCAATCTCAGTCAGTTTTCCCCACAAGGTAAGATTTCCATAAACCTTCTATAACTTTTCACAATTTTTCCCATCTTTCTGTTCCCAACTTTCTAGATCCATCCAGTTTTATTCATCATTCCTTTTATTGATTCTATTTAAAACAACCCTTAAAAACCTTTAAACTATTTTTTTAACAAAACCACATTCTAAGGCCAGGCTCGGTGGCTCAGCCTGTAATCCCGCACCTTTGGGAGGCTGAGGTGAGTGGATTGCCTGAGCCCGCGGGATCGAGACCCGCCTGGGCAGAGAGACCTCATCTCTACAATAAATCAAAAAAATCGGCCGGGCATGGTAGCACGCGCCTGCAATTCCGGCTACTCGGAAGGCGGAAGTGGAAGGATCACCGGAGCCCAGCAGGCGAGGCTGCGGTGGCCGGAAGCGGCCACTGCACTCCAGTCTGGGCAACAGAGTGAGACTCCAACTCAAAAAAAAAAAAAAAAAAAAACCACATTCTAATGTCTTTTTATAAACTTTCTTACCAAAAACACATCTTACTTTCATATTTGCATATAGAATTGATTGCATATAGAATTGCTTATAGAATTTTTTTGCATATAGAATTTGCATATAGAATTGTTTCTCATATCTAACAACATTAATTACATTAATTAATTACAATATAAACTCATAGTCACTCTTACTTTTAGCAAAAACCTAGGAAGCAAGTAATTTTAATTATGTACCAGGTGCAATATCAAGACAAAGGGCAGAGGTGTGGGACATTGCTTGGAGAAGCTAACTTCCCAGCATGGCCAAGAGACATAGCTGGGCCAGGAAAGACAGAGCCTGAGTGTTGTCTAAAGACTTAAAGCTAAAGAAAAGCTCATAGTAAGATGAGTGCAAGGCTTTGGAAGCATCCAGCAGTCAACCTTTACTGCTTTAACTTAAAGACAAATTAAGAAAGTATCAAAAGTACTGCAGAAGCAACAGTTTTATGACCTTAAAACGTCTAGCAAAGGAAGTATAAACTTGCCTGATCAATAGACACAGGAAAAAAAGTCTAAATTAAATTGTGAGGATAGTTCTATTTTATTACCCCGCAATTAAAAGAAATTATTTACTAACAATTACTAAAGTTACATGAATTTGAAAAGCATTTAGTCTTATTTCTATAACTTATGAGTACTCATTTATTTATGTCAATTTGATACCCATATATATAACATATAGACAGACATATATAATGATCACATAAATATACGGATTGCAAAGTCTATATAGTTTTTTATTTTAAAATTGTAGCCAAAAGACTGTAAAATTAAGTAGCTTAAGAGGACAGTTGGCTTCAAACTGTGCCTTTGTAAATGGATGAAGCTAAATGTTATTTGTCCCACATGGCTCAAGCCTTACTAAGTTTTAGAGAAAGCAGGGTAGCAATTTATATCTCAAAGCACCAAGAGAGAAATAATTTAAGTGTTTTCAATAAGGAGTTTGGGTGTGTAAGAGTAAGATTTAAAATGGATGCCAAGATAGCACAAAATCATAAGAATTGAGAGAGTTCCGGTAAGATGGTGATGGCATAGGTGGAACTGTGAGAATCTCCGAAAGTTAGTTCCAAAAAAACTCTTACTTTCCTTCCCCCACCCCATGCCCACCGCCAGCCACATAAGTCTGAGGCCTGGAGACCCCTGGTCCCACACAAGGCTGGTTATTGCGGCCCCCCGGCTGCTGCTGCTCCACCATAGGGGGCCCTGGGCCCTGGTCATGCAGAGATCCCAGCTCCCTCCCTGGCTACAGCATCTCACCCGGCCCCAAGCCACCACCTGTAGAAGCCCTAGGATACTGCCTTGTGGAGATCTGGGTTCCCTTGCTGGATACACTGCTCTGCCCGGCACTCAGCAGCTTCCCGCTCCCTCCCTGACTGGGTTCCCAGCCCAGTGGCCCAGTGCTCACTCCTCAGAGTTCCAGCTCCCCACCCTGGGTTCTGGGTCCCCGCTCAGCCCTATTTCAAGCCGCTGTCACCCAGGGAGGCTCTAGGCACCCGTCTCTCAGAGATACCAGCTCCACTCCTGGCTGAAGTGCCCTGTGCAGGGCCCAAAGCCACTGTCACCACTCACCACATGCCCTTTGGAGCTCCAGTCCCACTCTGGCGGAGGCACCCAGAGTGGGACCACATGGTTGTGTAAGGGAACAGCATATCTTAAGGAGGTGCTGATCAGCCACTCTCAGCTCTCACCTCCATAAGAAGGAATTCCCAGCTCCCTCCTCCACCCCAGGCAACTGGTGGCACAACAGATCCAGTGCCCAGCTGTGCCACTGATCCCTGGTGCCTGACACGCCACCACAGCCCATCATAGTGAATCACCCACGGACCCAGATGAGCAGAGGGAAAGGACAGGTGGAGAGAATGATCCGCAAAAGAGGAGCTGCCCACCTCAGCCATTTTTTAGGCAGAGATTTGCATTGCCTCGCCCACGTATGAGCAGCCTCCACATTGGTTTCTAAGGTAATGTCGCTAAACAGGAGACAAAAGCCCCTCCTCTATGCTGAATCAGATACAGGCAACTCAGAGGTCACAGACCTCTCAGGCAGCAAGTCAAGGGGACAAACCTAAGCTGGGAGTAAATCTATCTGCCTGCAATGAAAGCAAAAGGGAGAGGCTAGAGATCAGAGCTGAGGAGACTTTGAACACTCAGGAAAGATTCCAGAGCTAGTCTGGTTTCTTATTTTGACTTTTAATTTTATTGTTTTGACTGTTTGTCTTGCTCACTTTTGTTTGCTTTTTGATTCAGACTACCTGTTTGTGTTGGGGGAAAAAAACGCATCAGAAGGCATGATTTTATTGGACTATCTTTGTGTGATTACTGGTATGCTTTAGAAAATATTGTCTGTGTGTCTGTTTTTTACTCTTTTCTGGCTTTGTGTCTCTTTTTTACCCTTTAGTTGGTATATATGTCTGTTTTCCCTCTCATTCTTCTCTCTTCCTAACTTCCTCTTGACCCTCCCCTTCTTCCATTTTTTTTCCTTTTTTGTACCTCCTTTTGTTCCAGGGAGTAAACCTACATCCTGCTGCATGGACAGATTGTAAGGCAGAGGGAAATAGGTTCCAGTGTGCCCATATACCTGTTGGTGGATATTGAGATCAGCAGATAGATTCTGAATCACAGCTTCCCCCTCAATTAAACCTCAAAACTGCAAAAAGTACAGCCCCCAGCCCACACTCCAGCCTCAAAAGTGAACAAAGCCAGAGGAACCTCATAAGGAAGAACAGGAGATTGAACAAAAGAAGTAAAAGCAAACCCACCTTCCCTGAAAAGCAGAATTAAAGAAGGGGGGGGTAAAGGGAAGAGAGAGAAGAATCTGCACAAATGAAGAAAAACCAAAATAAGAATACGGGTCACTCCCAGACCCCTAGGAGGGCAGACACTGAGAAAACTGAATTTGGAATGCAAACAATGACTGACCTCAAAATACAAACTTAGATATCAAAACATTAATGAAGAGATTAAAAGGAATTGAGGAGAGACAAGAAGAAACTAGAAAGAAGTTGATAACTGAGATAACAGTAATAAAAAATACTGTGAGTGAAATAAATAACAAACTGATGAGCATGGAAAGCAGAAATAGCCAAACCGAGGAAGAATCTCAGAGCTTGAGGACCAAAATATAGAACTAACCCAAACTGTCAAAAACATAGAAAAGAAGCTTAATAAGTCAAAACAAAACCTTCAAGAGATGAGCGATTACTTCAAGAGACCAAACGTAAGAGTAATTGGAATTCCTGAAACAGAAAGAGAAACAGAGGCCACCTTGGAACAAACATTCCATGAGATTATTGAAGAAAACTTCCCTCATCTCATCAGTGATGCGAAAATTCAAACACAAGAGATTCAGAGAACCCCTGCAAGAAAACAAATGAGAAGACCAACTCCCAGACACATAATAATTCTCCTAAACAAAGTAGGTATAAGAGAAAAAATCCTAAAGACATCAAGAGGAAAAGGCCAAATCACCTACCATGGAAGACCAATTAGAATAGCAGCAGATTTATCTACAGAAACCCTGCAGGCTAGGAGATCTTGGGGCCCTATCTTCAAAGTTCTAAAAGATAAACAATTTCAACCAAGAATAACCTACTCAGCCAAGCTAAGCTTCATCAGTGAGGGAGTGCTGCTTAGCAAATTTCCTGGATGTTAGCATTTCAACATCAGTGTCAGTTATTAGTCTTGGTTTAGGAAAAAAACTGTTGGATCCACATTTTTATAATATCAGTACTTTTATTTTCCTTCATTTTTCCCTTTTAAAGATTATTCAAATTTTTAATTTTTTCTTTATTGTCCTAAGTAATTGTCAGCTAGGCAACAAAGGTGTAGTTCAGGAGCCCATCTTGTTCATTGGGTGGTATTTTTAATTGAGCAAAGAACCGATTGACAATCAAGCAGTCTCCAGAACCAAAAAGGATTCATAGTAATTCTGGGACTGCCACAATATGAGTTTCAGGGATGTGGTCAAAGACCTGGGAAATTTCATCAGGTGGTGGTGATGGGTTTCTTCTGTTCAGCTTCTGAATGGAGGCAATTTTCTCAGAATTTCTTTCACAAGTTTTTTAGGTGGCATTGGAAATAAATTTCCTATTTAATTCTTCCTATTCTAAAACCAGCTTCTTTCAATGGTGTACACAAATAAATTATTTTGGGTATTTCAAAAGATTCCTGTTTTCGTTTGGTCACTGTAGCTTATGACCATCCTGGGTTAGATGAGTCATAAGCACCCAACCTAGAAGTCTAAAAGAGGGTGCCACATAAGCGTTGTATATAAAATGACTTGATTGCAAAGTAATAGGAATTGGTCCTATTTAAAAAAATCAAGACCAAATTTCAAAAATAGGAAAGCAAGTGCTATTTTTTTAAGGATGCTATGTAAAATGAGACATTTGGTTCCTGTCAATCCTTTGATCCAAACCTCTGCTGTGAGACAGGACTGAAAAAACTTTAACCTGAACCTCAATCCTGAGACAGGCAAAAAAAGGCAGTTCTCTGAAGAGCTCTTTACTCAATCTCCTGTCCAAAGACAAAGTCTGAAGTCATCATTTTTAAATGAAAGAGGTAAAGAAAACAATTCAAATAAAATCTAGATCTCCAATAAAAGAGTGGGATGTCTTAATTCAGGAGCACTCGTCCAGAAAAACTGATGAGATTTCTGAAGATGGAATATTCATGATGGTACCAAGCTCTGCTTTCAGAGAGAAACACTGAGTGGTCGGGATGGGGAGGAGTGATGGGGTAGAGGACAGTCACTATGAATCAGGCTGACTAGGCTAAACATGTCAACCTAAAACTAAGATGCTAAGACAAAATTATAAAATTAATATAAGTAGAAAGTTTATTTAGGCCAAGCTTCAGGATTGCAACCCAGGAGCATAGATTCAAGTTGCCCTGAATGTACACCCCAATTAGCAGTAGTTGCAAGTAGATTTTGTATGGTTTTTTTCGAGTTGGAGTCTCACTCCATCACCCAGGCTGGAGTGTAGTGGCACATTCATGGTCACCCCAGCATCCACCTGCTGGGCTCTGGCGATCCTTCTGCCTCAGACTTCCAAGTAGTCAGAACTATAGGCATGTGCTACCATGCCCAGCTAATTTTTTTATTTTTTATTTATTTTTATTTTATTTTATTTTTTTACCATAGAGAAGAGGTCTCATCAAGTTCCCCAAACTAGTCTCAAACCCGCAGATTCAGGCAATCCACTTGACTTGGCCTGCCAAAGTATAGGGATTTTAGTCTGAGCCACTAAGCCTGGCCACAAGTGGAGTTTTAAAGTCACAGAGAGTGGGCCGATACAAAGTTGTTTCTCAAGAATTCTCATTGGTTTACAAAAATACCATTGATTAGTGATTGATTACATAGGGTATGGGTTATAGCATCTGGTATGGCATTGTTAGGTTAATTTGTAGATACCTCTGACAACAGCAAGCAGTTCTAAGCAATTAATACATAGTTCAAAGTATGGGGAGGAAGGGGGTGGTTGCGGAGGTGGTTTGAGGGGTAGGACACAACTGTGGTCTGATTTTAACATCTTTCTGGGTCTAAATTTTTTTTTTAAATTGCATTCCTGACATGAAAGTTCTCAAATGTTATCTAGCTTTGAACTGGCGAGCCATCTGGAGGAAGCCAAGAGGGCCATAACAATGGTTGGGAGGAAGGGGGTCCCTGCCTAACCATTTTCTTCTCCTTGCAATATCTGCTTCTATAAACAGCTTGCTTAAGCCCCCACTACCATCCGAGCTATACTTCACTCACACAAAAAATGTAAACTGCATGCACAGGAAAATGTAA
Source organism: Cephalopachus bancanus (assembly GCA_027257055.1). NCBI lineage: Eukaryota > Metazoa > Chordata > Mammalia > Primates > Tarsiidae > Cephalopachus > Cephalopachus bancanus. The sequence goes on along the minus strand of JAPVLO010000656.1, from coordinate 71,461 downwards.
ACTGCACATACGTGGAAATGTAAACCTAAGAAAAGGCAAAGCTCACACAGATGAGGTCCAGGACTTAGGCATTAGCCTCTTGGGTCCACTGGTGAAAATAAACTTGTGTTCTCCTCACATTCTGGGAGTGCTGCTCATCTCTCGACTGCAGGAGTCAGTTCTGCCACAACATTTTGAAGGCTCCAGAGAGATCAGCCGCCAAGGCCCATTAAGGCCCAGCCAGCTCTGCAGACCCGGAGGGACAATGCCCTGGGATGGAACAGGGAAGTGCGTACCTGACGGTATTCTAGGTCCCTCACCCCTCATGGGTCGGAGGTCCCGCAAGCTCCGGGGAGGCCGTGCTGTCCCCAAGAAAGGTGAGGACTAACACTTTTGGAAGACGTCTTAGGTAAGAAACCCTGGGTTAGTCAGCTCAGGAAAAAACCGTAACCTGGTAGTCGATGAGGGATTGATCAGCCTCAGGCATTTTGGCCCTCTGTTAGATCTTAAGAACAAACAGGATTTAAAACAGCAACTCATTAACCTCGGACTGGAAGTGCATGAATGAGTGAGTGAATGGTGGTCCCAAGACGTCAATTGCGAGATCTGATTGGGCCCTAAATTGCGTTACCATGATGACCTCATATAGCGGAAGGCAGTTCCAGCACCATGATAGGGCTGGTCCAAGTTGGGGGTTTATACCAACCCATCAATTGCTAAGGGGTGTCTAAAATTCCCTTCAGGGAAGCAGCCAGGCGGGTGCGGCAAGAATGTGCTGTGAATGTGTGTGCGGCTCCACAGTCTTTAGGCTATGGAGTCTGATTGGGCCCTAACCTGCGGTACTGTGGACTGTTGCAATGGCTTAGTGGAGATTCACTGTTCTCATGGACTTTGACCAGGCATGGGGTTTATATGCATACTCCTATGCCAAGATGTCTTTAAGATTCCATGAGGAATCTGGTCCGACAGGCACCTGAGTGAGGTCTGATTTTACTTGGATTCCACTCCTATTGTGTCTCCTTTCACAATAGGCACATATGAAATGGGGACATTCCAATCTAAATCTTGACCTACTGCCCTCTCTTGCATGCTGCGCAATGTTCGTGTAGGTTTTTCCAGAGATTATGGCATAATGATGAAGGAATAGCTGATCATATCTGGCAGTTACAAAAGGTGAGGATATTAATAGAAATGTAGTTGCTTTGGAACACTCCCCTTCTAATGGTGTGGAAGTTGAATTTGGAAGACTATCGACCTGTTCAGGATCTGAGGGCAATTAATGAAGCTACCAGTCACCCTTTATCTGGTGGTTCCAAATCCATACACTCTCCTCAGCCTCATCCCACCTCAAGCCTCTCACTTTACCTGCCTGGACCTGAAGGATGCCTTCTTCTCCCTCCCACTAGCCCAAGGCAGCCAAGAGTTGTTTGCCTTTGAATGGGAAGACCATGCCACAGGGGAAAAGAGTCAATTAACTTGGAATCATCTTCCATAGGGGTTCAAAAATTCCCCCACCATATTTAGAGAGGCACTGGCTTGCAACCCTGCAAATTGCAAGCCACCTGACTGCATTATTCTTCAATATGTCAATGACCTCCTGTTAGCAACCCCCAACCAGAGGCTTGCATAGAAGGGACAAAGGAACTCCTTTCATTCCTTCAGGAGTGAGGATATAAGTTGTCTTGGAGAAAGGTCCAAGTATTTCAGGAGGAGGTTATCTATTTAGGATTTAAGATGGGAAGGGACAGAGGTATTTAGGAAAGGAAAGGAAAGTTGTTATCTTAAACATACCCAGGCTCAAGACCAAGAAACAAATATGAGAGTTTCTTGGGGTGACTGACTATTGCTGCCTCTGGATCTCAGTCTTCTCCAAACTAGCCAAGCCTCTCTACCAAGCCACAGCAGGTCCTGGGACAGAGCCAATTAAATGGGGAGATAAAGAAGAGCAAGATTCCAAGAAATCAAAAAGTTCCTGCCCTCAGCCTGCCTGACATGGAGAAGCCTTTCCAATTATTTGTCTGTGAAAAGGACCAGGTAGCACTGGGGGGACTGATCAAGCATTGGGCCCCGGGCAGAGGCCAGTCGCCTACCTATATAAAAGGCTGGATGCTGTTTCATCCTGCTGGCCACCCTGCCTCTGAGCTTTAGCAGTCACAGCCCTGCTTGTCAAAGAGGCCAATAAGCTGACTCTGGGGCAAATCTTACATGTGAAAGCACCTCACCAAGTCATAACTCTCCTAACTGGACAGGCCAGCTGATGACTCTCCAATGAATGGTTCACTCAATATCAAGCCCTCCTATGCCAAAACCCAAGAATAATGGTAGAAACCATCCGGATCTTAAACTTGGCTACCTATTTACCAGAAGAGGAGGGTTCCCCAACCCACGATTGTGAAGAAAACCTAGATGAGGTGTATTCTTCTCAATGGGACTTGAAAGATACCCCACTACAGCAGGCCGACTTAGAACTATTCACTGATGGAAGTAGCTACCGTGCAGACCCGAAAAAGGGGAATGGGGTGACAGAGCCCTTGATCAGCTGGAGACCGGTGGCAGGGTATGCAGTTACAACAATGAACGAAGTTTTGGAATCAGGACTCCTCTCCGGGCACTAATATGTCCAAAGCACAGAATTATGGGCCCTCATTAGAGCTCTCTGACTAACCAAGAAAGAGAGTCAATATATATACCAACTCTAAATATGCCTTTGCTACTGTTCATGTACACAGAGCCATTTATAAAGAAAGGGAACTACTTACAATGGGAGGAAAAGAAATTAAAAACAAAAAAGAAATCCTTCAACTGTTCCCTGAAAAGGTTGCTGTTATACACTGTTGGGCTCATCAGAGAGGAGCTACCCAAGTCCACAGAAGTAATGCATTTGCAGACCATGCAGCAAGAGAAGCAGCAAGCAGATCTCTATACGAAATAAAAGGCTATCAAGATGGAACCCCTACTCTTATCACCATATCAGCATTTGAGACAAAACCCACCTACACCAAAGAGGAAATAAAATGACTCTGAGAAGAATAAGGGACATTGACTAGCACAGGAGGGTGGGTGCTTCTGGGCTAATGGTAGGTGATTCCAAAGTCCCTTAGCCACCAGGTGACGCACCAATACCATGATTTGACCCACCTGGGAAAAACTGCCCTATACTCAATGTTGAATAAATACTACTATATCCCACAACTCGCTACTCTAAGTTCCACTGTTAGTAAGTACTACATAACTTGCACCAAGAACAACCCTAAACAAGGGTTAAAGCCACCCAAGGGTAACCAAAGGATAGGAGCTGCCCCATTTGAAGACACAGAAATAGACTTTATGGAAATGAAACCCAGTCAAGGTTATAAATACCTGTTAGTTTTGATTTGTTCATATTCCAAATGGGTAGAGTCATACCCAACATGGACAGAGAAGGTCCATGAAGTGACCAAAGCATTGCTCAAGGATATTGCTTCCCAATTTGGGCTCCCTCTTTCCATAGGTTCTGACAAGGGGCCAACATTTGTGGTGGAGATAACATGAAACTTGTCTACACAACTGGGAATAAAATGGAACTTGCATGCAGCATATCATCTTCAAAGCTCCAGAAAAATAGAAAGAATGAACAGAAACCTTAAAACCACCCGAGGAAAAATGTGTCAGGAGACAGGACTGCCTTGGACTCAACTTTTACCCCTCGCTCTTCTTAGAATAAGATGTACCCTAGGTCATCATGGCCTGTCTTCTTTTGAAATTATGTATAGCAGGCAACCTTCCCTCATCAAAGACACTGGAGGCAATATAAACCAGCTAGGAGAAACCATGCTTGGGAAACAGATTATCCAACTAGGGAAGGTCCTCAAGAACTTGAGCTCAACAATATTAGGAAGAATCCCTGTCTCCATTAGTATTCATGTCCATGGCTTTTTACCTGGCAATGGTTTTGGGTCAAAACCTGGAAACACAAGTCTTTATAAGCCATGTGGGAGGGCCCCTATCAAATAATATTAACCACCCTTACAGCCCCCAAAGTTTCAGGTCAGAAGTCATGAATCCACCACTTCAGAGCAAAACCAGTTTCCCACCAGGGGTGGGCCAGTCACATCGGTCCCAATGACCCTCTCTGGCTCCAGCCAAAAGTGAAAAACAAGAAGCTCTCCAACCCTACTGCCATCACATATCTGGAGGCTGGTGGTTCCACACACAGAAGCATGAGGACCAGCGAGTTGCTATATATGAAGTCAAAGGTTACTGAGTTGCCATATTTGAGCGTCTGTCACCCTTGGCCCCTCTCCTTGCTTTGCATTCTTGCTATGCTTTTTGACATAGGGCTTACTTCAACCGCACCCCAAGACTGACATCTAGGCCTTAAAATCCTACTAGTCATCACCTACATCATCACAATTGGAAGTGTGACTCTCATCAAGTGCCCGGCACCTGAAACTCCTACAGTAATGGTTACTCAGTCTATTATTATAGGTTTGCTGTCCCTTACTGTCCATTTCTTTCCTGAGGCCCTGGCAGAACCATGCAATCAATGCCTTAAGGCACAAACCCCTATTGCATTAGATTTATTAAAACAAATGCAAGGGAAACCAGTTAATAAACCACTTCTGTTCGTGGCACACTCATTCCAAACCACCAGGTGTCATGCCAGACACACAGTGAAAAGCTGTACCTGGGGCAATAAAGAATATTGGACAGTTTGGATACCCCAGAAAAATGTAGCCAGAATTATATGCACAGGAGGCCCCGGACATGAATGCTGGAGAAAACTGCCTCAATGGGGCTCATCTGATGGGGAAGATGTACACGATCAGGCCCAGGAAAGGTAGCTAATGACTTCATAGCAAAGGTGGCTTCTATACCTCCTAAACTTGAAACAAGGCCACCATGTATACTACCAAAAAGAAAAGCACTAGACCTAGATCTCCAATGAGACCAATTGTTAACTGTAACCCATCAGCTTTTAAATGCTGCTAACCCCTAACTTGCACATGATTGTTGACTCTGCCTGTCTCCTGATCCCCTCAAATATATGGCAACTCCTATGAACCCCCATAATATATCCAAGCCAGGCTATGCCTCCAGCTCTCTGGTCACAACTCTCATATCAGGTTATATAAAACTGTCCCAGACAGTGCCTGCTACAATAATTCAGTAGGAATCCAGTCTGTAGGAAAGTTAACTTCCAACCAGTGCCTCCAAATCCATGACTGCAAGGCAGAGGAAGACTGTCTTTCTGATGAACCCTGGTGCTGGAACCAGGGACTAGGAACTTTCTTTGTATGTGGCACATATGCCTATCAATGTTTACCAGCCAAATGATCAGGAGTCTGCACTCTGGCCTTCCTCATCCCCCAAACAGACATACTACCTAACAACCAGCCCCTTCCAATCACCTTAACGGCCTACACACGATCAAAAAGGGCCATCATGTTCATATCCCTGTTAATAGAACAGGGAATCACTGCAGGAATAGGCACTGGTGTAGGGGGAATTGCCTCCTCAGCCTATTATCAAGTCAAACTGACTGCAGATTTTGCAGATGACACAGAATAAGTAGCAAAACCCATAGTGGCCATGCAGGACCAACTAGATTCCTTGGTAGCAGTAGTCCTATAAAATCGAAGGGGACTAGACCTATTCACCACCGAGAAAGGGGGACTCTGCTTTTTCCTAAATGAAGAACGTTGTTTCTGTGTAAACCAGTTAGGCATAGTCAGACAATTACAAGAACAGGTAATGCACAGAAGACAGGAGTTAGCAAATTCTTGGAGCCAATGGCACAACATTTGGAATTGGGTTTCTTGGCTCCTCCACTAGCAGTTCTCCTCTTCATATTTCTTTTAGCATTCACATTTGGCCACTGTGTCTTAAACCTCATAACCCATTTATTTATTTATTTATTTATTTTTGAGTTGGAGTCTCATTTGGTCGCCCAGACTGGAGTGCAGCCGCTCCCGGCCACCGCAACCTCGACCTGCTGGGCTCCGGCGATCCTTCCGCCTCAGCCTACCGAGTAGCTGGAACTACAGGCGTGCGCTAGCCCCCACCCCCGGCTAATTTTTTGATTTTAGTGTGGAGATGAGGTCTTGCTGCTCAGGCGGGTCTCGAACCCACGGGCTCAGGCAATCCACTCACCTCAGCCTCCCAAAGGCGCGGGATTACAGGCTGAGCCACCGAACCCGGCTCATAACCCATTTTTGAAGCTGTCAAGCTACACCTTTGGTAACCAATATGTACCCCTAAAAAAGGTAACCAGTCTGACCAACCCTAGTAAAAGATTTTTCTAGGCACTAGAAGAGGAGGGAATGAACTGGAGAGCCATCTGGAGAACACCAAAAGGGCCATAACAATGGTCAGGAGGATGCCGGACTCGGTGGCTCAGCCTGTAATCCCGTGCTTTTGGGAGGCTGAGGTGAGTGGATTGCCTGAGTCTGCGGGTTCGAGATCCACCTGGGCAACTTGGTGAGACCTCATCTCTACAATAAATCAAAAATCAGCCGGGCATGGCAGCACATGCCTGTAGTTCCAGCTATTTGGAAGGCTGAGGCGGAAGGATCGCGAGAACCCAGCAGGTCGAGGCTGCGGTGGCTGGGAGCGGCCACTGCATTCCAGTCTGGGCGACAGAGTGAGACTCCAACTCAAAAATAAAAAACAATGGTCAGGAGGCAGGGGATCCCTGCTTAACCATTTTCGTCTCCTCGCAATATCCACTTCTGTAAACAGCTTGCTTAAGCCTCCACTACCACCTTGCAAAACATGCACGCACTCAAAAATGTAAACTGCACGTACGTGGAAATGTAAACCTAATATAAGGCAAAGCTCACAAATAGATGAGGTCCAGGACTTAGGCATTAGCCTCCTGGGTTCGCCGGTATAAATAAACTTGTGTTCTCCTCACATTCCATGAGTGCTGCTCGTCTCTCGACTACGGGAGTCAGTTTTGCCACAACAGTTTTAGTAGAAATAAACTAAGTGTTTCTTTCCAAGGAATACAAAAATGTAATTGGAGAGGATGAAATTGAATGGGTTTGTTATATGAGAGTGAGAAGAAACTTGCAGACACTACAGAAGAAAAATTTTTAAGAAGAAATGTCCTAGATTCTAGAAAGTTATTAGCCCTTAGTTCCATTAAGACTCAAAAACCATATAAATATCAAAACATTTTGAACTTTAAAATGTTATGGGCAGGCCGGAACCACCATCTTCCAATAATTTGCCAAAAAGACGAGTACAAAGGAAAAGAGAAGGGGCACACAGTACATGTTCTCCAGGTCGTTCAGAAAACGTAGAGTTGTTCCTTTGGCCACATACATGCAAATCTATAAAAAAGATGATACTGCAGACATCAAGGGAATGGGTACTGTTCAGAAAGAAATGCCCCACAAATGTTTCCATGGCAAGACAGGAAGAGTCTACAATGTCACCCAGAATGCTGTTGGCATTTTTGTTAACAAACAAGTCAAGGGCAAGATTCTTGCCAAGAGAATTAATGTGTGTATTAAGCATACTCAAGAGTCTAGATAGCTTCCTGAAACATGTGAAGGAAAATGACCAGAAAAAGAAGGAAGCCAAGAAGAAAGGCACGTGGGTTCAGCTGAAGTGCCAGCCTGCTCCACCCAGAGAAGCACACTTTGTGAGAACCAACAGAAAGGAGCCTGAGCTTCTGGAACCTATCCCCTATGAATTCGTGGTTTGATAGGTATCAAAAATAAAAGATCTCTGGATCATAAAAAAAATGTTATGGGCAAATGAAACAACAAGTATAAAGATACAATATAAGCCGGGCTCGGTTGGCTCAGCCTGTAATCCCGCGCCTTTGGGAGGCTGAGGTGAGTGGATTGCCTGAGCCCGTGGGTTCGAGACCCGCCTGGGCAGCGAGACCTCATCTCTACAATAAATCAAAAAATCAGCCGGGCGTGGTAGTGCATGCCTGTAATTCTGGCTACTCGGAAGGCTGAGGCGGAAGGATCGCTGGAGCCCAGCAGGTCGAGGCTGCCGTGGCCGGGAGCGGCCACTGCACTCCAGTCTGGGCGACCGAGTGAGACTCCAACTCAAAAAAAAAAAAAAAAAAAGAAAAAAGAAAGATACAATATAAGTTTACTTATGTGTGACTTTTTTTCAATCTTTTTAAGTGCTTATGGAAAAGTTTATAATTCCTTAAAAAAAAAGTGCTAAACTCTCAAAAGACAAACATTCCCATTATATGTCAATTGTTATTGCACAAGAAGAGAGAAGACGGACCGTAAAGTAAAAAGGATGGCCTGCCTGAAACACAGTGGCATTCCAAAGGCCACTTATGACCCACCTTCCCTTGTGCTAACATATACTGCATTCAGGTATAAGACACCGGAGAGGCACTTGTAATGTCATTCATAAATGACAGAAATTTCTAGGAAAAGATTATTAAAGGGCTGGGCAATTTACTTCCTTTTTAAATTGAAGATGGGTACAGGAAAAGCAAGGCAGAGTGGCTTTACCTCCCATGGAAATTAGAAATACCATTAGTAAACCTATCATGAATTTCCCCCCAATTTTTTCTACTCACTTATAAATAAACTCTAAACAAGGGGAATGTAAACATTCCAGGTTAATGGAGCATTATTTTAAAACTTAGTGCTATACCAACCCAAAATGATCCATAAGTTACCAAACCTCAATTTTCCTGATACCTTTTAAAATTACTTACATGGTACTTTTACCTAGAATTCATAAACTCCTTTGCAGTGAATCTCTTTTAAAGGGAAAATCAAGCATCCATTATATTTTTGGTCTTTTATCATCCTAAGTCAGCATGCAATTTAACTTTTCTTGGCCAGAGTTATATAAATCTTTAGTTTTAATACAGTACCTCTTGGCTCCCTTAGCACTGCATATAACACAGTCTAAAGAAAGACACACTGAGATAGGACATATAGAAAGAGCTTTGAAAATTACACTTGAATTCCAAAGGAAACCCCATGGGTACTGTGGATCTCCTTCAAGCATATAGCAGTCTCAAAATCCATCTGTACAACAGTTAGAAATAATTTTAAACCTACCAATTGATAGCTGTTACAGACCTTATACCTAGCCTGCTTGTCCATTTTCCTTTTTTCACTTTCCTCATATTTTCAACAAGAATGCAGGGGAAAAAGTGATCTGGAAGACCACTCTCATCTCTATGCTTCCAGGTTAGCTTTGTATTCTGAAAAAATGGGTAATTACTTAATTCTTTTTTTTTTTAATTACTTAATTCTTAAAGATGTTGGGGGAAATTTACTGCATTAACCAATTTTGAGCTTCAGTAATGGCTAGTGAGTGCTTATCATTGTTATGATTTTTAGAACTACAAACTGACATACAAGGATAGTTTTTATCATCCACTAAACTGGATCCACAGTCACAGTTACCAAAGTCATTCAGGCCAAAAATGTGCTTTTGCCTGAATTACAAAGGCAATTACACCTACCCCTAGAGAGGCTGCTGATTGAAAAGTATAAGGGCCTGATTGCAGCAAAGCTCTGGGTTTCTTTGTCTTCATTTTCTTCCAGGCTCTGTGCTCTCAGTTTTTATAAGATCAAGAAAACATAAGATTCTATACTTTTCAGTATTGTGAGAAAAATGGAGAGTTCATTTGAAAACTAGAAACCACATAGAGCTATGAGGAGAACAGGGGAGAAAAGAGGAACAACAGCTTCGAATAATTGCCATCTTATTTTAACCCCTGGGAAACGGTGTGACATTATATTCTACTGTGAAATCTACTGCTCTTTTGGGGGGAAAATAGATAATCCACAGGGAGGAGAAGAGGGGGAATGGTTTGTATTATTAACAGTTTAAATGCATTATGGTCTCTGTTTAAATACGATCTTGATGAATTGTTCTGAAAAATGTTATTGATCTGGGTAATCAATCTTGGAGCTTTTGTCAAAAGGATTTTTTTCACCAAAACTACAATATTGATTGCTTGCATCAGAGCAGAGTTTTAAAAAGGAGAAACACATTCAAGTCAAGGCTATTGCTGATGTCCTGAAAATACCAGAGTTGCACATCGACCCCCATTTAAAAAACAGTCAAAAAAAAAAGTCTGATTTCAGGAGCAGTCACCAGCTGGTGTTTGCTTCATCACCTACCTGTCCCCTGACAACTATTGTTGATCTTGTACCCTCATGCCACCTATCCCTCACTTTAACAGACCAGGCTGCAATAACTGAGGTCTAGTCTTGCGAAACAAAGGCAAGAACAACAAATTTACAAAAGTGTTTAACGGTTACAATAAAGGTCTCACCAGGCAACCCCTGGATCAATATACTGGCAACCTGAGTAGTCTTGAAGTTTCAAAATCTGAGTGATTCCTACAATAGCAAAAAACCCAGAAAAACGTTAAAACACTTAAATCTTACACACTATATTCTGTCATTTGAAAGATTTATTTGTTAGGTTAAGGATGAATTTAGGAATCCTGGTGGGCTTGCATTTTTTTTATGGCTATGCATTGCAAGTTCTTTGAATATATGCTTTGGAGTAAGCCAGAGTGCATCCACCAGCAGTAAAAAGATCACTGCCACTGTTGGGGCTCAGAAAAAAAAAATCCCAAAATGAAGGACTCAGAAGCAGCCTTAGAAGCAAACTTAAAAAAAAAAAATCTGATCTTCTCCTACCCTCTTTTCTCTCAGTTCCATTCTCCCCCAAGGTTAGCCATATAACCTAGAATTCTTTTACCCTTAGACAAGTCATAGAAACTAGAACTTCTTTTCCTCAAAGTAAGCCATAAAATCTAAAAATATCACTCCTTCCCTCTACCTTTCTATATAAAAACCAGCCATAAAAATATTACCTGATCTACCATGTTTGACTATAGGTCATAAGACCACCATTCCAGAGAGGGTCCTGCCCCCCACTCAGAAGGAAGAAACGCATGCTCAGAGAGACCAAAAATAATCTAGACAGACAGACCTTGCAGGGTTTTCTCACTCAGTCTATGAGTATTAGATCATATCCTTTTTGTTCAACTATATTTTCATATGGCAGTCTATACTTTGTTAAACCTAAGCATAAAAATGGACAATATTGGCCGGGCGCACTGGCTCACACCTATGCTTCCAGCCCTTTGGGAGGCAAAGGTGAGAGGATTGCCTGAATCCCCAGGTTCAAGACCAGCCCGGGCAACTTGGCAAGACTTCATCTTTACAATAAATCAAACAATTAGCTGGGCATGGTGGCACGTGCCTGTAGTTCCAGCTACTTGAAAGGCTGAAACAGAAGGATCATCTGAGCCTAGCAGGTCGAGGCTGTGGTGACTGGGAGCATGTGACTGCCCTCCAACCAGGGTGACAGAGTGACACTTCAACTAGAAAAAAAAATGGACAATATTCCCTGTATCTTTGGATCTTCATTCTGAGGCTCATGTGTATAAACATTAAATACATTTTTACACCCTTTCTCCAATTAATCTGCTTTTTGTGAGTTGATTTTGCAGGAAAATGTCCCCTCGGTCCTTACACTATTTATACTGATAAGTCAATTCACTCTCCTAACACGAACTCAGAAAAGTACATAGGTGCTTGGGCCATGGTGGAGATTCCAGGAGGAAGGGCTTGATTTAGATAACTTGAATCAGCCACCTGGAAGAGGGAGCTACACAGACACCTTCCAGTCCTATGTCTTGCAACAGGAACAGCAACAACATTAGCATTCATTACCTCCTCTAGGCCCCAAAAGTCTATCATAAACCCAAGAATAATGGCCAAAATAAAGTCCAGGAATAGTGATTTTAAAGAATGAGGAGGGTTATAACTAAGTTTCTATATCATAAACAGAAATAATCAAATAGTATAAAAACATTCATGTTGAGAATTAATAAAGTCAGAATACCATTCCGACCTTTTTTTAAAAGAGATAAGTAATATTGAACCTTATGCACAAGCATGCTAAGAAAATGGTTAATATTTTGGGCTATATCAGAAAAGGATGTTATTCTTAGAAGAAAAGCAAGATGGAATAAAATCTCATTCTAAAACAACTTCATGATTACATTACTAAACTAAACCATGGAAGAGTAGACCATAGATTGGAGGAAAAAGTAACCTTACATTGGAGTAACCTGACAACCACTACCTCAACCAGGTAATTATGGTTATCATCAATGACAAATAATGCTGATTACATGACCTTTTAATATGATGTTTAATAAGAATGGCACTTCACCTATGTTGTTCTCTTCCCAAGAGCCCCCAAATCCAGTCTAACCCTGAGAAAAACGTTTTTAAAAGATTGAGGTATGTTCCACAAAATACCTGACCAGTAAACACTCCTCAAAATTGTCAAGATTATCAAAAACAAGTGAAAGACCTTTACAATGAAAACTACAAAACGCCGCTCAAAGAAATCAAAGATGACACAAACAAATGTAAAAATATTGCATACTCATGGATTGGAAGAATCAACATTGTTAAGCTGTCCATACTACCCAAGGCAATCTACAGAGTTAATGCAATGCCCATTAAATAAACAACAGCATTCTTCTCAGACCTGGAAACAATACAGGAATTCATATGGAAACATAAACGACCATGAATAGCCAAAACAATCCTCAGAAAACAAAAAGAAAAACAAAAACAAAGTGGGAGGTATCACACTCCCAGACTTTATTTCTTTACTTTTTTAAAATTTTATTTTATTTTTTGAGTTGGAGTTTCACTCTGTCGCCTAGGCTGGACTGCAGTGGCACACTCACTGCTACCCCAGCGTCGACCTGCTGGGCTCCTGTGATCCTTCCACCTCAGCCTTCCAAGTGGCTGGAACTACAGGCACACACTACCACACCCAGCGCCCAGCTAATTTATTGTAGCGATGAGATCTCACCAAGTTGCCCAGGCTGGTCTCGAACACATGGGCTTAGGAAATCCACTTGCCTCGGCCTCCCAAAGTGCTGGAATTACAGACTGAGCCACTCCCAGACTTTAAATCTATTATAAAGCTACAATAATGAATACAGTCTGGTATTGGTACAAGAACAGGCATATACACCAGTGGAACAGGATAGAGATTCCAGAAACAAAACCTCTGTTTCTCAACCAACTCATCTTTGACAAAGCTTCCACAATCAACCACTGGGGAGAGCAAAACCTGTTCAGGAAATGGTGCTGGGAAAACTGGCTGACCACATGCAGGTGATTAAAACAAGATCCCTAACTATCAACATACACAAAAATCATCTCTAAATGGATCAAAGACCTAAATGCAAAAGTTCAAACTATAAAACCTTAGAAAATGCAGGAGACACCCTTATGGAAATTGAAACTGGCAACCAATTCCTGATCAAAACTGCAAGTGCTCATGCCATAAGAGACAAGATAAACAGGTGGGACCTCATCAGACTGACAAGCTTCTGCAAAGCCAAGGAAACCCTAAAGAGAGCAGAAAGACAGCCCACAGACTGGCAAAAACTATTTGTCAACTGTATATCTGACAAAGGCCTAACATCTAGGATCTATAAGGAACTCTAACGTGCTAAAAAGAAAAGAAACAAACAACCCCATTACAAAGTAGGCAACAGATATGAAGAGACAGTTTTCAAAAGAAGACAAACAAGCAGCCAACAGATACATGAAAAATGCTCAGTCTCACTAGTCATCAAAGAAATGCAAATTAAGCCGGGTTCCGTGGCTCAACCTGTAACCCCGTGGCTGAGGTGAGTGGATTGCCTGAGCCCGCGGGTTCGAGACCCGCCTGGGCAACTTGGCGAGATCGCATCTCTACAATAAAATAAAAAAAAATCAGCTGTGCATAGTAGCGCATGCCTGTAATTCCGGGTACTCGGAAGGCTGAGGTGGAAGGATCACCGGAGCCCAGCAGTTTGAGGCTGCGGTGGCCGGGAGCGGCCACTGCACTCCAGTCTGGGTGACAGAGTGAGACTCCAACTCAAAAAAAAAAAAATGCAAATTATAACCACACTGAGATACAACCTAACTCCAGTCAGGATGACCATCATCTATATCTCAAAAAGCAACAGATGTTGGAGAGGATGCGGGGAAAAGGGAACACTTCTACATTGTTGGTGGGGAGTGTAAACTAGTACAATCTCTGTGGAAAACAGGGTGGCAATTCCTAAAGATCTAAAAATTAACCTTTCATTCAACCCCACAATCCCCCTGCTGGGAATATATCCGGAGGAACTCAAGTCACTCTATGAAGAAGACACTTTTACATGCATGCAATTTTATTCACAATAGCAAAAACATGGAACTAATCGTGCTGCCCATCTAAATATTACTGAATAAAAAAATGTGTCACATATACATGATGGAATATTACACAGTCATAAAAAGTACAAAATTATGAACTTTACAGCAACTTGGATGAACTTAGGGTCTATAACTGAGAGATCTGTCACAGAAACAAATAACTGATAAGCAGAATTTGAACAATTATCAGGATACTATAAAAAAGGAATTGGCAACAGTGGGGGGGGTACACCCTACCAACAGGGGAACCTGCATAATGAACATTTGTATTCCTAACCCTGAACTGTACCCCCACATCTTTAAAATTAAAAAACAAAAAAAGAAATTGTCACAGCCCAGATAATGTCAAAAAGACAGAAACAAATGTAGTAGGAAAAAACTAGTGTAACCTTAATAAACTATGGAGTATAGTTAATAGTAATATACAGATTTCGGTTCCTTGATTGTGACAACTGTATTATAAGATGTTAGCAATAGGGGAAACTGGGCATTGGATGTTGAAAATTCTTTGTGCAACTTTTCTGTAAATACACTATTCCAAAAATTTTTAAAAATTTGTTTAAAAATTAAAACCAACTGAATGTCTGAAATAAATTAACTGAAATCTTTAACTTCAAACTATCCATACTAACTGTTTTGTTTTGAGTTGGAGTCTCACTCTGTCACCCAGGCTGGAGTGCAGTGGCATGCTCACGGTCACTGCAGCATCTACCTGCTGGACTCAGGCAATCCTTCCATCTCAGCCTTCCAAGTATCTGGAACTACAGGTGTGCACCACCATGCCCAGCTAATTTTTTGATTCATTGTAGAGACAAGTTGCCCAGGCTGGTCTAGAACCCCTGAGCTCAGGCAATTCTCTCACCTCCGCCTCCCAAAGTGCTGGGATTACAGGCATGAGTCACCATGCCTGGCTCATACTACCTCTTTTGACCCAAAATATGTTTTAGTAGGATCTTTACAGTTATCGTTTATCCTAACTCTTACCTTCTAGAGTTCAGATTTTGAGTGGGTACTAGAATCCATAGTTTTGCTATTTCATGGTTCCATTGTTTGACATAATTATAATTTGTTTTATAAAAACACTGTCTGAAGCTCCCAAACATGTTTTATCCCACAATAACTACATATATATAACTACAATATATATACTGTTATATAAATATTGTATATATATGTATATAACCAGACGATCCAAAGGTGCAAATATTTTTTTCAGAATGTCTTTTAGAATATAGATGAATGTGCCTAGGAGATACGTAATTCAGACAGACCAAGATAGAAAACCAATACAGGAAAGTCCCCCCTTAAGTATAGAAAATTCATTTCTTTTTGCTTTCTACTCACCTCCTTAGAATGAGTCAATAGGGAGCTGAAAGATTTCTCTGTCATGAGCTGTCAGAGGATTTACTATCAAACTTCAGAAAACAAAATGAGAAGTGGGTAATTCAATAAATTATTTGGCATTCATTTTAGGTACTACATATGTTACTCTATTAATATAAAGTCAAACTAAGGGGTTGGTTTCTTGTTTCGGATTGCCCTAAGTGATGATTTCTGAAATTAACAACTATTTGAGGGAAACAGTTTTCTATATACATTCTTAGAAAAAATTGTGGTTACAAAATCCTCTAAGAAGATTTTAGTGTTGTTGGGTGCACATTCATGTTCAAAATTCAGTAACATTACTATAAAAATGATACAAAAACATTAGGCAAAAATATACCTCCATTTTGGGCTGACTCAGAAACTCCATTTCAGAAGAGCACTGAATCTGTCAGACAGGTAGGCGGTTAAATAACAATAGCAATCTTCAGGGTAATACAGTATCTTATTGTGGTTTTAATTTGCCTCTTCCAAATGCCTAAAGACATTGTGAATTTTTTATATGATTTGAAAATACTTCCTCCTGGTATGTGCTTTTTCATTTTCTCAATTATATCTTTTTAAATACAAACATTTTTAATTTTGATGAAGTCTAATATTTTTTTATTTTATCACTTGTGCTTTTGGTGCTATATATTTAAGTAAATGACTTAATTATTCAAATGCTCCTTTATATTTTTGGCTCATTCACATGCAGTCACAAAGGTATAAGCTTATTATAAAAATGCATCATATTCTACAGGGGAAACAAACCAAATATGACGACTTTGTCTGTAGTTTAATCATTTTTTGCATCTTCAAATAGAAAATGCTTTCTAAAGCTCCTAAAAACCAAACAATAAAGGCCAGGCATGGTGGCTCACATCTGTAATCCCAGCACTGGGAGGTTGAGGCAGGAGGATCGTTGGAACCCAGGAATTCAAGATCAGCCTGGGCAACACAGTAGGAACTCGTATCTACAAAATAATTTTTAAAAAATTAACCAAGAATGGTGGTGTGTGCCTGTAGTCCTGGAAACTCAGGAGGCTGAAGCAGGAGAATCACTTGAGCTCAGAAGTGTGAGGTTGCAGTGAGCCGTGATCATTCCACAGAACTTCAGTCTGATTGACAGTGAGACTCCTACTCAAAAAATAAAATAAAATAAAAATAAATAAAAAGTAAACAATATATTTAGCTTTAAATTGCCACAAGTTCCATAGATTTGAGAAGCTACTAGGTCCTTTAAATGTTGGAGTATCTTAGGGTTTAATGCTGCCCTCGCTTGGATTCTCACCTCATTGTCTTTCTTTGGCACATTTTATACTGTCCTGCCTGCAAACTGTGCTTGGTCACTCTCCACCTCACTTCCGGAACAACCGGTGTTTGCCTATGTTTATATTGACATTATAATGGAATTGTGCTCGCATGTCTATAACCATCCTACTATAAATTCATAAGAGTATTCTATGAATTCTTATATCCACAAATCCAAGTACAATGCCTGACACATGAGAGGGTTCAGAAATATTTGTTACATTCCCAAAAAGGGCTCAAAATTTTCAACCTTATCTCCTATCACATGTTGTCACATACTAGAGCTATCTCATTGTTGGCCTTAGAACAAATCTAAGATTTTGTGCATGTTATTTTTCTGAAATACTATTATTTCTCTTCTATGTTTAATAATCATTACATGTTGGCCAAATGTTTGAATGTACTGAATTTATAGAAGTTTTACATTCTTCTTTAAGCTCAGTCTCTGACAACCCTGGGAATGAATATTGGTTGAATTAGAAGGTATATTAGGAAACAATATCTACAGAGAGAAGGCACAGATAGTTCCAATAGTAAATTGTCAGAAAAATAAATGAAGTTCTGATTACTAAAGACTGAAACAAAACAAAACTTTGTAGTTGATTGCAGACAGAAGAGTCCATATTGGTGAATGAATGGACTATGTATGGACACATGGAAAAAAAAGTGAACTGCCAAATAAGAATTATTGCTCCCCTCATCCATAAAAGTACTTGGAACTATACTGTTCAGAGTTCTAAAGTCTATCATTTGCATGAACACATTATCAAAAATAGCAAAGAGCAACAAAATGAGCATTATTCCTTAGTATTTAGATTGTTTACCCAGTATCACCTAATGCAGATAATACTTCCAGATAGAAGCAAATAATTGCCAAAAGAAACAGTTAAAAGTCTAAAAATTATAACTGGTTACTAATTTGCCATATTGTATTTCTCATTAAGAGACACTCAGTGTTTATCTTCATATTTCTGTTTTGGTCAGGAAGATATTCTTTTAAATTTATATTTGTTTTCTTACTTCCAATTTCTCCAATTTTAGATATATCCAAACTCTTTATTGTCTTCATATCTGACCCAAGTGTTTAACTGAAGCAGTATTAACCTTCCTGTGTCCATCTCTGCCAGACTATTCTCAATACCATCTTAGTTGGTATTGATTTTATTCTTAAATCCTTTCTGCAAGTCCTGTGCACTTTGCATAAACCTTTGCAATTCTCTGACTCTGTAACTGTGCTTCCAGTGATCAGCTTTAATTTTATGTGTGGATTGGAATTGGAAGGGGATCAGACATGGGATGCAAGGATTGTATATTTTGATTTTTTAAGCATGCTCTCTCTTATAAAATCTGGAACTGCATATCCATAAAATAATCACAAATGCAAATTATTGGTCAGCATATTTTCCCTAATGGAGATATGCAAAAATTATTTATGAGCAAAAAAAAAAGAGCACTACAGAATAAAGCCTATACTGAGTACTTTTATTGAATATTTAAATGCAGATGTTTCTTTGACCCAGCAAAAATAACTGGGAAGAAGTTCACACTAAATGATAAGTGAATAAAATAATTAAACATTCTTTAGAAGCCTTCAATAAGCATTATATGCACAGACTTCTCTGCAGTGTACTAGTTGATTTCACATATTTATTCATATCTATGTTTGGATGGCAATAATGTCCTAATGCTACATTGGCATGATGTATATGCAAGTATAGTCATTATTATGACTTTTACAAATTCATGTATAAGCAATACAGATTTCATCAATTCAAGAAAAATCTAACCAATGTCCCTCCCTCAAATAGCCATTATAAAGGAAAAAAAGAGGTGACAAACAGAGACTTTTCTCTCTACCAAAAAAAGTTAAAAGTCACAAAAATAAATTAATAATTAAGTTATACAGAATACAAAACTGGACTGTGGCCTCTATGAAGTTTAATGCAATTCAAAAGATGTGGAAACATCTGAGCTGCATTCAAACAAAACAAAATAACAACACCCCCCCCAAAAAAACCACTGCAAAACAATTTTGCAATGTCTTTTTATCTGTTCATCCATATAGTACCCCTGACTCTTTCACATAACACTGGCTAATTAGGGAATGAAGAAGGAAAATAAGAAACACAAGATCACAGAGTGTTGTTTGAATTTTCTCCAGGTTATGCATAGGTGCTTAGGGAAATGGATTCCTATTCTTTCTGTAGATCTAGATCCTATCCAAACCATTGATCAGGTAGCTTCTGAAGTACACAATAATAATTCTCCTAAAAAGGACTGTGAGACAGAGAGGGCATCATAGTAGACTTCCCTTTACCACATACTACATATTGTTCAGTGTACTGTGAGGTAGGAGAATGAGGATCCCTCTCTATCAATTTTTTTAAAACTTTTAAACACAGTCTCTGAGATCACCATAATTGAACCGCCTATTTTAAGCAGTATTCCCAAGAGAAAAGCATGTTTTAATACCCCCACATGTCTTGTCAAGCAGTCTTGAAAGTGTAAAATTTATGTTGTCCTCCTATAACCCTACGACCAGGAACATTTGCTTTCTTTACAAATGGCAAAGAGAAGTTTTTAAATGACTTTTATCTAGACAGAAGTCCAGTGACTGGATTCAGCTGTTAAAAACTTCTGATGTCAAATTAATTTTTAGTCTCCGTCCAATGTACTACATTCGGCTGGATCACTATTTGGATACACTCAAAGTTAGTAGAGAACAGTATTTCCTAAATGATCATTTTTGAAACTATCTGGTAGCACTCTCAACTTAATTTAAGTAATGGGCACTGGCAGTTTCTGCGGAAAATGAAGAGGAAAAAGAGTACGGAAAACCTCATTTTATCAAACAACCAACTAGACCAAGTATGTCAAACACATGCATTTTCATTTCACTAAAGAGAACAGGTTCAACAGAGCATTAAAGAACATATTACCACAGAGACAGCTCTATGCCAGCATATCAAATCAGGATACATCCAGGTTACTTTTCTGATTTATGGGTCCCACAGCATCCTTCTGCCAAGGTTGAGTCCCATGATAAGAGAGGCAGATTAATTCTAAAGGCATATGCCATCCTTCATCTTATCCCCTATTCTCCAACAATTATGAATGAGATCCCAACCCCCAAGGACGATCAAATTAAGAGCTATAAATATTGGCAGGCATGGTCTAGATCACAGTAAAAGAAACCCAAATCAGGCATCCATGGTTTCCTAAAATACAAAAATTATGATATACCTCATGTACTGCATACTTTGTCCTCCATCCCAGCAGCAGCAAATCCTGATTTTATGTTCCTACCTTCTGTGCCTTTTGCTCTTTGATTTACAGTGTTTATTTCTACAGGCATTCCATATTTGTAAAATACCTTTGGTGACTGTCTGGGTGCCTAACATTCATTCATTCATTTATTCATTTCTCAATGAAGAAATTTTCAGTTGCTTCAATTCAAAT
This sequence comes from Cephalopachus bancanus, assembly GCA_027257055.1. NCBI lineage: Eukaryota > Metazoa > Chordata > Mammalia > Primates > Tarsiidae > Cephalopachus > Cephalopachus bancanus. The sequence continues at coordinate 51,125 of JAPVLO010000656.1, read as the reverse complement.
TTCCAATATATGTACTTTAAGTTAATGTGGAATAAGAATAAGTCATGAGGATTGACATTAGGATTCTGATGACAATATTTCCACATCTAAAATATACTAAGTTGTATGGTCCAACTGCCATAGAAAACAAACTAAATTGCACAGCTTCTAATTTCTTCAGACAATACAGTGGAAAGGAGTTATTTTAAAACATTTTAGACAGCTAAAGATCATGCAGCATGTGTGTGGGAGGAGAGAACCCCAGTAAGCATAATTATTTTCATTAGGGGACCAAAAGAAGACACAATCCTTTAAAAATGTTCCTTTTTACTACCTCAAAAGTAATTACAGTAATAATGTATTGTCTTTCATGTAGCGAAATGATACTATTGACCCAAGATCAGTAGGTTAGATGCTTTGAATTGTATATCCAGAAGCGAGGATAGTTCTTTTACTTATTCATTCACATGAGGAGACCCAGTACCCTCTTGTGACCAGGAGCATATATTTGCAAGGCGCAGGACTGAGGTAAAGGATGCAGCCTGTAGCCATGTAATGGAATAAAGCTAACCAGCCTACATATGGATCAAAACTATGATGTCAGTCATGCCTTAATTAGGTAAATAGCCATAGGTTAAAAACTACCAGCAAGGTACTTCATTAGTTTAGAAATACACAGAGGGTATACTTTTCCTAAAATTTTCATTCTAGGAGTTGAATGGAGCACTAGCTACTTTGTAATTATCTCAGTTGGTTTAAAAATTACCTAGAAATAAGAAAATTTCAAATTTGCAGCCTCTTTCATAGACTTCTATTAACTGGGGAAAGATAGGTCAGCTCTCCCAAACTGTAGTAGATCAGCACTCAGGAAGTAATCTGCAACTGACATCCTCCCAGAGGCCAGTTAGATCAAGGATTTTAAAAAATGTGGCCGTCAGAACTCCATTGCTTAGTTTATTTCAACAAGTATTTAGTGAGTTCTTTTTTTAAAATGTGCCAGTTATTATATGTAATATATTATGTGTTGAGACCTCTAAGTTAAGTACGGCCCAGTGCCTGTCCATAGAAGTTTGCTGACTGGTGGGGAAGACAGACACATATATAAGCACCTTAACGATGTATTATAAAAATGTTATAGGCTCACAGAGGAGAGGCTCTCAGAGGAGGCAGATGGAATGGGGAGGAAGAGTTGGACAAGGAGGAATTAAGACATTTGAAGAAGAATGTTCAGAATGAACAAAGGTACAGGAATGTGAAATAGCATCTAAAAGGTGGGGACGGATAGATCTTCAAATAGTTTATAATTAAAACATGAGCTAGGGATTTTTTGCTAAAGGGTTCATTTTTACCTTTGTTTGTGAACTAACTCATTTTCCCTACCATTTAATTTCATGGAGGGTGTTTAAAAATATAGCTTCCTTGCTCGTCTCCAAATTATGTTCTGTGCATGTTTGTAAAGAGAAATAAAGTGGCATATTTTTAATATGTCTTAAAAACTAGTAATTGCAGAAATTCATTGAGTGCAGCTATGTACTGAGTCTGTGGGAAACACTATAGAAGAATGAAAATACCCTTCCCTCAAAGGTGCTAATATTTGAAGGAGAAAGCTGCACATAGCTTGTTCAATTACAGTAGACAGATAATGACAGAGGATGGAAATAGCCAAACTAAGCATTCAAAATTGAGCTTTGGTCTGCAAACACAAGGAGAGGTTAACCTAACATTACATACTGCACCATCTCAGTAGCATGGACAATTACTGACCATACCAAAAATGAGACATGCTAATGACGGCGAGAAAAATCTTTTATACTTTTTATAATGAAGATACGGAACAACATAACAAAATTAAGGCTTTCAAATGTTCTTTTAGAGAAATGAACAAATGAAACCTGGTACATCCATACAATGGAATATTGTTGAGTCATAAAAAATAAAATATCAATACATGCCACAAAATAAATGAACCTTAAAAACATCAGGTTAAGTGAAATGTCAGACACCAGAGACTATGTATTATGATTGGGAGGGTTGAGGGGAAGGAGTGACTAATGGGGTGCAGAATTTCTTTCGGGGGGCCCACAAGTGTTCTAAAATTAGATTGTGGTAACAATTTTACAACTCTGCAAATATAATTAAAACATTAGAAGGCTGAATTGTATGGTACAAAAATAATTCTCAAAAAAGCTGTTATTAAAAGATGACCTTTCAGATCCCCTTAGCATAACCTATGAACCCACAGGCATTTAGCTTTTGCCGTGACACACATTTCAGTTCTACCTCTCCTATCCCTTTCCCATCCCTGCTCCCAAATACCTCAAGGAAATATGAAAATAAAGAACAAGTGTCAGCTTTACCCTACAAGGCACCATCCCAAAAGAACAAATGGTTTTAACAAAATTTGACAGAAATACAACCTGAAAAGATACTACGGTACTACAAGCTGAAGTTCCCTCACGGTAAACTGTCTTTCGTGGGCTGTTGTTTCACGGGCACAACAACCATGCCAGGGAAAAAGCTCAGCTCTGTGGTGCCACGGGAGTTACCGAGAAACTGAAACGCTCCTTCGCGCCTGTTTTCAAATTTAAACCACTCACCGTCGTGCCCTACGTCACTACGTCCCTGTTGCGTCACTACCCTCGCCAAATCCCAGAGTCCACCTCTGCGCCAGTTGCGTCTCAGCTACGCTTTTAGACAACCTCGCCGCCACGTGCGTTGCTACCATGGATGCCTTCAGCTCTGAGATGAGCAAACCCGGTGATACAGAACGATTTCCTGAAGGGTTCAGGATAGAGGCCACTAAGACTCTGCAGGATGACAGGAAAATGTTCATCGGGGGACTGTCCCGTGACATAAGTAAGCAAACTCTTCTCGAATACATGTCTGCATTTGGCGAGATCTTGGACTTTACGAGTAAAATCTACCCAAACACTGGGCTACCAAGGGGGTTTGGATTTGTGATTTTCAAAGATAGTGCCACCGTTGAAAAGGTGCTCAAAGTAAAAGAGCACACACTGAATGGCAAAAAAATCGAGTTTAAAAGAGCTGAAGCCATGAAATACAAACTCCCAACAAAAAAGGTTTTTGTGGGTGGGTTGAGCCCTTATCTGTCTGAAGAAGAAATCAGAGAGTACTTTGGGACTTTCGGAGCGATTGAGAATATTGAGCTTCCACGGTATCCAAGAACGAATAAAAGAAGAGCATTCTGTTTTATTACATATACCGATGAAAAATCAGTGAGCAAGCTGTTAGAAACCAAATACCATCTAGTTGGTTCTGGGTGGTGTGAAATTAAAATTGCCCTCCCAAAAGAAAAAATGAAATTCCAATACAAATGGAGAAGAAATGTTCCATTTGCTGGGTTTGGCTACCGCTGGGGAGGAGAAGGTGGCTTCCATGTAAACCCAAATGCTGACAGGGCAAACCGAGATTTCTGCTGGGCAAACCAACATGTCCACGGGGCAAATCCAGATGTCCCTACAAACCAAGATGATCCTGGAGCAAGCCAAGATGTCTCTTATGCAAACCCAGAAGTTGATGGGGCTAATGGAGATGTTTACGGGGCAGTTGGAGGTGGTAGAGGCCTTTCTACATTGCTTATTCCTGTTGTCTTCTCAGGCTGTGGTGAAGAATTTAATTCCTCTCATCAAGTACATGGTATTTTCCATAATGCCTACAGTAACTTGCCAATCTTTTATGGTTGTGGTGGAGATTATTATTTTGGATGTAACTGTGGGACCCCTCAGTTAAGACCTGTATTTACTAATTACCACATGCCAATAAACCAAGTTGCTCACTTTGGTAGTGGTCACCAAGGAATATATCAGTCATCCTGAAGATGAAGCTGCCACAGTGGACCTACTGTCCTCAAATGAACAGTTACATTACTCATATGAAATGACTGTTTTGTAAGATGTTATCACTATTTCTTCCTCAAGTGTCTCTGGCTGTTTCCAAGTGCCAATTATTTTTCTGTGACCTTTTAACATTGGCTAAGACATAACACAAGTATTTGAGACTTTTGTTTTAAAAAAGTTAAAGTTTTCTGAAAAATAAATGTTTACTAACTTTATATGAAACCATTTCTATAGTGTTATTATTGTTATTATTTTGGTCAGATATGAGTGTCTCTTTTTGTGGTCTAGGTGGTGTATTTGGGATATAGCTACACAGATCGAGAGAAGGGTATCTTAAGGTTTCCCTCTAGATTCTCTACATATTCAGTTTCTTCTTGCATTCATTCAACATTTACTGTTGGCCATTCTAAGCCAGAAACTGTATTCAATGCAGGAGATTCAGAAAGAATCAGTTCCACTGTTAAAAGAGGCAGAAGTAAACCAAAGAATATAATATAATGTGATTAAGTACTAGGTAAAGTTTTGTAAAAGATGCTGTGGTATTACAGACACAGGCATCTAAAATAGGGATTGGGAGGGGGTTTGTCTGTGAAGGGGATAGGTTTGTCAGGGTTGTGCTAAGAAAACAGCATGCCAGACACACGGAATTACTAAAGGAGGACTTTAACATGCACTTTGGATAAGAGCAAAGAGATTTTTTAAAGGCAGAGACAGGGTGAATGTAGAAAATAAGGGAAGGGAGATGAGCAGGGGCTTGAGCTTCTCTGTCAACAAAACTGAGTCATCAATGCAAGTCACGTATGTAATTTTAAGTTTTCTAATAACTACATTTTTTGAAAATGCAAAAAAATGAAATTCATTTTGACAATAAATTGTATTTAATTTAATATAACCAAAATGTCATGTCAACATGTATTCAAGATTATAATTATTAATGAGATCTTTTACTTATTTTCATACCACATCATCAAAATTTGGTGTGCATTTTCCTTTGGTAGCACATCTCAGTTCAGCCTAGTTACATGTCAAGTGCTCAGCACACGTGGCTAGTGGCTATTAAGTAGGAAAATGCAAACTGAAATCACAAAAGGCCTACATTTCATGCTGAGGGGTTGAATTCTGTCTTTAAGGCAATAGAAATTAAAAGATTTAAAACAGGGAGTGACATAAACATCAAATAGCTACTACATGCCCAACACTGAGTTCCCCGCTAGGATCTGAAAATCAATGAGACTCAATCTCTGTCTTCAGATAGTTCATGATCAAGAAGGAAAGATAGAAATAGACAAGAAACCAAGATTCTGATAATTATGTGGTAATGTGAGAGTAAATTGGAAAGTTTAAGGAAGAAGTCAACTTCACTTAGAAAGTACATATTTGCTTTACTTATTAAAATGCAAATATCTTGAGACCAAAAGAAACTCTATTTTTTGTGTGTGTTTTCCTTAGCATCTAGCAGGATGGAGACTAAATGTAATAATAGATGTGAAACGAGTTTGAAAAGTTAAGACTGTATAGAAATATATATATGTACAATGTATATATTAGAATAGATGTACAATAGAGGTTTTGATGCTTATGCCCTTTTGAATTAAAGTATACTGAACCTCAGTTTGAAAACAGGAGATCAATCAACTGAGTTAATTTAAATACTGTTCCATATAATGTTTTTTATTAGAAAATTGTAAAATAGTCATGCACTGTCACAAAGCAACAGAGAATCCCCAGGTAAAATAACAAGAGAATTTATAAAACTAAATGGTTTTATGCAATAGTAAATGTAGATGAAATTATGAGTGTGTCTACATTCAAGACAAAGGACAAACACAGATTGATCCAGCAGAAAGTACTTAGGAGAAATTGGCTTTAATTCACCAGACTTAACTAGATGAAGTCAGGTGATTTTTGATTAAGAGCTTCTGTTCCTTTACCCCGGGGAATTAACTTGTCTATTGAACTAGACAATATATAGCTATATACACATTTGACTGTTTGAACTAAAGAAGTAAACCAAATAAAGTTTCGCCAATTCAGAGTCAGTATAGTAGATGTCTTGCTTTCAGTTTTGCTCTGTATTGATATTTCAGTCCTGGAAGCTATGCAACTTTATTTTTTCCAGTTCCGGCTGGTTCATTAGTTGATTTGAGTTAAAAAAAACAAAAACATTTTCAGTGGAAAAAAGTAGAGTTGGTTCAAATTTTAAAATATTAGATATGTTTAGTAAATGTGCTTACATTCAATATTTCTCTTTGCAGGGGATTCATGATTAGGTTAAGATTTTTCTTTAATTGCTAGAAATTAGATTATGCAATGTTGTCAGAGTCATGTCAACATTTCAACGATTTTTGATTACTGTTGCCCAATTAACCCTAAGACAGTTAAGCATATGTTTATGTATATGTATTCATTTAGATGCTATCTAAAAAATATAGTAAGATGTGAATGTCCAGGTTTAAAAGGATTTGTTACTCTACTTAAGAAAACAATGACCAGGTCATATTTTCATTTATATTCTCATAAGATCTGGATTCACAGTAGAAATTCATATGCAGTAATAATTATATGTTTTTTGTTTTATTTATTTATTTATTTTTTGAGTTTGAGTCTCACTCTGTCACCCAGACTGGAGTACAGTGGCCGCTTCCGGTGACTGCAGCCTTGACCTGCTGGGCTCCGGCAATCCTTCCGCCTCAGCCTTCCAAGTAGCCGGAACTACAGGCACGCTACCACGCCCAGCTCATTTTTTGATTTATTGTAGAGATGAGGTCTCGCTTGCCCCAGGCGGGTCTCGAACCCGCGGGCTCAGGCAATCCACTCACCTCGGCCTCCCAAAGGCGCGGGATTACAGGCTGAGCCACCGAGCCCGGCCATAATTATATATTTTAATGGCTCACCAAATTTGAGCCTAGTTTAATTTCCTGACATTTGAAATGGTTCTTCTAGTAAGACTAGCTATATAGCTTTATACCTCTCAGACTTTTCGTGCTGTTCGTATCCACTTCATATATGAAGAAATTAGAATCCTGAGAAGAAAAGCAAGAACCACTGAAGAGTTGGACAAAGAGAATTATGAAAAAAAGATTAAGTGAGTTGGGATATATATACATTAAAAATGCCTGGAAGACAATTAAATATAATCCTTAAACACGGCAACTACTTGTTTAAAAAAATAAAAGAGAGCAAGTCTGGATGCCACAGTTCCTAAGGTGAGTCAAGGTAGAGCCTGTAGTTTTGCAGGAAAAAGACATTTAAGATTAGATCATGACAAAGTAATTTATTCCAAATAAACCTTGCATATGGACATAGTGGAATCCCCATTTCTGAATATAGTTAGAGATAAAACTACCACATTTGATTGGCGTTTATCTAAGTCCATATTTCCCAAACCTGGCTTATCAAATGAATCCCCTAAGAGGGACTGGGAAAAAAAATTATCACCCCTGGAAAACTTCATTCAGTAGATCTGGTTTGGGATCAGAAATCTATTTTGTAAAGCTCCTCAGGCAAATTCTAATGGCAAGCCAGATATATGAAGCATTGAAACAGCTAAATGGGAATCTTTTAGCTTGCAGACTCTTAATTCCATAATCAGTGTTATAGGGAAAGCTCATGAAATGCTAGGGTTTTTTAAATTATTTATAAAGGATTAATATACATATATAAACTGGTCAGTTTTTATTTCACACTTTTATCTCCCTTACCCCAAAGATCCTCAACTGTGTAAGATAATATGGGTAGCCGGGTTTGGTGGCTCAGCCTGTAATCCCACGCCTTGGGAGGCTGAGGTGAGAGGATTGCCTGAGCCCGAGGGTTCGAGACCCACCTGGGCAACTCGGCGAGACCTCATCTCTACAATAAATCAAAAATCAGCCGGGCGTGGTAGTGCGCCATGTAGTTCCAGCTACTTGGAAGGCTGAGGCGGAAGGATCGCCGGAACCCAGCAGTTGAGGCTGCGGTGGCGGGGAGCGGCCACTGCACTACAGTCTGGGTGACAGACTGAGACTCCAACTCAAAAAAAAAAAAAGATAATATGGGTAAAAAAGATTTTTATAGTTTTCCTTGAAGCATATTTTTATTGAATTTAAGTTATATATAAGAAGGAAGATCAAGCATCTCTTTTCAAAGAAGCAATGGAAACCTCCCTACTGTGTAGACAGTAGTGCTGCAGTAGTAACTGCAGTGCTCCTGCTAGTTAATACATTATGATATGTATTACTTACTATAGTAAGTTATGTAATTTTTTTTTAAAGATGGACTTTGAGATGCAACTGAATTTATAAAATAGTAAAACTCCTAATTTGTGGAATAAATTATATTTTCTCCAAATTATTTCTTTTTTCCTTTCCCCCAAATCTACTAGATTTCTCACTTGCTCATTCCACAATGTGTATTCTTACAAATAGCATGAAATCTTCCCATTTTTCTGTGAAACTATCTCTGAAGTACAGATAGGATTTTATAATTTATGTTAATGATTGCTTAGAATCCTTTTTAGTGATATATAGCTTTCAAACATCTCTTTTATAGCCAGGAGTCTAAGTCATGAATAAATGTTTGCCACCTCTCTCTAGAAATACACCCTGGCCAGAAGCCCAAGCTCATACTATGGAAGGGAACTCTGAAGTGATGATAGTTGAGATGGACCTAGTTGGTTGCCTGAGCTGAGAAAAGTCCCTTAGTGTGCATATATTTCATACAATGTTTTCTGATCGCTGTTGACATTGAAGATAATAACTGATAATTTTAAACTAATTCTTCACTTTTCCATAATCTACAACATTCTTTCTCATGTGCAGAAATGTGTAAAAGGAAGACTTTTGTAAATAGTAGCTGTCAATTTTGCCGGGCATAGTTCTTGCTATAAAACTATAAATTCATTGGTCTGTAAAGAGCTATGATATAAAATATATTAAAGGATCTATATAAATGCAAATAAAACAAAAATGCAATTGATTTTTATGGATTTTTAAGTCTTAAATGTAAGTAAAAGCTCCGTAACTACTAGACACAGTCTGATAAAATGTCAAAATGGTTCCCTAAAGGAAATCAGAATGATGTTCCAGAATACCATTTTTAACAGCCCCCACTGTTCTTTGATACTCTCTGATTTGTTTGGGGAAAGGATTGTCACAGACGTGCTAAAAAGGCTCTTAAAAAGTAAAACTATAAGAAGATATCGCTTAAAGGAAAAAGATACATGGTAGCTGTCTCTGAAATCCTTCTGCTGAAAATCACTTTTGTAATTTCATTTACATCTTCACAGAAACACCCAAGATTTCTTACCGATCCATTAAAAACCAAATAAAGGTTTCATTTGAAGAAATAAATAACAACAATCATCTAGTATTTATAGATTACTGTAAGGTCAGCATCTTTAGGGAAAACGAATCAGCTAATAATTATCACTACTCTTTAGGTAGATTATTTATTTCTGCCATACAGAGAAAGAGAAAGGTTTGAGTATTTTCCCCAGTCCTTAGAGGCAATCAGAGACAAAACATGTTAAAATCTGTCTGCAACCTCCTTATATCAAGTAGTAGAGCAGGCCCATTATTTCTTCTTGGTTTCACAACCTAATTTTTTTTAAGTAATAATAAAAATAATGGTAGCTACCATAATCTGAGTACTGCCTATTTGCCAGAATGTATTAGTAGGTGCTTTATACATTACCTTATTTAGTTTAATGCTCACAATGACTATTTGAAGATGTCAATAATTGTTTATATCATATAAATAAGGAAGGCATGATTAAGTTATTTATGCATAGAAACACAGCTAGTCAGTGACAGACTTCAGGCTGTCAGTGCAGCTCTTTTAAACTCCCCGTGGCTTGTTCTCTTTTTTACTGCATGACATCACATCCCTTAGCACAGTATCATGTATAAACTAAGTCAGAATAACACTTTCATGGGCATCTAAGAAAAAGACATACATGTAAAGATAAGAATAACATTCAGAAACATGTAGACTAAACATTAAGTGTTCAGGACATAAGGTGAGGTAGTGGTGGTAATAATAGTAAGAATAAATTGGAGAACACAAGACTACTTTGAAATGCAGATAAAGGATACATTTTCAAATCATGAAACTAATGGCATTCAGTTTTTCTATATAATATTAAGTTCCAAGAAAAAAGGTAATATAATATAGTATATAATATAATATAATTAATATACTTTGTCCTCAATGTTCAACTCACCAAAAATATAGAGATATGTGTTGTATTGGTACAAAAGAAAAAAAGGAGGGGGAGAGACAATACCAAAATTAGGTTTAACAAGACTAAAAGGATCCTTTTGCCTTGTGATAGTAAGAAGTTTCATTTAAGTTTTGCCGAATACTGGTTTCCAATTTTGCTAAAATATAAATTGAAAATTAGATAGTAAATTTGTGAAAAGTTGAGAGGGAGAGAGCAGAGAAAGAGATAGAGATGAGAGGGAGAGGGAGAAGCAAATTAAACTCCTCAATCCAGATATTTTATTTAGGCAACAATTCTAATTTTGATATGTCAAACCCTTTATTTATTTATTGAATTGTCTTTGCTTTTGACTATATCTTAAAATAGTGATGTTAAAAACCGTTTGTAGTAATGCATCACCAACCACACCAGCTTATATGTTTACTCCTAACTGGTATTCTCATCTATTTATAAAGAGATCACTATTACACCATACCAACCTGTGTTAACATTCAGCTGGACCAAAAAAATGATTTTTTGGATTGTTTTTATTTTTGTTTTATGGCCAATTATTTCTTTTAAAACAGTTCCTCCATTTGTTTGCACATGTCTATAAAAAGCTTTACTGCAAACCTGAACATGCAACAGAAATTGAATACGATGAAGTTTCTTCAGTGAAATATTAAAAAAAAAAAAAATGCCAGCAGAAGCTAGCTTTAGCAGCCTAAGACAGAGCGAATTAAAATCCCTGAAGAGGGATTCAGAAGTCTCTGAAGGCAACACCTACCAACAACTAATGTCTTTAAAGAACACCTTCCCCCACTAACTTGTGCTAGGATAGAAGAGTGGAAATACAATAGCAAAAAAGGGGGGGGGGGATTTATTGAAGCTGAAATACTTCTGCCACTGGAAATAACAAATGAAATAGATGAAGGGAAAATGTATATACCTATGTGTTTCCTAAGTGAATAGATACACGACAGGGCATAGAAAGATGTGTGAGTGTGTGTGTGTGTGTGTGTGTGTGTGTGTGTGTATGTGTACATAACCACAGACACAAATTTTCCTAAAAGACTTCTGAAGTCTCAAATGCCCATGCAAGTAATTGGATCTATATACAAAAACTCATATTCTTGAAAATCAACAGAAAAAACTTACTTTTAATCCACCAACAATGTGCTGCCTCCAAACTCAATGTCCTATCTAGGTTTTGAGGTTATTGGGAAAAGTATTATCTATTTGTGCTGCTTTAGAAAATATCATGGGAGAAACAAACCAAAGAGATTCAGGTGGGAAATGAGAAGAGCAAGTTGTACATTAAAAAATATATACTGCAACAGAAGGAGCATTGGACACTACAGAATAGTAAAAGAAATGGAAACCAAACTTAGCTATGTAACTTTTTATATACAATATGAGCAAAGAACTAATGTTTGAGGTTTGAGGGAAACGTGCACTGTTACATGCTACACTTTGGATCTCTAATGAAGATAACCTTTAAAGTATATTTAAAATAAAAAAGTGTTGATTTTCTTGTAACACTATCCTAAACAGTTATCACAAAGTTCCATAATGAACTTCCAATATTTCATTTGGCAGTGACTACAAGATCCACAGAAGGCACTTAGATGATGCCTACAGGTTGAAGCTACAAATATCATTGCCCACAACTTTAATGAGTGACTTCTGTAAACAGAGCTCTAGATTAGAGGTCCGTGTGTGTATGTGTGTAGAAAGAAGGGAATTTAATAAGAAGGAAACAGAAGCATAGCCCCCAGTGTTGGAATGGTTACAATTTAGCTGGAGAGAAAACACAGCCATAAGCATGAGTCCACTAGCCTGAGGTTGTTTCTGTACCTGGAACCTGGTTTATGCAAGTGAACTGAAACTTTTAGTTGATTAATTTTGAAAAATAAAACAACAATAATGACCAAACTGATTATTTGCCAATCGCAAATAGGTAACAAGTCATTAGTTATATAACTAAGGACGTTCCCCTGGATCATACTCAAATAAGGCAGATGCCTAACTGTAGCCTATTAATTTCTTTACTTTGCTTTTGTATCCAATGTCTAAAAACCTGTTGCTCACACTGCTAACGTGGAGCTCTCTCAAGCTCTTCTGGTTTTGAGTACTGCCCTATTCATGTATTCTTTAATGCTAAAAAAAAAAAAAAAAAACCGTTAAATTTATTTTGTCTGAAATGTTTCCCTTTATATTGCTTGCAAAGGAATAATAGTAACTATACTGGTGAGAAATCAACATCTTATCTAAATAATAAAAATTAACATCACTGTGAGGTACAGATGTACATCATATGTCTGGGGATGTGACACCCTAGGAAGGATACATCATTTATGTAGTATCCCATCCTGAGTTGCTTAACCTGAATTTAATCATCAGAAAACAAGATATAAAACTCAAATTTTTTTAAAGGCCTACATTCTTCAGAACTATAATCATATTAAAAGACAAAGGCTGAGGAACTGTTCCCAACTAAAAATATGTGATTGGATAAACTAAAAAAAAATCAGAATATGGATGGCAAATAAAGAAAGAAATGTCTTTATTCTTAGCAAATACAAGCTGGAGCATTTAGAGATGAAAGGGTAAAGGGATATGATATTTTCAATTTACTTTCCAGTGATTCATAAACATATGTGTGGGTGGGAGAGCAAGTGAGGCAAACTGTTAATACGTGAATCTAGTAAAGGGAATTCAGATGTTCTTTATACTATTCTTGCAACTTTTATCAAAGTTTAAAATTGCTTCCAAAGAAAAGTAAAACAAAGAGTGAATTTATTACTCCTCTTCTTCCCCTCCCCAACACACACACACACACACACACACACACACACACACGTTGATTTGGAGTTTTTAAAAATACTCTATAGCTTGTTTTGTTTCAAGTCCACATCTGCCCTGAAGCCTAGCCAGAAACTTAGAAACCATAACTCAAAGTCTTCCCTCTACCTCCTAGGTTCCTAAATTTCATATCACTTGTCCTTTAGCACTATCAGCAAATCTATCATCCAGAAAATTTACTGTTTCTACAGATATAGGCAATATCATCAAAATATTTGTGATCCCTACATCAATTTATACATATTACCAACATCTTTTTAGTTAGACAAGCTGATTTTTTAGTTCGTGTGGGAAAAAATAAGCAAATAAAAATACTCATAAAAGTTGAAAAAGAAGAGCAAGTAGGAGAAACAACTCCTACTGGGTATTAAATTTTAACATGAAGCACCCAAATAAAATACAGTAGCATCATTGCATGAATTGACAGATCAGTACAACATAATAGAAAATAGTCAATTCTTAATGACAGGAAAAGATATGGAATAAGCTAATTAACAGTGGTTAAATGTGAAATGTAGGATAGAAACTAGGTACAGGAAAGCCAGAAGTGAGAAGGAGACATTTCACATGTACCTATTTATACTTGCTCACTTTTGAACTTTGAACTGTATGAATCAAATCACAAAATTAAATAAATTTTAAATTTATTTTTATTTTATTTGAATGTATTTGTTCATTTAAATTAAATTAGTTTATTAATTTAAATTTAAAAAATAAAACCAAAACCAAAGCAGTGATTTTGTTGATGTTACAGAATTTATAATAGTACCAGAGAGAAAGTAGTCAACTCTCAATACATGATCAGGTGCAGGACTTTGTTCTGAATTCATCTCAGATTAGATAAGAAGAAACTAATGACTGAATATTCAGAGTTATATTGCAAAGAGCATGATCTGACAGTTGGTTTAAATATATTCACTTCACAGAGCAGTCTAAAAGAATCTAACTTTGATTTTACCTTCCCTAAAGCAGATCACAAGGAAGAGACTTTTAATCATGTCATATGTAACATAAATTCTCTACAGCATCTCACTAAGATCACAATAAGACTAATGCTTAGGAATCCTTGAACGTCTATAACCCTTTAAGACATCTAAAGACATTTACATGTAGAAAGGCCTGGCAACTAACAGATTACCTACTAACATTATATGTGTGTGTATGTGTGTGTGTGTGTGTGTGTGTGTGTGTGTGCAAAAAGTTTATTACTTTCTCTAATAATTACTTCTTTATAGGAGATGCTTGAGCTAAGAGGATAAACTATATTTTGGATAGCCTAGAAGATGCCAGTTGAAAGTGTTAGAAAAATTAGCTATATGATAGAACCTTAAGTAATTTAGGATTAACTAGAGCCTAAACAATTGCAGAATTGTCAGCCATCCCACCTCTAATCAACTGCAAAGATGCCAGCCACCCCACCACTATGACACCACTATGACATGGCATGAAGATTCATTGTTTAGATAACATATTTTCAAGCTTAGTGCCACCTTTCCAATAAACAATACTAGAGAAGGTCACTGGTTCACTCATTTCCCCTAAAATCTGAAGATAATAGATGAAATCCATTGTTGCTGCTGAATGAAAAGGGCTCAAGGCTCGGTAGGTCCTATGACCTGTAGTTTGTATTAGTGAGTCATCTTCTGAAAGCCAGTGAAGCAGAAAACTTTTCTCAGAAATCAAAAGTAGGTTTTAACGCCTACTACTTTACATCATGGTATATATTTTTATATAAAGTAGATTTTGTTCTTCCAAAGCTTAAGTACTTATGAAATTTAAAAAATCATTAATAAAAGGCATCAAAACTGAAACTTATTTGTTCTCACTCAGTCATCTTCCAACATTATAAAATTTAGAGCATATTAACATTTTTTTCTTATGTATGCAAAAGTGTCACCAAAGACAATATTTGTCACATCAGCTAACTGTATACATTCCTAATATTTTCATCCAGCTGCAATTTAGTTGACCTTTTGAATAACACTTTTGGAAATTTATCTTGAGGAGTTTTTCTCCTCCCACTTTTTAACTTCTCCATGCTGATACACTGGGTCAAACTCTTCCTCCTGATTCTGTTTGCTTACTATGCTTCCTTCTAAGAGATAGCTGATGTTTAGAATGCTTCTTCATTCAGTCATTGCTGTATGCAGAATTCTAAGATGTTCCTCAATGAGTCAAGCCCTTGTATTACCTCCTTCCCTTGAGTGCTGGAAGAACCTGTGACTTTCTTCTAGACAGTAGAATATGGTAAAGGACTCCTTTGATAAGGTTATGCTACATGACAAAGGTGTTATGTTACTTTTAAATAAAACTGTCTCTAGCCGGGCTCGGTGGCTCAGCCTGTAATCCCAGTGCTTTGGGAGGCTGAGGTGAGTGGATTGCCTGAGCCTGTGGGTTCGAGACCCACCTGGGCAACTTGGTGAGACCCCATCTCTACAATAAATCAAAAATTAGCCGGGCGTGTTAGCACGCACCTGTAGTTCCAGCTACTTGGAAGTCTGAGGCAGAAGGATCACAGGAGCCCAGCAGGTGGAGGCTGCAGTGGCTGGGAGCGGCCACTGCACTCCAGTCTGGGCGACAGAGTGAGACTCCAACTAAAAAAAAAAAAAAAAAAAAAAAGACAGTGTCAGCCAGCTGGAGTGAGATATTTTCCTTCTGGTGTTGAAGGAGCAAGCTGTCATGAAGTGAGGGAACCCGTGACAAAGCAATGTGACAAGAAACTGCAGAGTCCTCTAAAAGCTTAGAGTGGCCCCTGGCAGACGGCCAGCTAGAAAGAGGGACTTTAGTCTTTTAACTGCAAGCAACAGAATTCTGTTTACAACCACATGAGCTTGTTTTCTCTGGAAATGCACTCAGCCTGGCCAACACCTAGAGTGCAGTATCATGATTCTTAGATCTCTGATGTCTGATTGATCTCTGACTTAATCAGAGATCTTATGACCCAATTAGGGTCATATCAAGATTCCTGAAGCAAATAAATTTATGAGATGATAAATAAGTGTTCTTTTTAAGCCACTAAATTTGTGATAATTTGTTAGTGATAATGAATTAATACAGTCATTGAATTCTCAATTCTAAGAAAGTTTCTTTCTTCTAGTCAGTAAAAATCTCACTTCTAAGAACCTTTTATTAAATAACAGGAAGATAGGTAGAACATTCTGCAAGTTTCTAAACAGTTAAAACCTAAGACATTAATCACAAAATCAAATTATTCTGAAATGACAATGAAGCAGGAATTTTCAGTGAAGCTCATGAATTATATTTACTTTAGAGTAATTTTTCATTTGTCATATAGTGAAAATTAGAGCTTTAGGGGGATATCAAAAGAGAAAAAATTTTAATGCAGGATTTCTCAAAGTGTGGTTTGTATCACTTGGGTGCTTATTAAAAATGTGGAGTCTCAGGCCCATTTTCAGACCTACTAGATTTGAAGGCCTGGGACTCAGAAATCTAAATTTTAAAAAATTCTTCCAGAGAGTTATTTCTGCAGGTAAAATTTTAGAGCTAATGCAATAGCACTGGTTTACAATTTTGGCTGTCCATCAGGTATACTTAGGGAGCTTTTAAAATGTATCCATCCCTAGGCCCCACTTAATTAATAGAGCATATCTTGTATTGAACTCATACATAGGCAGATGTAAAAACTTTCCATGTGCTTCTTTGAGGAGCCATAGTTGAGAATCACTGCTTTAATGGGAGTACTGGAACCTGTCAATCAGAAAGAAGTTAGGCAATGGTTACATAAATATCAGGTACGTTTAGTTCTTCTTCACCTACGAGTCTGTGCTGGGGAGAAAAAAGAAGACCAAATTCTCAAGATACAAACTTATATAGAGAAGGTACCCTCAAGAAAACAAAAAAGAGAAGACAAGCTAGAATTACAGTTTGATCCCTATGACTTGAACCTTCTTATTATTCTTCTTTCAGACATCTTTTCTTTCTCCTCTCCTCAGGTCTCCCTTCCATAACTCTTTTGTAACAACTCTTACTCTCTTTATATATAATAAAGAGAGTAATAGTTCTTTCTCCCCTGTTGTTTATATTATTGTCGTTCATTTTATGTTATAAGGTAATCTAATTTTATGAAAAGTTTCACTTCATGCACAGTTTGTTCAAGGTGAGTTTTACTAGTAAGGGGCAGTTGGGCAATCTACCCAAGGTAATCTGTCTGAAATGAGCCAGAGTGATATAAGAGTGAGAAATAAGATGTAGTTTCATTGTGGGTAGTCAAAAAGTTAAATATCCAATTATACACAATTTACGCTCATTTGATGGTATACCTTTGGTGTTGCCCCAGCTTTGCAACTGCTTGAGGTCATCCTTCCAAATCTTCTATAAAACTCTGTCTTCATTAGACTTTTACATACTTTTTGATGATGACAATTTTCTTTAAAATTAAACTTCACCTAGTGTATCTTATATTTCTTTGCCCTAAATATTTTACTCATAAATGATAGTATTCATTTACTCTCCTTCAGTTTTTACTTTTTTTCTCTCAAAATCTGTAATAGTTACTTGCAGTAGACCAAGAAGAAAGTGACATTCAGCTAAGTGGTTCAGTATGTACTCCACATATCTGCATAGATTTTCCTCATTATATTCTTATTATATCTTGCTATTTTCCTTATTATATCTTGCTATTCCTGAAGTCTCAATCATCTCTGCTGCTGTTTTCCAATAATTTGATCCTACTATTTTGTTTGAAAAACAATTCACCTAAGCAAACTCCTTGCTCTGATGGAGGCTTGGCTTTGTAAGACAGAATACATTCCTAAGCTTTTTCTTCTAGTCCAATATCTTGCGCTTGGGCTAATGTGTTTGTTTTATAGCAATGTTCTAATTCCACACTTGATATGGCTACTTGCTTGAGGTCAAACACCATTCCTCACTAGGTCTGTATCCAACATTCTTTGTACTTTCTTGGAAATGAATCACTGGTTGTTACCATTTCTGGGTAACATTTAGCCAAGATCTAAGATTTGTTAAGTATATGTATCTATCACACAAATTCTTCATGGATAGTTATAGAATAGCCCATGAGAAATCTATATTGTATTTTTTTTTACTTATGTTTAATGGAAGCTTTGCTATATTTCCAACTACCACTGTATTTTGTGTTTACCTTATTAGTTTATAATAGGTGAAAAGTAGTGTCAGTTCATGCAGAATGGTTCTGTTGCTTATTCCACAAACTTAATTTGTCCTGTTTTGTCTATATGTAATACTTTGATGTTTTTTATGTGCAAACCTTAAAAGGTGCATGCTTCAATTTTACTGGTATTCTGGAAACCTCTAAAAACTTGACATGATGGCGGTGAAACAAAAACTGTGAGCCTTACTTCATTCCCTTGGTAGTTTAACATTATGTTTTTGTTTTCTTGCACATTGGTATTAATGTCATGAATAGAAAAAGACTTAAGATCTTAGTCAATATTTATCTTTCTTGAATCCTATAAAATAGATCATAGGGCTCTCCCGTATTCTCATGGTTGTAGAACCTGCATCTCAGTTCCCATTTGGATACTAATTTTAACACAAATGAGTTGCATAACTACAATATCGAAAAGGATATGTTCAATTGGGATCTTCTCTTCAGGGATTTGCTGTGGTCTGAATGCTTGTGTCACCCCCTAAATTCATATATTGAAATCCTGACCCCCAAGGTAATAGTACTGAGAGGTAGAGACTTTGGAAAGTGATTGGGTCATGAGGGCACAGCCCTCATGAACAGATTTAGTGTCCTTATAAAAGAGACCTTGTCCCTTCCAGCATGTTAGGACACAACAAAAAAGCACCATCTACAAACGAGAAAGCAAGCTCTTACCAGATACTAAATCTGCCTTGATCTTGGACTTCTTGGCCTTCAGGACTGTGAGAAATAAAGTTATGTTATTTATACACTATCCAATGAACTAAGAGGGATAAACTCTACCCTATACATAATAAGGATACAAAGTATTATATATAAGAATATCCAGATACCTTGGTGCCATCATATGACTAGGGGAAAACATGAACAATATAATTCCACCAAATCCAAGTAATATGGCCTGCTACTATCATGCACAACTGACCTAACATTCCAGACCTGAACAATATCACCAGGGGTTAAATGGAATTAACTACAAAAAGAAATGATATTTCTTATGTCTAGTCAAGGACAAAAATAGCAATCTTAGTGAGCTGTGCTTGCCTATTCTGAAAGTTGTGCTGCAAGGATTGGGTGATCATTAGTGTTTTTAGGACACCTTCTTCTTAATTCAGGTTCAAGTCCAGTGTATGCAAAGAGCAAATGAACTTGTGTTTCATGTGTCACTATTGAGAGGTTTTGTGTGGCATTTAGAACATCAAATTTCATTGGAGCAATTTGAAAATTCAGGTGACAATCATGTATCTGAGAAAATATAGAAGATTACCCTGATAACATAATGATTGCCTAGATAATGTTTTGAGGCTTTTTTTTCCCACAGTGATGAAGTAGTATTTGGATCTGTTGGGGAGCATATAACACATTCCTTACCCATAAAGGAAGTCCATATGCCTCTTAATCACTCAGTACTCATAGAAAAGGAGTTCTAACCAAAAAGGAAGTAAGAAGAAATAGAACATATAAAAATAGGAGTATATTTTGGAGAATTTATTTTGATTCTATGGAAAAATAGGTAATAAGTAAATTGTTTGCTACTTCAATCAAATCCAGCTGATTCTGGATGCTTTTGATCACACATGTGGAATAAAAACATACACATTCTTGGTTTTACTTTTTCATGAGTTATTTATTCTTTAATTCTCTTGAAACAAGGTGAGAACAGTTTTACAGTTAGAGAACCTGCTCTCTTCTGTGTCATATTTATCATCTATAGAACCAACTACATTTGGCAGAATGAATTGATATCTCATCTTTAAAAATGAATTGTAACTTATAAAACAAGATCAGTGAAATGTGGTTTACTGCCACTCATGAAAGTCATAAAATGCCACTTCAATATGGTCTAAGTAGTAAAGCATTTTGTAATAACTTAAACCTATTTTTCTCATTTTAAGAACAAAAAATAATTTAGCATGGTTGCAAAGTTTAAAATCTGAAGGTCATAGTTCAAATTTATATTTCTGCCTTTATTCACAGGCAGACATCATCATCTCAATAGTTACTGCACACTCTACTTTTTCATATCCATAGGCAGTGAAACTCTACAAAAAATAAGATTGCTAGTAAAAACAAATACCTCAACATTCACTGATATAATATTACTTGGGGAAAGGAGGCAAGTAAAAACCAAAAGCAAAAAGAGAAAAGTCAGACATTTAAACCTTACCTGTTGGCTGTGATTAAATGACTTTATTCATGGCATAATAGATTGGCCTTTTTGAAGTTCTTAGCAAAGAAAGGTACACTAATTGATTCCATCAATTCTGAAGTAAATGAGAGGACTGAAGTTACCAGAGTCATAGGAAATTGTACAATTTAATTTTGGATTATGTAACCCATATGCACTAAAAACAATATCCTTTTTCTTTGAATGTTTCCATTAATTTTATAATTCAAAGGTGATGCCATTAACGTCTGTTCAATTTAAAGGACTGAGGAGACTGATACATGAACTGAGAATCAGTTCATTTTGCAAAATACACATATATATATATCATTAGATTTATAGATTTTCTGCTTTTCAGTTTCAGTTTCAAGTCTCTGTTTTCATGATCTTGGTTCTATTTTGGTTTTGTTTTAGTTTTTGCTGTTAGGGTCTTGCTCTGTCACCCAGGTTAGAGTGCAGTGGTGTGATCATGGTTCACCAGAGCATCAACCTCCTAGGCTCAAACAATCCTGCCACCCAGCTTCCTTGAGTCCCTAGGACAAGTGTATGCCACTACTGCTGGCTAATTTTTTTTTTTGGTAGATATGAGGTCTTTCTCTTTCTATGTTGCCTAAAGTGTTCTGGAACTCCTGGGCTCAAGCGATCCTCCCACCTTAGCCTCCCTCCTCAGCTGGGATTACAAGGGTGAGCCCTTGGTTCCGTTTCAAAGATAACTACCCCATTCTTGATTGGTGTACCCTAAGCTAGTCAGTCTGCTGTTGCTTCTTTGATGCCAAGTGACCTAAACAGTTTGAAATAAGAGTCAAGAATTTTTTGGAGTGCCCTTGTTGCAGTCACCCTAATTAAACTTATTATGTAAAAGCAGTTTTGGGATCTTTGTTGTCATCTGTTGTCATAAATATTTAGCATAATTGGGCTGTGTCATGATAAACAAAGGACACTAGTATTTCTTCCTACTGCACACATACATTTATGGTTATATGAAGCTAGAAGAATGACCTTCTCTTCCACTTCTCCCTGTCAAAGGTTAATAGACACTTTAAGATTAGGCAAGAAAAAGTAGTATCACTCTTTCTATAGCAATAGAAATATATGTCTCAGGAGACATCATTTATATCAGATACACTGTGGTTCTGTGGCTGGTTTACATTGTTCTCTATACAAGGTCAAGGCAAGATTAGAAAGTAGAAAGTTTTTATTTGGTCTCTTCTTATACACCTTCCAACATGCTTCCTTCTTCCTTCTCCTTTACCTCCCTCTGGTTGACAGCCACACTGTGTCTTTTTATTGTCCTCTGTCCCTCACCACCACCCTGCATGTTGTGCAGTACCAAAATGGAGATCCAAACCGTGGTCAAAAAATTTTCCTATTTCATATGACTGTCAAGCCATAGAGAACTCCATGTTCTTTTTATAAGTGCCTTGCTGCCTTGCTTCTTTAAAAGTTGAGGTTATCTAGGTGGGCCTATTTTAATCACACAAGCTCTTGAAAACTGAGAACTTTCTCCAGCTAATAGCAGATGAGAAAGGCAGAAGAGGAAGCAAGAGATTTGAGCCTTAAGAAGGACTTGACCATTTTGGTTTCAAGAAGGAGGGAACTACCTGAGAAGGAATGTGGGAGGCTTTAAGGAACTAAGAGAGAATTCGAGCTGACAGCCAGAAAGAAAATGGGTACAAGGAAATGAATTTGACCAACAACCTGAATAAGATTGAAATCAGATTCTTCCCTAGAAGCTCCACATAAAAAACTTAACCCAGAAGACATTTTTATTTCAGTCTTGTGAGACTCTCAGCAGAGAACCAGTTGAGTTTTGCTGCACTTCAGACCTATAGAACTATGTGTTAATAAATTTGTGCTGCTTTAAGCCATGATATTTGTGATAATTTGCTATGTGTCAGGAGAAAATTAATACAATGGGTAAATTAGACAAACTAATATGTTACCTGGTTAGTGTGTGATCTCTCTCAAAGATGAAATGCCTAAATGCACTTAAAATTCATATATTGCAAAGGTATATTAATCAAACCGAAAGCAAAGTGTCAAGGATGGCGTTATGAATACAATAAAAGTGAAATTTAGAGCAAAATGTATTAAAGAAGATAAAAGTCATTTTCTAGTGATATGAACTTAATCAATAATGAAGATATGACATTATTAAAATGTATATGCCTACAGCAGACCCTTAAAGAATGAGCCTAGGCTTATGAATTAAAAACTTTAGGCTGGGATTGGACTTCAAATCACACCACACAGGTAACTATCTCTTCTACCTTTGAATAAGGTCAAACTTGCCTGGATACAAACTGGAGAAGACGACTCATGATTAGAAAATGAATCAGCAATGAAAAGAGAATGACTACCTGTAAATCAACATGCCCAAGATTGTGACAACAGACATGACACAGTTAATTTACAGTGTATTTCAAATAATTTGCACAGCTCACCTAAAATAGTAATAACTAGCTAAAATCCCATAAAAGAATCTTTCTTTACACCTGGAGACTGCAGAGTATCAAGTCCTATTGATTTCATTGGCAGAAACTTACCTAACTCTCTAAAAGTGATATACAACTTTGCCTAACTCCAATAATCTAAAAATCAACAAAAATGAAAGCAAAATAAAACAGCTATGCAAAAAGAAATTGGACTGAAATATGATGGGGTAGGTAGTTTGAAGTAACAAAAAGCATATTCTAATTCTTGTACCTGTGTAAGTTTAAACAAGCTATGTCATTCCTTAGAGCCCAGTTTCCTCATCATTGAAATGAGAAGGTTAGCATAGATAATAAAAAAACATCCTCTTCACTTCTGGCATTTTTTCTTAAACTTATAAATATCCCTGAGGAAGGAAAGTGGGCATTAGAAGTCACTGACCATCAAATATGCCAGGGATGTTTTCTCCCACAGATATTTGTTCTCGAAGAACAGTGAAGAATTCATCTGATCAATTTTCCCAGCTGCTACACATAGAATTTGACATGACCAACTTCTTTACTTGGCATCCAATGTACTTTATAATGCCTCAACCTATATTCCTAGCTTCATTTATCACCACTTATTACACTAGATTATTTGTTCTTTCCTGAACACATTCCTTGCCTCTGTGCATTTACTCGTGCTCTTTTCCACATCCCAATTCATTATCTAGCAAAATTTTACCCATGCCTCAATTTCCAGGTCAAATATTGTCTCCTGTAGAAAATCTTCAACCCTTATTAGAGAACTGCCCAGAAGCTTTCCAAATTTAAAGCTTAGGGCCACTTTCCATGCTCAACTAAGATTTTCAAGGTCCCCTTTATAAATATAAATTAGACATTTGTTTATTCATTTATTTATTGGCCGGATCCTCTTGTTGGTGACCACTAGTCTACAGATACATTTTGTTTGGGTAGAACACTTTTTTTTTTAAAGAATCTGAATCTGCCTTCAGACAGTCATTAAGCTGTCCATGTTGCCAAGACCACACCAAACAGTGGTCTCACACATGCCTGCCATCTTCCCAAGCTCTAACATCATTTGAGTTTGTTCATTTTGCTCAGCCCATTTTCTTTTATTCTTTAAGACTTCAATCAACCACAGTACCTCTTGGATTTTTCTTCTACCAAGCCTGTCTGTGGAGTAGAATTCAGTCTCCATAATGATAAGTGCAAGTTCAGAGATCCCTTTTAAAATGACTTTTACTGCTGTTTATAATTAGGTTAACAGACAGGGAGGTTAAAAAAAAACTAAGCAATTTGGAGATTAACCAGTTTCTCCTTCAAACTTTCCTCATCTCTAGCCCTCTGAGGATATTTACTGTCTTCTTGGAGGGAAGGTAATGAGGTTGGAAAGGAGGTTGCTGTTTAATCTTGCCTGCTTTTGAATCAAGCATTATTTTAAATGGCATTGTTTAGGAAAGACAATCTACCGTCTGCTAGTTTATTATTCATATACATGAAAAAGAAAACTGCATAATAAAGGTAACTGCTAAAATGACTATAAAGTTTTGTTTCCTTTTGAACTAAAACTAAAGAAACTATAGCATGTGACTCAAACTTTGACTACTCAGATTCAGCATTCCTTTCATTAAAACTTTAACCCATAACCCTGCATTTCTATTTTCTTCCTGAGACTCACTCTCACAACCTGTCATGGCTTTAGGATTTGCACAGCCAGTGGTAATGATCTGAGAGTGTTTCATTCCCTTCTCTCCTGTCCGCCAAATGATGTAATATGTCACAGTAAATAAATTTCACTAACAGAGTAGCATCCTTTTCTGCTCAAAGGAATTTAACCTAGTGCAGATTAAGAAGTGAGGTATTTGAATTTTAGCAAGAAATACTCATGCCACACTTCTTTTAAGGAATTCTTTTTATTGTGTATACTCCTTTTTACTGGTGACTTTTTGCTAGCTTTTTTAAGAAGTAAAGCTTTGTGCTTTTTGAGCTCACTCTAGTCCCCAGGCATTCAGCATCTCTCCCACCATCAAATGCAGCAAAATGCTTGTCTTACCCTGAGCAGAGCTGCATGTACTTAAATTTGGCCAAGGCAGAGCAGGTGTCACAAGGATATGCTAAACTTAACACTATTGTGATTGAAGCTAGTTGGATACAATTTTTTGCGGAAGGATACTTTCTAATTCCGATATTGTACATTGGGATGACATGGAGAAAAGACTTCAGATCCTCAAGAGGATTTCCATAACTACAAAGCCCTCCATCCCAGATACAATGAATAATTGATGGACATATTTAACTGCAGGAAAATCTGAGGAGACCAACTTGGCACGTTCTCACTTCCCCATTATCAGCCTGTTTCCCACTCTCTCTCCTTTCCCCAATTCCAAGTTCCTATGCTTTAAGATGTTCCTATCAGCCTAGTCAAAAAGGTAATAGTAGGAAATTAAAGCTTTGCCCCTCTGATGGAAGATGGAATGTTTGCTTTTAATTAGCTAGTGCATGAAGTGGTAAACTCTAGGGAGGACCTACAGGTAAATTCCTTATTTGAGGTTAGCCCCCCCACCCAAGCCCATTCATATTCTATCCACTCTTAAGCCGAATTCCTCTTGTATAAGAAAATTTATTAGGGAAAACAAATGTTCTCATCTGAGATTAATGTCACATTCAAAATTTCACTTTCTGATTTTTACAACAGGCTACATTGCTCCATAATTCCTTCCAAGAACCTGAGGTAAAAACTTCCTTTAAAAAAAAAAAACACTTGGTTATTTCTGAAACAAAACAGACTTACCATACCTAACTTACAGACAATTTCTATTAGAGTTACTGTAGCATAAGAATATTTTTAAATTAAAAATTTGAAATTAGTCATACATTCATAAATTGAACAATTGATCACTGACTCAAATCCATGTCAGTCAAATTCTGCACATTTTAACATGTAGATTTTATAAATTCTTTGTTTTTTATTCTTGACAAATGAAACTTTAAGTAAAAACTACAACTAAGTATTACCTAGTTGTTCTATATCAAGTAGTGGCAAATACTACAATGCTATGCAATTTACAGTCCACACTGGCTATTAACTGTTAAGAAAACTGGGTCATTAGAGGGACTCGCTCATAGATTTCTCCTGATATAAAGCTCAAGGCAAAACACTAGATTAGTTCAACAAGAGGCTATCTCTCTTTGCCTCCAGAAAAAACTAACCCTGTGTTCTTGGACTTGAACTCTTTTTTTTTTTTTTTTTTTTTTTTGAGTTGGAGTCTCACTCTGTCGCCCAGATTGGAGTGCAGTGGCTGCTCCCAGCCACCGCAGCCTCGACCTGCTGGGCTCCGGCTATTCTTCCACCTCAGCCTTCCGAGTAGCCGGAATTACAGGCGCGCGCTACCATGCCCGACTAATTTTTTTTAATTTTATTGTAGAGATGAGGTCTCGCCTGCCCAGGCAGATCTCGAACCCACGGGCTCAGGCAATCCACTCACCTCAGCCTCCCAAAGGCGCGGGATTACAGGCTGAGCCACCGAGCCCAGCTTGGACTTGAACTCTTAACTGAAAAGTCCCTGTGGAATGAGCCCCAAGAAGAAAGCCTCCTGTCCAAGGATTCAAATGATGCAATCCTCATCACCACAATGGATCCTTTTATGAATCTGAAGTTCAAAATTATGTCACCACAGCCTTAATACACCTTTACACAACCACATGGTTTTGACAGGCATACCTTATTTTATTGTACTTCACTTTATTGCACTTTGCAGTATTACATTTTTAACAAAGTGTAACAAAATGTGTGGCAACACTGCATTGAGCAAGTCTGTTGGTGCCATTTTTCCAACATCATGTGCTCACTTTGGGTCACATTTTGGTAATTGTTGCAACATTTCAAGCTTTTTCATTATTATCCCATCTATTAGGATGAATTAGTGATCTTTGATGTTATTGTAATTGTTTTTGTTTGTTTGTTTGTTTTTCTTTTTTCTTTGTCCAGTTCCTTTATTGGGGGGGGCAGGGCACCCAGAAAGGCCATCCACTCCCCAAATCCACGGCCAAAAGAGGTTAGTACACTCTTTCCCAGCCTAGTCCTTGCGTCACTGTCCATGGACAACTCCTCTGCCCTGCATCCTCAGGCTGTCAGGTAGACGTGTCCATCTCAGGGACCTCAGTGGACACTTCTGTGGGCACTGCCAGTCGCTTGGGGTGCACATAGGATCCCATTCCCGCTGCCCTCTCCGCCTCTTCATGACTGTAGCGCTCGACGCTCAGCTGCTTCAGCCTTTTCTTGTGGTCTTTGGATCGGAAATGGGTCTTCAGGTTGGCAGAATCGATGAAGTACCTAGCGCAGGCCAGACAGCGATGTAGGCCGCCTCCTGGCAGGTCCGGGTCTGGCTCGGCGTGCGGGAGGAGCTGGAGCCGGGCGGGACCCTGTGGCCGCAGCTCGCGGTGAATCTCATCCAGGTCCGGCCGCCGCCGCTTCGCCTCCATCTGGCGGGCTAGGGAGTGCGCTCTGTGGGCCCCTGTCCGGTGGGAGCGACCCATAGCTGGTGACAGCCTGGTGAAGGAGCCGGGAGCAGAGCAGGGAGTCCTGTAATTGTTTTGTGGTGCCACAAACTGTGCACATATAAGACGGTGAACTTAATAAATGTTGTGTGTTCTGATTGTTGCACTGACCATTCTTTCCCCTATTTCATTCCTTCTCTTCATTACCTCTCTAATCTCTGAGATACAACAATATAGGAATTAGGCCAATTAATAACTCTAATAGCCTCTGAAAGGAAAAGTCACATATTTCTCACTTTAAATCAAAAGCTAGAAAAAGACTCAGCTTAGTGAGAAAGGCATTTCAAAAGCTGAGATAGGCCAAAAGCTAGGTGACTTGTCCTGAATAGTTAGTCAAGTTGTGATTGCAAGAAAAAGTTCTTTAAGGAAATTAAAAGTGATACCCCAGTGAACATACAAGTGATAAGACAGTTAAACAGTTTTATTGTTGATGTGGAGAAAGTTTTAGTGGTCTGAATAAAAAATCAAATGTTCCCTTAAGTCAAAGTCTAAGCCAAAGCAAGGCCCTAACTCTCTTCAATTCTGTGAGGGCTGAGAGAGGTGAGGAAGTTAACACATGTCAGTTCATGAGATTTAAAGAAAGAAGCCATTGGGTGCAGTGGCTCGTTCCTGTAATCCCAAGCACTTTGGGAGATGGAAGCGAGAGGACTGACTAAGCCCAGGGATTGAAGACCAACCTGAACAACTTGGCAAGACCTCGTCTCTACAATAAATCAAAAAATTAGCTGGGTGTGGTGGCATGCACCTGTAACTACTTGAAAGGCTGAGGCAGAAGGATTGCCTACCTGAACCCAGCAGGTCAAGGCTACGGTGGCTGTGAGCATGCTACTGCATTCCAGCCTACGGTGACAGAGACTTCAAATAAATAAACAAGCAAATAAATAAATAAGCCATCACCATAACATAAAAGTATAAGGTGAAGCAGTATTGCTGAAGAAGAAGCTGCAGCAAGTTATCCAGAAAATCCAGCTAAGAAAATTGACAAAAGTGGCTATACTAAACAACAGAATTTCAATATAGACCAAAACAGCCTTCTATTGGAAGAAGATGTCATCTAAGATTTTGATAACTAGAGAGAGGTCAAGGCCTAGCTTCAAAGCTTCGAAGGATAGGTTGACTGTCTTGTTAGAGGCTAATGCAGCTGGGAACTTTAAGTTGAAGCCAATGTTCATTTGCCATTCTGAAAATTTTAGGTTGCTGAAGAATGTTGGTAAAACTACTCTGCCCATGCTCTATAAATGGGACAAAAAAGCCTGTATGAAAGCACATCTATTTACAGCATGGTATACTAAATATTTTGTCTACTGCTGAGATCCACTGCTCAGAACAAAAAATAAATATTCCTTTTAAAATATCACTCCTCGTTGATAATGCATCTAGTTCTAAGAGTTCTGATGGGGATGTTTTCATGCTTGCTAATACAACATTCATTCTGTAGCTCATGGACCAAGGAGTACCTTCAACTTTCAAGTCATTATTCAAGAAATACATTTCTTAAGACTATAGCTGCCATAAATAGTGATTTCTCTGATGAATCTGGGCAAAGTAATTTAAGACTTTCTGGAAAAATTTACTATTCTAGATATCATTAAGATATTTATGAAACATGGGATGAAGTCAAAATAGTGACATTATAATGAGTTTGAAAAAAAGTTTATCCCAACCCTCATAGATGACTTTGAGAGGTTCAAAATTTCAGTAAGGGAAGTAATTACAACTGAGTTGTTTCATCAAGAGAACTAGAATTGGAAGTAGAGCCTGAAGATGTGGCTGAATTGCTGCAATCTCATGATCAAATTTGAATGAATGAAGAGTTGCTTCTTATGGATGAGCAAAGAAAGTGGTTTGTTTTTTAAAAATTAATTTATTATAAAAATGTAGGGTACATTTCAGGGTTAGGTATACAAACATTGGTCATGCAGGTACCCTTTTGATGAGGTATGCCCCTCCCTCCCCTAACAGTTTTCCCCAGCTGCCAGTCCCACCTCACCTTCCCCCTGACAGTTTTCCACAACTGCCAATTGCTTTCTTATAGCATTATAATTGTTCAAGGTCACCTTATGAGTAAGAACATATGGAACTCAGTTCTTTGTTTTTGTGACAAATCACTGAGTATGATCAACTCCAAATCCATCCAATTTGTCGCAAAGTCCATATACTGGTCCTTCTTTATGGCTGCATAATATTCCAGTGTATATGTACCATATTTTTTTAATCCAGTCCCGCTTTGATGGGCAACATGGTTGGTTCCTGGTTTCCTGAGATAGAGACTACTCCTGGTGATGAATCTATGAACATTACTGAAATTGCAACAAAAGATTTAGAATATTACATAAACTTGGCCTGATAAAACAGTGACAGGATTTGAGAGTATTGACTTTAATTTTGAAAAAAGTTTAACTCTGGGTAAAATGCTATGAAATAACATCATATGCTACAGAGAAATCTTGCATGAAATGAAGAGTCCATTGATGTAGAAAACTTCATTGTTTTCTCCTTTAAAAAAATTGCCACAGTCACCCCAACCTTCAGCAACCATCACCCTGATCAGTCAACAGCCATCAACATCAAAGCAAGATCCTTCATGAGAAAACAGATTATGGCTCACTGAAGACTCAGATGATTGTTATTATTTCTTAGCAATAAAATAATTAAGGTATGCACATTGTTATTATAGATATAATGCTATTGCACACTCACTAGACTACAGCATAGTGTAAACTTAACTTTTATAGACACTGGGAAACCAAAATTTTGCATGACTCACTTTATTGCGATATTTACTTTGCTGCAGTTGTCTGGAATGTAACCTGCAGTATCTCTGAGGTATGCCTGTAATTCAGTAGCATATATCAACTTCCATATGAATTCACTAGGAACTGAAATATTTATTCATGTAATTGTATAGCCTTATAAAGAAAATTGACAGTAGGAAAATGACTTAGAGATGGAAATTCTTAAGTATTTAAGTGTTATCAATTTTAACATTTGCTGCATAAGACATCCTAAAATGGGTAGCAAAATTGCTTCTTAGATTTATTTTTCTTACTTAATAGTTGAATCAATAAATATCCTTATATACAAAGTTACACTGAAGCAATGAAGGTTAATTGTAAAGTATCACATGACTATGTATCATAAAACTAGTCATCTCTGCACCAGTGACTTGTACTAGTGATCTATGTCCTGATTGTAATTATTTTAATGTCATAATGTTTATATTTTGTAATTATTTAAATAAGTCATATTTATATTTTTAACATCCTAGGGTATTTATTTTATTTTTAAAAAGACAAGTCTCTATTCAAAAAGTTTTAGAACCATTTAAAAAAAGAACAAATAAGCACTCTAATTGTGAAGTGATATAAAGGGCAATGAATGCCTTTCTGGGCAGAAATAAAGACCAAACATTTTTAAATGCTTGTCAAATGGATGTGAAATTATACTCTTACATTTACCTAAAATAGAAAATTTCACTCTAGCTACTTGTCACACTTTTGCTGTCTCTACTAATTTTATTAAACAAACAAAAAATTAAATTACTCATGCAAAAATATTATGCACACCTACAACTAAAAATCTTATTTTGTGTACTGGAATGACAATGTATCCCCCTTTCAAAATTTAGTATCAATAACCTAATTTTGTGTGTGTGTGTTCTATCATCACCAAGAGAAATAATTACTTATAACTTCAAGAATGGATAAAGAATATGTTCTAGAAGACACAAAATAATATTTGTGCTCAAGAGAAACACCAAGGTAATAGTAAGGGATATTACACAAATCTGAAGTGCTGAAAATATTTTAGTTAACTTTCAAAATATTAAACCCTTCATTTCTTATAGACCAATTTAAGTGATTAGGTCACTCTACTAGTTTGGATATAATGGTGCAAGTCCAACTATGTTATTCCATAGGTTATTTTAGCCAATAATTTTTTTTTCTCTACTCAACCTGTAAGGTCCAGCATATAGGTTAAATTCTCCAAAAAGCCTTCCTACTACAGTATATGTTAGCAATCTTACTTGATTTCCTACATCATATGCTGTACTATTATCCAGTACCCGTGTATGTTATCTTTTAAGCACTTCTCTTATAGCTTCATGTTGCAAGACTTACTTCTCTAAAGTAGCTTTATGCACCTGTGTTTAAGTCCATGTCTTCTATTTGTCTTGAATCAGAATTATAGAGCCTTAGGTCTATAAAAATTCTAAGGTCATCTTGCAACTTTTCCTCATTTTATAGAGAATGAAATAATTGAGATCCAGAGAAGACTGTAACCGAGACTAGAGTCCAGATTTCGTGACTTCCAATCCCTTGTTCTCATCACTATATTGTGCTTTCTTCCCTGTTCTCAGTAACTGACCCAGTGCTGGACTCCCAAAAAGCTGCTGAGGAAAATTTGTGCAGATGAAACTATTTTCAGGGATCTTTAGGTTACATTTATTACTACTGCCTTCAAACTTTGTCAAGTTCTGTATTCTCTCAAAAATTCTCCTTGAGTTATATCTATAGATTTCAGAAATTCACGTGGCACTCATCATTCTGTTTTTAGTTTTCCTGTTTTGTTTTTCAAATGTTATGTGAGATATTTTGGTTACCTAATAAATGTACATATGCATGTGTGTACATTTATACATATATAAAATGTATATATTTCATGTATATACCTATGTATGACTTGTTTAACATGAAAATCTGAAAGAAATATGACATGAATTAAATTGTTAGTTTCAGAATGTGTAAAATCCCTCACAATTTTGAAAGCTTGCACCATATAGTCCAGGGAAAACTGCTACAATTCCTAAACAAATCTGTAGTTTAGATTAAAAACAAAACTGTTTACTTATCTGGCTTCTTGCAAAGACCTTCAGGTAGTTCAGGTTCATCTTTTCTGTACACATACGTATCTACAGCAAATGTCCAGGATTTAATGGATTCTTACAGACAGATTAGAAAGTGTATCTTAAAGAAACCCCAAACAATAGAATTTTACAAGGAATTTCTGTAATAGCTCACAAACACCCATAAAACTCATAAAGAAATATTACCTGTATTTTCATTAAATGAGAGCACAGCTGCCACCTAAGAGTAAAACAATAACAATGAAAACAATAACAAAGCCTGTTGAAGGACGGATATTTTATCTGTCCTTTCTTTCTTTGACTGAATAGTAAGGAAGCCGAATTCGCAGGGCACTATATGAGCTAGAATGAATGAATCTTGATTGGTGTTCAGCCAAACTGAAAATTACATCCAAGCTATTCAATCTCAGTCCAGTCAAATGCAATGCTGGTTAAATGGTTCTTTATTTAGTGATGTTAAGTGTCTGGGCAGGGATTGAGGTGAACCTAGATATCAAAGCATTTTTGAAGTGCCTCCCATATCGGTTTTCTAATCATAAAGTTTGATAACTCTAAGTATGTTGACATTTTTACTCATCCTTGAAATATAACTGCTACCTACAATTTTCACATTCTAACCTTTGCTGTTGTCTTTTAATCCAAGTGGTCAATAGATTCATCAGGTAGATTACACTGCCGCAGTATTAATGAAAATTCTAAGCACTATTTAGGAATGATGTGTGTTTTTTCAATTTGGCAAAAACTCAGAGAGGACTACTGGGAGGAAAGACAGGGTAACTGCCTATCTGCATTAATGTGCCTTAATTGTAGCTTTCATGTTCTACCATGCTTCTAGCATGAACAGTACAACAATAACCAGGCAGATGGTTTATTTTTCACTTGTTTCAGTCAAGTTAAGAGTGGCAATGATCTTGGAAACCAAAGCAGCCTCTGGACCAAATATGATCAATTTAAAGGGATTCAGTATAAATATATCCTAGAAATCCTCTATCATAACAAATAATAAGCTTTAGAGACTATTTAACTTAAGTCTGAGGGACTGTGAATTTTGGTGTATTTGACCAATTAAGGCAATTAAGGAGAGTTATTCATCAAGATTTTGAAGTATTTCTCATTTATGATTCATACAGAATTTTACTGACATTACCTATTTTTTGTCTGCACTCAATTCAATTGCAGGATCTTGAGAGGTAGCATGCTGTCCTGTTCACCATCATATGCCAGGTGCCTAGCCACATTAAAATATTTAAATTTAATTATATTATCAATATAGTGAAGTATTTGACACCAACAATTAGAAGTGTCTATTTTCATATGGGTAACCAGTAGCCTTTGGGGTTTTAAAATTATTATTATTTTTTTTTATTTTAAAGATGTGGGGTATAATTTGGGTTTGGTAGTCAAGTGATCATTGTGCAGGTAAAATTTGGGTCTCCCTCTGGGCCCCACTTCACCTGGTTTGAGATCAGTTACCCTTATTTATGTTATATAACCCTCCTCTCTTCCCTGGCAATTTCTAGCTACTGCCAATTCCTTTCTTTTTGTATTATGATAAAAGCTCAGGGTCCAGTTATGAGTGAGGACATGTGGTATCCAGTTGTTTGTTTCTGTGAGTATTATAGACTCTAAATCCATCCAAGTTGCTGTGAAGTCCATAAGTTTTTCCTTCTTTATGACTGCATAATATTCCATCATGTATATGTACCACATTTTGTTTAATCCAGTTCAGTTTCAATGGGCAGTGTGGTTGGTTCCACATTCTTGCTATTGTGAATAGTGCTGCAATAAACATGCATGTTCAGGTATCTTTTTTGTAGAATGATTTTAGTTCCTCTGGGTATATTCTCAGTAGGGATATTGCTGGGTCATATGGAAGGCCAATTTCTAGTTCTTTTAGAAATCACCACACTGTTTTCCATAGAGGTTGATCTAGTTTGTATTCCCACCATCAGTGTAGAAGTGTTCCCTTTTCTCTGCATCCTTACCAGCATCTGCTGTTTTTGTTTTATTAATGATGGCCATTCTTGCTGGGGTCAGGTGGTATCTCCGTGTGGTTTTCCTTTGCATTTATCTGATAATTAGTGAAGCTGAACACTTTTTCATGTGTCTGTTGGCTGCCTGTATTTAAACTTATAAAGTAAAAAATAAAATAATTCATCAGTTTTGACCACAGGAGGCATTCAACAGAGTTTTTTAATAAATGAATATTGCTGACTAAACTTTATAAAAAGTGATTTGGGTGTGATACATATACATAATGGAATATTATGCAGTCATAAAAAAGAGAAATAATTATGTGTTTTGCAGCAACATGGAAGCAGCTGGAGACCATCATACTAAGTGAACTATCACAGAAACAAAAAACTGAATACTGCATGTTCTCACTCATAAGTAGGTTGATCACTGGTCACATGAGCACAAAAGTGGGAACAACAGACACTGAACACTGCTGAAGTAGAAAGGAAGAATAAGGGGCATACAATCACACACTGGGTACCACTATCGGGAGAGACAGGGCCCACTAGAAGCCCAAATCTCTCTTGCACACAATTTACTTGTGTAGTAAATTCTCACATGTACCCTACAACTCTAATTTTTTTTTAAAGATTTGTGTATTAGCAACTTTGAAGTTCACTTAAAAAGCATGTGGATAATTTGTGAGTTACTTTGTGAAAATCTATATGTCCCCATTGCTTTGCTTGCAAGGATTTTTGTTGCGATATATAAAGATATAACAGTTCTATAGTCACCTTTAGAAAGCATGATATGTATCTCCTATATCTCCATGTGCATAATTTCTTTTCCCATTCCCTTGAATCTGTGTCATGTTCTGTTTCTAAATCTTAAATTGCAAATATTCTCAGAATTCAATTTCTAGCCAAATAGAAAAAAAAGAACAATTGGATAGATGATAATATATTTTTTTAGAGTCATATTAATCAATTTAATAACATTAAAATGGACTTTGTCTTGCTGTCTCTTTTTTCATCTCTATAATTCAAGCCACAAGAAAACATTTTCTCAGGTCTTAAGTAATCACTTTAAACACGTGTCATGATCCAATCAAATCAGTCAAATTAATTTCACTTGTAAAACTGGAATACTATTCTTCTTCTTCCTAGAGAGAAGCCTTGAATTTGACCTCTCGTCATAAAATCAAGCAAGCAAAGAAAAAACAACCACAGCTGTGACTGCCTACAAAGTACCAGGTGCAAGATAGAAGTCTGAGGATGAATATTAGACTATATGTCTCTAGAAGCAATTTATTCACTTGGTAGGATTAGTGAAGAATTTTTTTAAAGTTTATTTTTGGAAAAAGGAGAGAGCATCACTATGGAAATAAACTAATTGTTTCTCAATCTATAGAAGTTAGTGAGTGACAGATCAGATATCTTACCCTATAACTTCCTTTTCATTATCCTTTGCTATTTCTAAGAGAGCCTGCTAGTCACAGAAGACTAAGTTTAGAAGTTGTCGTCATTATCATCATGTTTAGTTAATTCTGAACACACACTGTCAAACCTTAATACTTTCAGGCTCCATCCATCTAAGAATATGTGAAACTCCTCAATACCAAATGTGGAAAAATTCCTATGTAAAAGTATTCAGTAAGCCATCCATATCTCAGGATGCTTGTTGAATTGGGTTTAAATTATCACAATGGTTCTAGTTTGAAGGCTTTTTCTTGGCATTCATTATACCTGTGAATGTGGCTTTTTTAACCTGATGTGATTTCATTCTAGTCTATTTAAAAGTTTTTAATGGAACACCGGGGCTAGGATCTACTTAGAAAACTATTAGAAATACATATTACATTGGAGAATTCAGGGGGAAAAAAATTCCGCTATAGTTCTTAAATAATTCTTCATTTTAGAATATGAACAAAAGAATATACTCGTATACTTGCCTATCAAAGACCTGCATTTTTAGTCTCACTTTCCCAACCTCCTCTTTAGGTCACAGATGTAAAAAATTTCCTCTTCTACCTGAATTCAACTAATTCAATTATCAATTAGAGTTAATCTTTCTAGTCTCTTCCCATTCAGATTCATCAAACTTAGTGCTTTCAGACTGATTTTATTTAAATAACACTTTTATCATATCACCCCTTGACCTAAGAACCCTATTGCCTACCATATCAAATACAAAGTCTCTACCCATTTTTTTAAATAAGTGGAGAGTTTATTTGGGTCAAGTTTGAGTATTGCAGCAACTTGGGAACATAGAATCAAATTGCCCTGAAGATATATGCTCCCTCCACCCACTTTTGAAGAAACTCTGTTCTTCTCCACCGCTTAATATCCAAAATGTAAACTTGAAAAATGCCAGCACAGTTTTCAGTCAGTGTTAAGACAATCTAAGAAATCAAACATAACTGTATAAAGATAACTGGGCAGGGATTAGAAGCTAAGGTATCTGAGATCTCTGAAGCTCTTACAGGTTAGAGCAATACATCAATACTAAGGAAATATGCAAAGTGTGAGAGGATGGAAGGTCTTGAAGATAAAGACAGGAAATGGCCCAAAATATGGTAGGTATATCAGTCAGCTTTTGCTCACCACCTCCTGAAATAAATCAAAGAACCATTTTTATCAGTGTATGAATCATTGGTTGTTTCTGCTGATCAAAGCCAGGCTTTCTATACACGAGGAGGACCCAAAAACTTGAAATTTATTTACAAAAAATTATGTATTCATTCTTACATGTTTAAACTTGTCATCTTCAAAATACTTTCCGTTTGATGCAATACACCTATCAAGACACTTTTTCCACTGCTCAAAACAGTTTTTAAACTTGTTAATTTTGATGCTTTAGTGTTTCTGTTGGTTTTGGTTTCACTGCTTCCACATCAGCAAAACATTTCCTTTTGAGTACTTTTTTCATCCAGGGAAATTTTAAAAAGTTACTCAAGGTGAGATCAGGTGAATAGGGAGGGTAGGGCACAAGAGTCATGCTGTTTTGGATCAAACACTGCTGAACACTCAGCACGGTGTAGGCAGGTGCCTTTGCAAATCACTCATCATGAAACAGGCAAATGTTTAAAAGAATCTAAAACAACAACAACAACAAAAAACACTGAAGCCCAACTCAGTCTTTCACCACAACACTGGCTGGTACACTGATATCGATGGGTTCCTAAAACATTTACCTAGCAAGGGATGCCAGTACTGGGGGTGTTCTCCAAAAAATAATTTCGTTTTTTTTCCTAGTCCCCGCTGCTATGCAATGGAACCACTTATGTATCTGAGGTCAGTTGATGAGTCAACTAGAAGAATAGTTTGTATAGTTAGAAATATTCTTGATGTATCTCATCCATGTATCTCTCACATTTCTCCAGCAGGCTAGCCCAGGGATCTTGTCAGTGTGTTGGCACTCAAAGAGAGGAAAACAAATGCACAAGCAATTTTCAAGTCTCTGCCTGCATTACTCTTGCTAATAATACCTACTGAACAAAGCAATTCACATGGCCAAGACCAGAGTCAGTATGGAAAAGCACCACCAAAAGTCTTGGCTACAGAGAGGCACAACCATAGCAGGTTTAAAAAAATGAAAACAATGGACTTATAGGAAAAGAAAAGTGAAAGGAACTCTACGCTTTATGATAGGATAGACCTTATTTGCCTTTTGCCCTTTTTTCCTTTTTATTTTATTTGTAGCGTAAGTGTGCTCATTGATGAACTATGCTCATGTTATAATAGCAGTTGGTGTTGATTTCATAATAAAATGCGGCAAAAGTGCCTGTCCTGTTTTTTTTTTTTTTTTTGAGTTGGAGTCTCACTCGGTCGCCCAGACTGAAGTGCAGGGGCCGCTCCCGGCCACCGCAGCCTCGCCTGCTGGTCTCCGGCGATCCTTCCACCTCAGCCTTCCGAGTAGCCGGAATTACAGGCATGCGCTACCATGCCCGGCTGATTTTTTGATTTATTGTAGAGATGAGGTCTGAGCCACCGAACCCGGCTCTGTCCTGTATTTTATATATTCCCAGGAGTCATAGAAAAGAGGAATATGCCACCTGCAAATGTTCCACAAAACTAATTACTTTGGAGAATTCACAAACCGCACAGATGGAAGTGCTGTGTAAAAAGACAATGTGAGGTGGCTCAGCATGTAATCCCGCGCCTTTGGGAGGCTGAGGTGAGTGGATTGCCTGAGCTCGCAGGTTCGAGACCCGCCTGGGCAGTGAAACCTCATCTCTACAATAAATCAAAAAATCAGCCGGGCGTGGTAGCGCGCGCCTGTAATTCCGGCTACTTGGAAGGCTGAGGCGGAAGGATCGCCGGAGCCCAGCAGGCGAGGTTGCAGTGGCCTGGAGTGGGCACAGCACTCCAGTCTGGGCGACCGAGTGAGACTCCAACTCAAAAAAAACCAAAAAAACAAAACAAACAAAAAAAACAATGTGATCCCCAATTCTTCAAGATGCAAAGTTTACACTTATAAATTAAATTTCAATATTGCCTAGAAAAGTATTGACTTTCTATTTTGGTTCTGGGCTTTTAGTCAGAACCATCACCCTCTGTCAAATAGTATTTAAAATATTCACTTCAGAATTCTGTGCCACGTTTCTTGCCTAGCCCTATCCTATCCATTGCCTGGTTCCATCTTCACTGGGCATTAAACTCATAGTTTTTTATCCCGAAGTAAATCTTTTTTGGCTCCTACATACTTAATTTTGTTGTTTCCCAAGTATTTGAACCTCATTCCTCTGTCTCTTGAATTCCTCAGAACCTCATTTAGAAAAGTCCTATACCCTTTAAAACCAAATACCATTCCTGGTAATTAGTAAAGTGATTCATGGGGGAGGAAGAGGGGTGGGAAGCCACAATAGTAAACAGGATAATCATAGTGGCTAACATCCACACAGCTTATAATTTAGTGGGGGAAAACACATAATAATATTTAAATAGAGGAGAGAGGGAGGGAGGGAAGGAGGGAGGGGGAGAAAAAAATATGTTTCAATGGAATGATCAAAGTAATCAAGTTTCTAAGAGTAACTGTTTGCCATCATTTTTCTTCCCATTTCTTGCTCATCAAAACCAGAAGTGTGTTAAGGAAGCGAATGGGTGCTCATAGTGTATGTGACCTGAAAGCATAAATGAAATCTTTCATCAGCACAAACTTCCTGATATCTGAGAGTTTACTCAATGTAAGGTACTTTATTTGGCATAGAAGTAAGATAAAGTGATAAGACCCTTGTGTCTCCTCTTAAGGAACTTATAAATTAGTAAGAATATATAATCTACTAATAGTTCATGTTGATAGAATCTGAAACTTCGGAGTTCTAACATTAGAAAGATGGTAAGATGATGCATTATTTCACCTGGTAGATGGATGTCCTTAAAAGTATTGGCACACTGGTTATATGTCCACATTTTCTCTAATAAAAACTAAATAAATAAAAATACCATCACACGGTGTTCGTGGAGAAAATAATTTACAGATGTCTGTAGCCATACATTAATCTACTTTAAATCTCAAGAATTTTCCTACAAGAGAATAAAAAAGTTACAGGAGCTGCAGAGAGTACCTATGGGGAGAAAACATACCTTTCAATTCTCTGACTCTGATAGATTGTGAAATAAGGATAATATCTTGATTTACTTCAATGAATTAATTATATAAAAATATCTTGAGGGAAAAATACTTTATTTTTAAAACTTATTGCTCTGAAAATCCCCAAAGCACTAATGCCCACAACAAATATAAGCTCTACAATGCCTGCCTGCATCTGAGTGCTACTTACCCCACCAGACACATCCTCTGTTAGTCTCTACTTGATTGGCTCTGCCACAAGTCTAGGGGACTCATTCCAGCTGCTGAAACAGGCTAAGTTCTCTACCACCTCAAGGTCTTTAGACAGGTTTTCTTCCTCTTTCTGGGGACCTCTAAGCATTGATCTCATTACTTGCAATCTCAAAAACTAGTTTAAACTTTACCCTAAAGATCTCAGCTTAGATGACACTTTCTTAGAGGAGCATCCCCTATCATAAAATATGTTATTCAGCTGCCTACTCCCCACTGCAACCACATTATTCTGTAATAATTTCTCCATTCATTCCTGTCTTGTACCAATAACTGAATGCCAACTGTAATTAAACATTTTATTTATTTGTTTACTTGCTTAACAACAGTCTCTCCCACCAGACTCTGAGTTCTATGAAGGAGGGGACCTTGTTTGGCATGTTCACTATTGCATACTCAGATCATAACACTTTATAACACCAAATAGGTGTTCAAAAGTATCTTTTGGATAAATGAATGAAATATATATCTATAGTAAGCTTGAAACAAACATTAAGTAATAAATGTTATTAATTTATATTTTTATTGAATCTTTACAAAAACACATGACTGTGTTTGTGTTTGTATGTTTCCTTGATGACTTGTCTTCCAAATATTCTGAAGTTCTCAGGTGACTATGCGTTAGAAGGATCTGACCATTGCTTCTAGGCTACCCTAAGAACTAGCATTTACCTCAAGATAATCAAGGTGCATGAACTGTGCCTAGCAGAAACTAAACCTCCCATAAATAACAGGCTTAGAGAATAGATCATTATTTTCATGATGATCAACATAATCTTAAATTATTTTTATAATTTTTGTTTGGAAAAATTATATTTGAAATTATCATCTAAGCAAGCTATTAATCTATGTAGGTATTTCCCGTACTTGTTTGACCCGAGATTAGTGGTCACCAGCCTCTGATAATTTACTGGTAGCAAGTTAGGTGAACTAGTAAAATACTGACTCTTTCAAACCATTGTTGCGTTTCAACAAGTCATACCTATTGAGCATATTCAACTCTGAACTAACTGTATATTTCAGTCATACTGCTTGCTGGAGCAAGCTAATTACAAAATTTAGATGTAATCAACCACAGTTATACCAAACACTCATCTGTGTTAGAGTGATTAAGTTGATAACTTATTTCAGGTTAGATTGAAATGTATTATGTTCAATATTTTCTAGTTTGCTTTTTTTTTTTTTTGAGTTGGAGTCTCACTCTGTCGCCCAGACTGGAGTACAGTGACTGCTCCTGGCCACTGAAGCCTGGACCTGCTGGGCTCTGGCGATCCCTCCGCCTCAGCTGGAACTACAGGCGCGCACTACCATGCCCGGCTAATTTTTTTTTTTTTTTAATTTATCGTAGAGGTGAGGTATCGCCAAGTTGCCCAGGCGGGTCTCGAACCCGCGGACTCAGGCAATCCACTCACCTCAGCCTCCCAAAGCGCGGGATTACAGGCTGAGCCACCGAGCCCGGCTTGCTTTGCTTTATTTTATTTTATTTTATTTTGTTTTGTTTTGAGTTGGAGTCTCACTCTGTCGCCCAGACTGGAGTGCAGCGGCCGCTCCCGGCCACCGCAACCTTGACCTGCTGGGCTCCGGTGGTCCTTCCGCCTCAGCCTTCCAAGTAGCTGGAACTACAGGCATGCGCTACCACACCCGGCTAATTTTTTTTTTTTTTTTTTTTTGATTTATTGTAGAGATGAGGTCTCGCCAAGTTGCCCTGGCGGGTCTTGAACCCGCAGGCTCAGGCAATCCACTCACCTCAGCGGGATGCTTTGCTTTTTTAAAAACTCAAGTCTTAGCTGGGCTCGGTGGCTCAGCCTGTAATCCCGCGCTTTGGTAGGCTGAGGTGAATGGATTGACTGAGCCCGCAGGTTCGAAACCCGCCTGGGCAACTTGGTGAGACCTCCTCTCTACAATAAATCAAAAATTAGCCGGGTGTGGTAGCACACGCCTGTAGTTCCAGCTACTCGGAAAGCTGAGGTGGAAGGATTGCCGGAGTCCAGCAGGTCGAGGCAGTGGTGGCCAGGAGCGGCCACTATACTCCAGTCTGGGTGACAGAGTGAGATTCCAACTCAAAAAAACAAAACAAAACAAAAACCCAAGTCTTTATATGCTCAAGATACTATGTTTCTAATGAAAATGAAATATAAAAATTGTGTGTGTGTGCATATATATGTCTGTGGGTGTGTGAGTGTGTTTCCCTCAACTAGAAAACTGCTTTCATAGTAAAATGAAAAGTTGTTGTCTTAAGAAAATATCCAAAGAAATCCCTGTAATGTTGGCTAAGTTATATAGTCAATATCCTCATGCTATAGATTGGAAAATTCTCAAGTTTTATTTAACATCATCTTAGAATGTTAATGCTACATGTGTTAAATGATTGCAATCAATCAGAGACTGTGTGAAGAGTACATTCTTCACTTAAAAGAAAGCAGCAGCCGGGCTTGGTGGCTCAGCCTGTAATCCCGCGCCTTTGGGAGGCTGAGATGAGTGGATTGCCTGAGACCGCGGGTTCGAGACCCGCCTGGGCAGCGAGACCTCATCTCTACAATAAAATCAAAAAACCAGCCCGGCGTGGTAGCGCACACCTGTAGTTCCAGCTACTTGGAAGGCTGAGGCGGAAGGATTGCTGGAGCCCAGCAGGTCGAGGCTGCGGTGGCCGGGAGCAGCCACTGCACTCCAGTCTGGGCGACAGAGTGAGACTCCAAAAAAAAAAAAAAAAAAAACAGCAATATTTAAGGCTTGGCAATATGACCAACCTGATAAAGAAGTCAGAAAAAAATTCAGATTCTGTACATGTAATATTTATTTCCATAGGAAAGCTCCATGTTACTTAATATCATGCATACATTTTCCTGTACTGTATATCTTATTTTGGTGCCACAAAGGTACAGTTGGTCTTCTTTACTCTTGTATAACTTCCTTCAACCATTTAAAATCTGATAACTTGCTATTTTCTCTTCCATGTAGATTCATTTAAAAGTCAAATATACTTGGCATTTGCTAAAGTCATAGCTCTTCCTTGTAAATTCTCTGAAAGCTTACATTTTATTAATAAAATTCCTCTGCAGCAGCATAAAATTCACAATCTCTATTCTGTTTAAGCTTTGAATGACAAATTGTCCTGTTATCTCATTTCTTTCTTGCTTCATTTGACTAAACAAATGCCCTACATTAGGAACATTTACTTGTGAAGAAAAGATTAATCCATCTTTTTAAGAACTCTGGGCCAGGCTCGGTGGCTCAGCCTGTAATCCCAGCACTTTGGGAGGCCAAGGCAAGTGGATTGCCTGAGCCCGTGGGTTTGTGGCCCACCGGGGCAACTTGGTGAGACCACGTTTCTACAATAAATCAAAAATTAGCCGGGCATGGTAGTGTGCGCCTGTAGTTTCAGCTACTTGGAAGGCTGAAGAGGAAGGATCACCAGAGTGCAGCAGGTTGAGGCTGTGGTGGCTGGGAGCATGCCACTGCACTCCAGCCTGGGCGACTGAATGAGACTCCAACTCAAAAAAGAAAAAGAAAAAAAAAAAGAACAAAACTCTGTAATATAATCTTTATAGTCCCCACATCAGTAAAAGTAGTAAATAATTCATATCTAGGTTAACCATTCTATTAAAGGATCATATGTATTTTTGTCTAGCAAAAACATAGAGTGTCATTTACTTTCTATTGCCAAAACAAATCATTTTGCTATTTTAAAATAGGTAACAAACAGAAATATTCCTTTAAATTTCAAACCTTAACTTCCTATCTTTATACGGTCTTTCTTCTAAATAAAAAGTGGTTATTTCTTAGTATCAATAACATTAGATTCTTAAATTATTTGAGAATCTTTATCTAAAAAGTAAAAGATCCACAAAATTACTGGCATCTGCTTACAAATAGATATATTTTAATTTGATGCCCCACACTCCAAATTGTCTCTCCATCTTCTCTGTTCTCTTAAATGATTTCATTTGCTACTACTACTTTTGGCATCTAAGGCATTTCAAATAAATGCCCCACTTTAATACCTGGGCTGGAGAGATTAAGCACTGATGGGTAGCAAATGATCAAACAAAACCATTTTCCAAAAATGATAGAAAAACATCAGCTTGTCATGACAGTGCAGTCTGTGAGCCCATCTTACCTTTTATTGACAGGTAAAGTATGCATGAGTCAGAAACTATGAAGTTTAACCTGTTTGAAAATTTCGCATCTACCTCATTGTATAAAATATGCACCACCTTTTGGATTGGTTTATAAGAAAATCTCACAGTATATTTTGTCATTTTTATCTTCTATTTTACATATCTGCTATTATGCAGATTAACTTTTTTCAATAAAACCATTTGCTTCAAGACTATGCTCTCATGGCTCTTTTAGCCACTACAATTCCTAACAGGATACAAATGTAATCAATCAATAAGTTAATTTACTTAGGAACAATTTTGAGCATGGTAGTTTTCTTTTATTCTATTTTTACTCATGTTCTACTTCAATTATTATAGAAGTTTTTTGTTTTTTTGTTTTTTTTTGTTTTTGAATTGGAGTCTCACTCGGTTGCCCAGATTGGAGTGCAGTGGCCGCTCCCAGCCACCGCAGCCTCACCTGCTGGGCTCCGGCGATCCTTCCGCCTCAGCCTTCTGAGTAGCCGGAATTACAGGCATGCGCTACCACGCCTGGCTGATTTGTTGTTGTTGTTGTTGTTGTTGTTGTTGTTGTAGAGATGAGGTCTCGCTGCCCAGGCGGGTCTCGAACCCGTAGGCTCAAGGCAATCCACTCACCTCAGCCTCCCAAAGGCGCGGGATTACAGGCTGAGCCACTGAGCCCCGCTACAAATTTATTTTTTTAACTAAAGGCCTACACAGGGGCAAACAAAGTGAATTCGAGCAGTGACATTTTTCTCATTAAAATACAAAAGAGAGCCAGGCTCGGTGGCTCAGCCTGTAATCCCGCGCCTTTGGGAGGCTGAGGTGAGTGGATTGCCTGAGCCCGCGGGTTCGAGACCCGCCTGGGCAGCGAGACCTCATATCTACAA
The DNA here is from genome assembly GCA_027257055.1 of Cephalopachus bancanus. NCBI lineage: Eukaryota > Metazoa > Chordata > Mammalia > Primates > Tarsiidae > Cephalopachus > Cephalopachus bancanus. The sequence continues at coordinate 6,263 of JAPVLO010000656.1, read as the reverse complement.
TAAATCAAAAAATCAGCCCGGCGTGGTAGCGCGTGCCTGTAATTCCGGCTACTTAGAAGGCTGAGGTGGAAGGATCGCCGGAGCCCAACAGGTCGAGGCTGCGGTGGCCGGGAGCGGCCACTGCACTCCAGTCTGGGCGACAGAGTGAGACTCCGACTCAAAAAAAAAAAAAAAATGCAAAAGAGAAGCCGGGCTCGGTGGCTCAGCCTGTAATCCCACGCTTTGGGAGGCTGAGGTGAGTGGATCGCCTGAGCCCGCGGGTTTGAGACCTGCCTGGGCAACTTGGCGAGACCTCATCTCTACAATAAATCAAAAAATCAGCCGGGCATGGTAGCGTGTGCCTGTAATTGTGGCTACTCGGAAGGCTGAGGCGGAAGGATTGCTGGAGCCCAGCAGGTCGAGACTGCAGTGGCCGGCCACTGCACTCCAGTCTGGGCAACAGAGTGAGACTCCAACTCTAAATAAATAAATAAATAAATAAATAAATAAATAAATAAATAAATAAATAAATAAATAAAATGCAAAAGAGAGATATTGTGACATGTTTTACTATAAGCTGTCCTTTGTTTAAAATCTATCAGATAACAAAATAAATTTGTTCAAACTGGGATTTTTCAAGTGGATAATGATAAAAAGTAAATTAAAACTGAAACCAATGCAATTAATCAAAAGTGTCATAAAATAGGAAAGTAACACTTAAATGTATGGCAACAGTGACAAAAGCAGTAAAACGTCTCAAGAAATTAAAATTAGAAAAATGTTAATTGAATACAAATAAAGCTTTAATTGAGCTCATATCTCATATAGGGTATTTAAGAGAAGCATTAGACCTGTTTCCAGACACATATGGATATCTCCGGAAAATCTTAACTCTCTTTTGGATAACAATCTCTTCTACAAGATTTGAAATTATAGGATTCTATCTAACGCCAGTGAGCTTCATTACAGATGAGACTTTCTAATGAAATCTAACATCAATTTTATATTAATTCTCACAAAAATTTCCAGGTTTTTTTGATCCTTGATATTACTGATATATGAGTTTTAATCTGTAGTTTGGTTCACACAACTATCCAGAAGTTACCATTTACTTTAGATGCTTACTTATTCAATGTAATATGTTTCCTATTACCTTGTCAGGATTCCATTTTTTGTTTGTTTGTTTTCTGATAGGTACACATGACTTTTCCTATTGTTAATAGTATTGTAGTAGAGAAGAAAGACTTAGTTCCTTTTAAGGAGAGTAATTGAAAAGAGAATAGTGATTAAAGATATAGCTGTGGTGACAGGGCAAAGAAATATTACTGGAGTTCAAAAGAAAACAGTGAATCAAGCAAGGTCAAAATGGGGTAGAAAGTATAAATGTACCTAGAATTCGAGACTTCCTCTTTTGTTCCAAAAGAGAATGTAACATATTGGTTAGGGGAATATATTATGTTAGCTATATTCACATTAGGAATAGAGCAGAACTATTTCATGACAAAAGCGCTTATGATTAAGCTACTAGGAGTTCTGCTACTCTTGGACTAGAATTGAGAAGTAGTGACAATAGTATGGTACCATTTTTCCATCAAGTAGACACCCCTAGAGGTAGAAAACTGTCTAAAACACTAGTTTATAAGCTATGTAAAATCTCAAGGAAGATTATGCTTCACTGAAATAGAGAATGCCTCGGAAATCTGATTTTGTTTTGGCTGATGGGGGAAAGGAGATAGATGATGGATGGATGGATAGATAGATAGATAGATAGATAGATAGATAGATAGATAGATAGATAGATAGATAGATAAGAGAAGATAAATAGCTTAAACTCTTAGATAGTATAGGCATGTCCTCACTTGTCCTAAGCTGGGAAGGTTCAGAGAAAGATAGAACCATTACTCTATCCATTAAGTGAGCCCAAGAAGAGTAAAGGCAATTTGAGAATATGAACCCAACTTCTCCTTTTCATGTTTTTCAAGGTGGGATAAAATTAATAGTGTTTAGGAAAGTTTAATAGGAACATTCTAAAACATAATAAATACCTTGAAATCACCTGCATTCCTAATGTTTGGAAGTAATTTAAATTAAAATATTTTGGTTCTTTGTTTGTTTGTTTTGTTTTGTTTTTGCTTTTGAGTTGGAGTCTCACTCTGTCGCCCAGACTGGAGTGCAGTGGCCGCGCCCGGCCACCGCAGCCTCGACTTGCTGGGCTCCAGCAATCCTTCTGCCTCAGCCTTCCAAGTAGCTGGAACTATAGTCGCGCGCTACCACGCCTGGCTATTTTTTTTTTTTTTTGGTTTATTGTAGAAGATGAGGTCTCGCCAAGTTGCCCAGGCGGGTCTCGAACCCACGGCCTCAGGCAATCCACTCACCTCAGCCTCCCAAGGTGCGAGATTACAGGCTGAGTTATCTTATATTAGGTAAATTCACTGTCTTTATCTGTCTAAAGCTTCCCACAGATAATGAAACTGTAGAAATAAGAGTATTTGAAAACTTCATTTCTCTGTTGGATTCTACAAACCTCACAAATTCAAAGACAGTGTGTAGTGAGCTGAATAATACCCACCCAAATATTTCTGGTCTTAATTTCGAGAATGTGTAAATGTCACTATATAAAGGAAAAGTGGCTGCAGATGTGATTAAGTTAAGGATCTTGGGATGGGGAGATCATCTTGGATTATCTCAAGCCTTTAGATTCAATGGCAAGTGAAAGAGACAGAGGGCTATTTGACACACAAAAGAGAAGGCAACGTGACCACAGTGGCAGAGATTGGATTGCTGCAGCCAAGAGCCAATCGAGTCAAGGAATGCTAGCAACCACCAGAAGGTGGAAGAGGCACAGAACTGAATCTTCTCTTTAGAGCCTTCAAAGGGAATACAATTGACGTCTTGATTTTGGCCCAGTGATACTGATTTCAGACTTCTGACCTTCAGAACTATGAAAGAATAAAATTCCATTCTCTAAGCCACTACGTTTATAGTGATTTATTACAACAGTCTCCAAAATCTAATTCATTGTGGCAAATTAATGCCCCCTTTACCACAAAGATGTTTACATTCTAATTCCTGGAACTTGTGAATATGTTATATTATATAGCAGGGGAGAGCAAAGGTTGCAAAGGGAATTAAGATTGCCAATCAGCCAACCTTGAATAAGAAGATTATCCTTGATTATCTAAATTTACCCAACGTAATCAAGATGTCTTTAACACAAGTAGAAGAAGGAAGTAGATGAATCAGAGTGAGATAAATAATATTATGAGAAAAACTTGACTGGCCATTTTTGGCTTGGAAGACAAAGGAAGGGACCATGAGCCAAAGATGTATAAGGCCTCTTGTAAAAAATAAGAAAATAATTGTTTCCTAGAATCTCCAGAAAATAATTCAGCTCTGCCAAAATCTTGTAGTTAGCCAAATGAGATGTATTTGATTTCCAGAACCATAAGATAATGCACTTGGATTGTCTTAAGCCACTAAGTGTGTGGTGATTTGTTACAGAAGCAATAGGTAACTAATACACTCTCCCACAAGAAAAAAAAGTGTGCAAAAGTAATCTGAAGACATGTGCATCCATATTTTAAAATCATCATTCAAAGTATGTAACAAACAAATACATACAAAATGTTAATAATTGTTCTGCAAATATAATGCCCCATCTATATTCCCTGGTATCCTATAGTTTCTTTTTCAAGTCTAATGATGTCATGTATGCTATCAGATACAGGTATAATTTTCATGACTATTAAATACCAAGAACTTCACTGGCTTGATGGATATTTAATACAAATCAGATGTAAATATTACTAGTTATAAGAAACAATGCATAGTATCCAGTTATAATTTAATCACAGTATTATAAATGCATTCCACTTATAATGCAATTGATCCAAATAGGAATACGTTAATGGTGAATACAAGCACAGGTTTTATTTGTAGAATTATTTTTCTAGGAATTAGAAACAAAGGTTATCTGCTTGTGTCGTGGTTTAAAATTTGATATGTTTCTAAAGGCTTGAGCTTGAGCATTTATTCAAATAAGCATCTAGACTTAGACACCAAGCAGAAATATTAGCCATTACTCGAGCAAACACAATGTAGATGTAAATTTGATTATCAACGCTCTGTCTCATGAGATTCTGTAATCTTCCTGTAAGCAGGGCCAGGCAGTACAAATGTTTCCCCCCAGATATTTCAATGCTTCAATAATAATTGCAAGTTGTGAAACATTCACAGGAACCAAATATGCTAAATGCAAATATGTGAATCAAAAACTGTAACCAGAATATCGTTTTCTCTAAAACTATCTCTCATTTCTTAATTGCAACATCTTTCCTGAACTTTTAAAAAAGTGTGGTCTTTTCCCTAACCAGTTTTGCTAACATTAGCATATACCTCATGCTTTTTCATTTATGTATTGAAAAACTTCTCCTAACGAATGTCAGACATATGATTACTGGAATATTTTAATATCCCTCCCTATATATTCAGATAAGGAATTATATTATTTCCTTTTAGTTCAATATCCAAACAATCTAAAGCTAAAATATCTAAGTTGAATACATCTCCAGGTTTTCTGATTGCTGCTACTTTTGTTATTCTTATGTAATATGGCTTTATTTCATACTCCCTTTAGCTTTGCATTATGGATTTCTGTCATAATTCTATTTGTGTCATCAAGTCACTGTGTAACTTGCCTGCCTCTTTGGAAGCCTTTCAAGGGAAACCACACATTCATCATAGTCAACTACAATCTAATTTCTCAAAATACTGCCAAACATTTCATCAGTCTGGGATATGTTAAAGACAATAGAACCAAAACTCTTATATAAAAAGTTTATTTTTCTACGTATAGGGTTATCCTGTAGGGTCAGTCTTTTGGTATTCAATTACCAAGAATCAAAACATGCTTTTGAAATTCAAATAAAATTACTCAGTGCTCCAATGACTTATTGGATGACATCATGTCATAATAGATTGGAGTTTTCAATTCAACAATTTGCTTCAATTGTGCTGTCAAAAACAAACAAGATTGTGGGCATGGTTCTCAGTGGACTCTCAGAATGTTTATTGATGCAGCTGATATGGCCATTAAAGTTTCTACACTTATATTGATAAGCTTATTGATACACTATGAGACAAATGCCCTTTTTAGAAAGGATCAGAAGACATGTCAATGCACGTTTCATTTCTGATCTTCCCCCTCCATCTTGGGCTGTACTAAAAATGGCAGTAGAGTTGAATAAAATTTTAATAATTGGTAGCCATGTTCTTTTCTAGTGTCATGAGCCAGGTAGGCACACAAAATAAATTTTGGCTAATAAATCACAAACAAAATAACAGATCTATCAGACCTATGAATCTCCCCAAGTTCATCATTTTAAAGGGATTAGCTCATTTAACACTAAAATGTATCTATCCTCAGGCTGAATGATAACGTCTGTGAAGCAGCACCCAGCAATATTATGAAGTTAAGAATATCTAATTGAGACACTGGAAAGAATTATGACTATTAGGCCTGAATCTTTAAGGAGTCAATAATGGCTTACAAGTAGTAAAGTAGGATAAGCTGGCTCTTAACAAAATAATGAACCAGGAGGTTGCTGATAGATTCTCTTGGGGTTTCAAGGTATAGGATCATATCATCAGCAAAGAAGGATAACTTAACTTCCTCTTTTCCTATTTGGATACCCTTGATTTCCTTCTAAATTATCTGATTGCTCTAGCTGGGACTTACAACTTTATGGTGAACAGGAGAAGTAAGAGGTGGTTAGTCTTGTCTTGTTCCAGTTTTCAGGAGAAATGCTTCCAATTTCTGTCTGTTTAGCAATATATTGGCAGTGGGTTTCTTTTAGATGGCTCTTCCTATTTTGAGGCATATTTTGTCTGTGTCTATGTGTATAAGGGTTTTTGTCAAGAAGGGATGCTGGATTTTCCAAAAGCTTTTTCTGCATCTAATGATATAATCATATGGTTCTTGTTTTTACATGTGTTGAATTACATTTATGATCTTGCAGTTGTTGAACCAGCCAGGAACTTTGGTAAAGTCTCAGGGTACAAAATCAATGTGCAAAAAGAGAGTTGCGTTTTTACACACCAATAATAAACAGGCAGAGAGCCAAATAAAAAGTACAATCCCATTCACAATAGCCACACACAAAATAAATGAAATATCTTGGCATCTTCCTAACCAGAGAAGAGAAAGACCTTTACAACGAAAACTACAAAACACTGCTTAAAGAAATCCAAGAAGATACAAACAAATGGAAAAATATTCCATGCTC